>BSAI01000104.1:4905094-4964914 GCA_036245035.1 Adrianichthys oophorus
CACACACGTCTCGTCGACTCTCGCGATACTCACAGCATCTCACGCCCTCCCCATCATCTCGGGGCCTATCATATATGCATCATCTCTTCCCTGCAGCGTTTGCTTTACCCTGAATACTTGTTTTCAATTTCACAACATTTCTTTACATTTTACTTAAGCATTTCAACATCATTTTGACATGCAATTACAAGGGACTGTACCTAAAGTTTCCACTAAACCTCAAAGTAAAAAAATAAAAAATATACTGGTAACATTTAATAATGTCAGCAGTAATCATTTACCTTGGTTGTTTGTTAGGAGTTAGGAAGCAAAAAGTAAGTAAGGTTTTATGTTTTTAGCCTGACCTAACCCTTCATAAATGCTGTAAAACCTCATTAGCTAATCATTACTTAACCATAGTTAATACTTTTGAAATTAACATAGTATAAACTAATATGCTGTTGATTCATATATAAAGCAAAGCAATTGCACAAGGAAATTTCTATTAATGCTTTGTATGAGTTGAGTAAAGTTTAATAACAAACAGTAGGTAACTGCTAAGTAATGCATTAAATAATACACTTGTAATGCAAAGTAATGTGTGAAAGTGGCTGTTAACGCTTGCTATAATCGTTCTTTAATGCTTCATTATGCATCGCTAACATCAATAAAGGGATCCTTATTATAAGGTTATTTTGTGCCATACTCATATTAAGCTGCTGATAGTTGGGATTTTTTAAATAATTTGGATTGATCCTATACGACTTTCCTCCAGTCATCCCACTTTACTTTGCTGTTTTCTTCAGGTCTTTCCTGGATGATGAAATATGTATCATCTGTTCCCATGCTATATAAGAAATGTACATCTCAGCCTGTTTCCATCAAAGTTTTCTGACTTTGATTAGCAAAGCGCTCGACACAAAGTGACCTACGTGTGTAAATGAATTATATGATTGATGATACCTTATTCTGTATTATTCATTTGTAAATGCACCAAGTCCTATTTGAATGTTTCTGATATTAGTGCATAGCCACAGATCCATTTAAAACATGACATCCTGCATACATTCTGTTTTTTAAACTCTCTTCTTCAACTCACCAGATCATTTGGTTTTCAAACTCCATATGCTTCATCCTTTGCCACTTCTGGCCCAACTAATTGAGGTTTTTTTGTAGCTTCTGTTGTTTTGGGGTTTTCCTTTTCTTTACATTAAATATTTCACAGTAATATATATGGTACAACCTAAGCAACAGTATGCTCCTGTTAAAGAGATGAATTCTGCTCCTATTAAGACTTGACAATCACTGAAGCGTGTCTGGATGAAGTGGTCAGCGATCCTATCTTTTCATCAAACGGAATTATATAAAGATGTGGGGTCTTGCAGCATCATTTTCACAAAATTAACCCCTTGATGCCTATTAATGTAAATGTGCATCAAACCACGTTTGCTCTAAACTTAACTTAGCATCTGCATAAAAACAAAAATGCTTTTTTTTCATAGCTGGAAATAAATTCAGAAATAAATTCAGACATCAATGTGTTAACAAATCAAATACAAACATATCTGTTGTGTGCATCTTCTAAAATGTTTACCTCCATTAAACACTTAGCCTGTGGAATCCAGACATGATCAGCAAATGATTTAAAGGAAAATTGAGGACAAACTCCCTGGTGAGCTGAATTGCTGCTGCTGTTAGAGCGCAGCAAGGTGGTACATTTACTATGAGAGTCTGTCTAAGGACTATACATTATATGCAAACCTGTTTTAAACAGATTGCTCATTGTTCATTAATGGTAGTGTTCGAGAACCCCAATGTGGGGGACAGTTTAAGCATTTTGAAAATGACCAATTTTCTATTTCATTGGCCCGAGTGACAAAATGTTACATTTGGATGATGTACAGGAATAACTTTTCATGTAAATAAGAAAAAAAACAACCTAAATCTTAAACTAAGATGTGGAAAAACTTTTTTTTTAAACTTTGGCACATGAATACAAGAGGTTCTAGCTATGACTAACTAAAATCTTGATCCTGGATATACGGAGGATCAATTAATTGAAATAGAAACAGCCGAGGATGAGAATGAACTGAAACCTGGGTTGTATCCAAATGCCTTCACTACTCTATTCTTAATGCACCATAGGGAATTTGCTATTTTGTAGATCTGTCTAAATCTACAATTCCAAAATCCAGTGCCCTAGTCTCTGCAAAAATCTACAGTGCATAAATGGAAAGGTTGGTGAATAAAAATCACAATGCATTGGAATGATTTTTCATGTGAAAAAAAAGTTATTTACATTTATTTATTTAGAAATTGTCCAAGTTTTCACGTTTTCGCACATGTACAAGGACTTTTCATTGGAAGTGGTCACTTGACCATGGGTTGCTGAAGGCGGTAGCTTTCGAGTTTACCTGCTGTCCAAAGAAATACAGCCCTAGAGCCACATTTATTATCCAATTAATATGAAAGTGATATTTATGCAACACCATTCCATAGTTTATGTAATGTACTTGTACATTAAATGTACAGAGAACATCTGCTGATCTCCAACCATACGCAACAGGACTGTTATATAAAATAACCTGATTACAAGCACTTTTGTAACAATCAAGTCAAAAATTATTCAGTCTTGAGCTTATACTGCTAAAGTCTCCTGTTAAGTTCAATCACAAAATCTGTTGGTTTTTTTGCAATAATACTTATTTTCAGCGGGCAAAACTTTGAACATCTTACTGTCTAGTAAAATGTTGTACTACATTCAACCCTTTCAAGACAGAATGGTCTTGAGTTAAATAGTCAACTCATCCATCACTTCTGGAGTAGGAATTTGTGGCATACATTTCACATGTTTCTGTCTTTATGGTCACATGTGGGGATATATTGTGCTGCCACTTTCTTTTTCCGAGTTTCTGCCATAAATATATTTTGTTATTAAAAAGGTTTAAAGAAAAACTGAAGCCAATACATTTTCTTTATGTGGCATTGAAAAGCCATTAATCATTTATTTGATTTTGAAATTTCTGCATTTTTGATGACGATACCTAAATGAACCAAGTCTTTAAATAAACGCACAATACTTTGAAGACACAGACAAATAGTAATGAAAGTTTTGTAAAACAATCTTTGTTTTATAAAATTAGAATGCAGTCTTTTAAAAAAAGTAAACAATAACTTTGGAAAGATTTAATTTGTGGGTTGGAATTTGCATCAAAATGACTACATTTGTTTAGAAAGTCAGCGAATGGATTAAGTATGGTTAAATATTCAGGGTAGTACCTCTCCCCAGGATCCAGTCAGCCACTGAGCACATGGCTGGCTGTTACAAGACTGGATGTTGCTTGGCTGCAGGTCTTTGTCGCATCCATTTTCCTCTGGGCAGGTGACAATGCGCTGCTGCTCACCTCCTCCACACACTTCAGAGCACTGCACAGCAAAACACCAGAGTGCAAACATTTAACCTCTTCTCATATTAACGGATTCATTTTAAAAAGGAACCAAGTAGCAAATCACGGAAAACAATTAATTCCAACTATATGAAATTATATAACTTATAATTTATTGTAACTTATATGTATGATCATTTAGGCCTCCCGCAAAACTGCTGTGTGATTAAAAAAAACACCTTATAAAGATCAAAAACTAAATTAAAAATGACTTTGAAATGAGTTTCTTTTGTATCTGCCACAAAACTCTTAAAGAATTCTAGTTCAAAATAATGAGATAACAGCATGCTGACACTGAATATGCAGATACCGTTCTCGAAAGGAATGTGTCTAAATTCCTCTGACAGTACTTAAAAGCCAATATTTAAAAGCCAGTTGAGGTGAGAGGAGACAGCAGGATTTTCAGTCACACACACAGGATCAGGCTGAAAATGACAAGTCCGCATAATGCACTCTGTTTGCAAAAAACTGTCAAGCGTTCATACATACATACATACATACAGTACATATGTGGAATTGACGGTGAGAAACTGTTTTTGTACTTCCACTCAAACCCCTTTTATTTACTATGTTAAAAATAAAAATCCAAGCTGTTTTGTTGACTGGTTGTGTCTGAGCAAGTTTTTGAATGCATTGTTAATTATGAGCTTATCTTCAGAGCTGAGTTGTGCAATTCATTTGTATGCTCAAACATTTCTTCTTGAAAAGATGTGCCAACCCTTAATCATTTTCACATACAGGACTGAATATGACAAAACACAAGTCAGGAAGACAGAAAATGACATATTACACTAAAGTATTACATTACTGTGGCCATATATTTTTTGTTTCAGAAGTTGGCAGCCTAAACACAAAAACATAAGACATTTCTAGAAAATTTCTGCAAGATGTTAAAAGAATTAGATTTTCAGCCACATGGCTTTCATTGAAAGTGCACTAAAGATGCTTTTATGAGTTTTTTCACAATTTACCATCTTAACTACAGTATATACAATAAAGACTTACAAATAGACAAAAATAAATGAAATATTACCTTTCCATACTTTGTTTTTTCAGCATGATAAAAAAAACACATTTAATTCCATTACTTAACAATGGTTATTTACCATATGTTATTTATGTGAAGCAACTTCACACTATATTGCCAAATAATAATATAAAATGGGAAACCTGAGACTACTATTGCCGACTGAGCTTTGGCAGCCATCCCTCATCCCTTCAATCATTTTAAGTAAAGGCAGTGGACACATTTGAAAAGGTTTCTAATCACTCACCTGACCCCAGGATGAGGTGTACCAATCGAGACACGGCTGCAGGTTGCAGAGCGTTTGGATCTGTGGCCTGGAGGACACGGCCCTGCAGTGGAAGGGTCTTAGTGGTCTTTGATACCTCAGATCAAAGCATTGGACCTCTCGAAATTTAGAGCCACCCTCGCAGTTCTTGGAGCACTGGGAGAGCAAGGCGTGATTAGGATCCAAAAGCAGTAGTCCCAATGTAAATATCCACGAGCCTAAAGCAGACGGATCTGATGTGCGGGTTTAATGAGTTCTGATGAAAAGAACTGGGTGACACAAAGTCCAGAGAGATAATGGCTGAGTGATGAAAAAAGTCCCAGATGAAGTTGTACATCTGATGTGGCAATTATCTGATAGACAAAACCTCTTTTGATAACAAGAGATTTTCATATCAACAGAAGATGGTTCATCTCTAAAACTATGGACACACAGCCTGTGACGCGTGATCAAGAACGCGCTAAACGTGCATTCTTGGACACAAGTTTAGCCCATGGTGTTCTCACTGGACAAGCAGGGAGGGGCTTTTTATTCTTTTTCTACTGTTTACTAGCCCATTTCCACCACCTACAGTTGGATAAGTCTTGGTGCAAAATCTCGTGCTCCAGGCTTTTTCTTCCACAGCTCTATTCTGATAAAGGAATGACAGCGTCATATAATTCCAGACAGGCACAAACCTCAATTATCAATTTCTCCTTGGCACTTCTGTGAATGAATCCAAGTCCCTGATTGGTCAAAGTTCGACCTGGTTTAACTTTCAACTTGCATTGAATGGCTGTGCATTTTGTATGTACAGCTTGAAAACGCTTATAGAAACTTGTGTAGCTACATATGAATGCAAATGTTTTGAACGCAGAAACCCAAAGTGCGCATCTTCTGGTGTGAATGTAGCTTCAAAGGGAAATATCACACTGTCACTCCTTTTTTCACAGAAAGAGACCTTGAATTACACATAAATGTATGTGTTAACATCCCAATATCTAATGCAAATCCTTCACAGCTAACATTTGGTGAGAAAATTACTTTATCAACATTTTTTTGGTTAAACAATGGTGAAAAATAACTGATTTTATATTAGTTAGTACAAACTTTAAACATTACTATTATGCAAAACCTACAACTAACATAGGCTTAGGAAACAATAGATTTTTGTACACAAGTCTTAACTTCGGCCTTTTGGTCATCTGCTTTCTGTCAGTGATTATAAATGAGCCAAGCCTACTATAGCGCATTTTCATGGGTACATCTGACCAAACTTTCTTTGACACCAAATGGTCAAATAAATGAAAAAGGTTAAGTCAATTTAGGACAAACTATGTCGCTGTCCTTTCTAAGCATCATATTCTCATTCATTCATTCATTTTCCAATCCGCTTTATCCCTTTTGGGGTCACGGGGCCGCCGGAGCCCAACCCGTTCACTCATGGGCGAAGGCAGGGTACACCCCTGGACTGGTCGCCAGTCTGTCGCAGGGGATCATATTCTCAAAAACCAAAAAAACATATGTTGTACAAAGGCAAGCACACATTGGACACACCAGAGCCACTAGCATTATATTTTGAATAATAATAGAATAATAAACCAAACGGTCTCACCTTACTCCATTCCCCGACCTTCCACATTGAGCATGGACGCAGGTAACACTGTTGGGCTGGTGGAGGCTTCTTGGATGGATGGCAGTCGGACTCCTTTCCAGTGCTGCAAGTCACCGCTCTCCAAACTGCACCCAGTCCACAACTGGTGGAGCACTGCCCACACGGGTTTTAAAAAGTGAATATTGTTTAAGGGCCTGCAACTTTAAAGGGCTTTTGTTACATTTTCTGAAATGATCAATAACCCTAAATAGCCATTTGCCTCATATTTTAAACACACGTTTCTGAGACCCCTATCTCATTAGCAAACTTCACTTTAAAACCCATTGTATGTATGACAGTCCATATTTCTGCCCTGTATTTCATTGCCATACTACTAGGGGCAGTAGAAGGGCATGTCCTGCTCATTTCAAAATGGCTGCCTCCATGAAGTTTTGGAGGGAAAAAGTTTAACACATTTTCTAAATTTTACAGAAAAAAAATAGCTAAACTTTTAATCAATCCATTGTTATTTATTATTTAAATGACTACTTGATGCATTGAAAAAAGGCTAAATTTATTGATAATAATTCTTTATAATACAGTCACACAATGTTAAAAAAGTGTGGATCAAATTTGCGACAGTGGGTAAATAACTTGCTTTTTTCTTAAACTCTCATGTTTATGTTTTTACAACTTAAACTAGTACAGTGGTGGCAAAAAACTTTCCAAATCAGCTGACATATCATAAATTATACTATCCATATCTCGTTAAAAAAATGATATTGCAAACATTTTTTTGTGGATTTCATCAAAGGGTTTAAAGATATTAACAACCAGAAAATGTAATTGTCTGTCAATTCTCTGATATATTGGATTTCACAGGGTTGATGTCCCTCTAAACCCCCCCCCCCCCGCCCCGCCCCGCCCCATCCTCCCTCATGTATGCACAGGTTGTAAATGTTAGGTTTGATACACAAAATACATCTAACATGCACAAAAACATTGAAGTCACTTTAGATAAATTTCATTTGTGTTTTTTTTCTAACTGAAACTTGTTTCAATGCAAATTCATTTGTTCAGAAACGCCTACATTTAAGCTCAGTTTGTGAGTGAATGTGTGTAAATTAATGCACTTACAACACTCCAGTTCCCAGCAACCCAGTGCTCATCTCCACTGCTGGCCTCCACAGATGGGACGGTACGTGGCCACAGTTTCGGTGCATTGGTTGAGATAATGGGAACAGCAGGTGTTGCATGCTCCATGTGGTGTGCAGGTGTTAGACTGCTCTGAGTTGTGGCTTGCGTGCTAGTTGCAACTTGGTGAATGAGATCAGGATCAGGGCTCATGTTGCTCCCTACTGTTGAGGAGTCTAGGATTTCACCGTAGTCATATTCAGTTGGATAAAATAAATGAGAGTGGTATGTAGAATCTGTTCCAGTTGTTTTCCCAAAAGTAGGATTTGTAGATATTGCTTCCCTGCTGACTGTGAGGAAGTCAGTTGTAGGAGATTGAGTGTCTCCTTCGGTGTTGCTGGGAGGCATATTTTCTGTTCCAGTTACTAATCTGAAGTTTTCTGATATCCACTGGTTACCTGAGGTTTGAAAGAGCAAACTCGGAAGAAAAGTAGACGGAGGCGACAATGTGCTGAGGTCGTTATCCCGTGAGTTATGTTCAGCTTCCAGAATATTTGGATCTGTTTCCAAAGCTTCCAGTGTAAAAGCACTTGGAATTTCAGCTGTTTTGCTTGTTGTCTGAAATATTTCTAAAGCAGTTTCCTTAAGGTGGGTCCTGACCGGAATTTCAGGTTCTGCCGGCTGGCCTGAAGGTTTTGAACTCGCAATATTTTTTTGTTCCAAAGACACAGACCCAATATTAATCTCCATGGTGGATGTGATGTCAGTGGTGGTTTGATGTATGCGAGTGGGACCAGGATGAACTGAAGTCACTGTGAAACCATGTGAGTGATTTTCCTCCACTCTGAAATCGTCATAGTTATTTTCAGCCTCATCCCCAGATTCCTCCCATGTTTTTTCTTGTGCTGGATGCTGTGTAGTGACAAGCATCCCAGATGTAACTTTGTTTTCCGGCCAGAAGACACTTCCATATTTCTCTTTTGCTATTTGTGAACGTGGAATTTTGGACATCGACGGCAAATGAGTGACAGCTACAGGCAACAGATAATCCTCAGACAGAAAGTCATTAACAGTTTTTGAATTTTCCTTAGTAGAAATCATTTTCGCATTATCTCCTGTTATGTTCTGAAGCTCCTTGTGTTTTAAATCATAGATATCTGAAGCATTTGAAGCAACTGAAGCCGTTTTGGCTCTTGTTGTGTTTCCATTGTCCACATGAGCATCAACTCCCACACTGTGTGTTGGCTCGACTTCCGGAAGCAAACTGAATCTGTGGCTGTCCCCTAAACTCTTTTCGCTGTTCCTTAAATCATCAGACAAATCCTCATGAAAGTCAATGAAGTTATAATCATAATAGAAGTCATCAACCTGGACATTGTTTTCTTCAGTGTGTTTGATGTTTTCAATGTTATTGTGGTAGTGGAACTGTTCGTCAAAATTCACATTGTGGTTTCTTGACTGGCCTCTGCCGGTGCCTTGCTTTAGAGAAGGTTTAAGCTCAGGAATGGGTTTGATTTCATTCAGCACATCATTGCTGGACATGCCACTTCCAGACGACTCACTTTCTCTGAAATTATCCCCAAGCTGCAAACAGTCTTGAATGTAGCACCCAGAGACAGCTGAAGGCATTTTTTGGGGATCACAGTCGACACCGGTGTTTCTGCTGCAGGTCACGTTACGCTGGCGAACTCCATTTCCACAGGTCTGTGAACACTGCATGAAAGAACAGAAAAAAAGAAGGATTTTCCCAGACTTTTAAACTGAACATGTGCTTTTCAAACCCAAACTTTGTTTATAAAGCACTTATCATACAGCAATCACACAAAGTGCTTTAGGTGGTTTAAAACAATGAAAATACAATTAGAAAACACATGCTTTAAGTTTTTAACATGTTCTTGTGGGATTTTTCTGATGATGGACAAAAACATTAAGTTAAAAATTGTATTTCTGAGTATTTCTTTATTGAAATCATTAAGTATCAGAAGCAGACAAAAAAAATGCTGTTTGAAAAAGAGCTCATTTGTGACATAGAAAATATACTGGATGGGCCACAAGCTCCCCGCTTCATAATCTTAGCAACATGTAGGGGAAAGGGGGTGGGCTTACTCCACGCCATTAGGTGAATTTCTAATGAACTTCTGCCACTCTGCAGAAACTTTGTCCAAGAAAATGACACAGTTTTTTTTTAAATTTCAGCTAAAAACAGCATAATTTTAAATAAAAAAAACCACTGGGAACACTTTTTAGAATTATCAAATGATGAACGGAGTGTGGCTTTAAACAGAAAAAAAACTCACAAGCAGAATTGCGTAAAGAAAAAAGCTTTTATAATATTTAGGAACAACTTGTTGAAAATTTGAATCCAATCAAAGTTGTTCTTTGCAAGTTATCTAACATGTCATGTACTAGTAGGTTTCTTAACCAGTCCTATTATAGAAAATGTTATTTATTCATAAGTTTATAACACGGGAAAGAATGGTGTTTTAAAGTCTTTCTACAATGAATTATTACAGAAAACACAGAAGGTCAAATCCAGGAAGTTGCTGTGGTTTTTGTTTAGAGTAATGAATCAGTACCAACTGTGATAATGACTTATTTCAACCCATTAGCATTCTAACAATTTCTAGTGTGACAGTCTGGAGGTAATGTGTCTTGACTATTTACCTCAAGTGTCTGTAATTATATTGTTTCAGTCCACAAAAATACTAGTAATTTGAAAAAGGTAAAATAGCTTTTGAGGAATTAAGTCGTTTTTCTTTTTTGCTTGTTTATTTCAGGGACTTGGTGAAGTCAGCAGGGTTATTTTGAAATTTCACCACATTTTAAAGTGTTCTTTGGAAAGACAAAAAAAAAAGGTCTTCCAAAGCCAGGCAAACAACCTTTTATGGCAGCTCCAGTGGTGAAAAGTTGTGCATGAATGAGATAAACTGTTTGGCAGGAAATACAAAACAGAATTTGTTATACAAATTAGCATCTAACAACATGAAAACACGAAGGAATGCTTTAAGTAAGAAGACTGGAAGTGCTATGAGGGCATTTTGTTCAAATCTACTGGATGTATTATACGTTTAGTTGACACTGGCTCAGACTTAAAGTTGATTGAGAGATATTTTACATCACTGGGCCAATTTGTACAGCAGTCAGCAAAGCATGACTATAATCCCAGGCTTGAGTGTAGAACTTTTCATTTTAATAACACTCAAACTTTTCTAAAGATCTGAGTTCTTTTCAATAGAAAAGAAAATGTGAACTCTGTGAACACAGACACAAAGACCTGAGTCATCAATTTTCTACAAAGTTCCCAGAGCAGTGAGACAAAGCTTTGCATTTCAAAAATCTGAAGAACATGAGACTTGTTCTCTTAAAGTTACAGGACCGGTGCAAAAACGTAAAGGTAAATTATTTCTCTCTTGATGCAAAAGCATTTTCAATCTGATTCTCCTTATGGGATGCCACATTGTCAGGCAAAATGAACTCACTTTTGACCAACTGCCTGTGTTCCAGTCAGCTGGGCAAGGCATGTGCGTGCTGCAGGAGGATATGGGCTCCGGCTTGGGGATGTGTGCACAGTAACTGGGTTCCAGAGCTTTCTGCTCCTCAGCGCTCACAGCTTGGATGCACAAAACTGTCCTTTTGGTCAGGCCCAGGCTTCCACAGCTTGCAGAGCATTTCTGCCAATCCCCAACCCACCATCTGCTCACAGAGACACAAAGGACACATCGATTTTCAATTAAATTCTTCATGTGAGATAGACATTGACAGGACAATGCAGCTGTGAAAATGCTGCCTTGGAAAGTTACCTCTGTATTGATGGTGTATTGATAGTGTGCAGGATAGCTCATGAATACAAACATCTCAAGGGCTGCTACCTTGTATTATTTTACTGATTGTATCATTACTTAACCAGAAAGCCTTAGTTACCTGATAGTAGTATTATTTACCTCTAACTTTAAAAATAATCTCAAGCTTTTGTAATTGAGTAGTTCCTTTTTATCTCAATAGCTGAAGAAACCTGTTGCGCATTTGAATTTTTACTCCCAAAGCCATATCTTTTAGTTCTTCTTTAATTGAAGGTTTTGTTTGAAGCTGGAATAATCAAAAATGTGTTGAAAATGTGATCTTTAAAATCACACAGTTGCTTAACATATTTTGTGTTGTACAACACACTGTTGATTGGCTCTCATTTACCACCACAAAAGGGCACGGCTTAAATGTGTAAAATCAGGGAAAACAGAAAGAAAGAAAGCCGTTGATTTGTGGATGTGCAGTTTTCCCTCAGAAATTAACTTAGGTGCTTCCGATTCAAAACTCAATCATGTGATGAGAATTCAATGATGGATGACAGGTTTACATTAAAGGCTATTTTTTAGAAATGATGTTCACACATTTAAAAAGGTTGGACAGAAGCCTGTATAACTGTATAAGGTCAGATTGGCTTTGAGTTTGCTGGCCACTTAATTAGGTACTCCTGTCCATCTGCTCCTTCTACATTACATTTCAGCTTTTCCCTTCAGGGGTCGCCACAGCGAATCAGCTTCCTCCATCTAACCCTGTCTTCTACCCCTTCTATTCTAACACCAGCTACCTTCATGTCTTCATTCACTGCATCCATGAACCTCCTCTTTGGTCTTCCTCTAGACCTCTTGCCTGGCAGTTCTAGACTCAGCATCTTCTTTCAATATATTCACTGCCTCTCCTCTGGACATGAACCATCTCAGTCTGACCTCTCTAACATGTGCTGTCCCTCTGATGTACTCATTCCTGATCCTATCCATCCCCAAGAGAACCTCAGCATCTTCATCTCTGCTACCTCCAGTTCTGCTTCCTCTCTTTTCCTCAGTGCCACTGTCTTTAGGCCAAACACCATGACTGGTCTCACCACAGTTTTGTGCACCTTTCCTTTCATTTGAGTTGAAACTCTTCTATCACACATCACACCTGACTCTTTTCTCCACCCATTCCAGCCTGCCTGCACTCACTTCTTCACTTCTCCAAACTCTCCATTACTCTGGACTGTTGACCCTAGATACTTCAAATCCTCCACCTTCTTTATCTCTTCTCCCTGTAACCTCACTCTTCCACTTGGGTCCCTCTCATTCACACACATGTACTCCGTCTTGGACTGCGGCTAACCTTCATTCCTCTCCTTTCCAGGGCAAACCTCCACCTCTCACATGTTCCCTGCTCTCTCTACAAATCACAATATCATCTGCAAACATCATAGTTCATGGTGATTCCTGTCTAACCTAATCTGTCAGTCTGTCCATCACCATTGCTAACAGGAAGGGGCTCAGAGCTGATCCCTGATTTAATCCCACCTCCACCTTTAACTCCTCTGTCACTCCTACAGCACACCTCTCCACTGTCCCTCATACATGTCCTGCATTGCTCTAACACACTTCTCTGTCTCCCCAGACTTCCTCATACAATACCACAGTTCCTCTCTGGACACTCTGTCATAAACTTTCTCCAGATCTACAAAGACACAGTGTAGATGTATCTGACCTTCTCTGTTCTTCTCTATCAACATCCTCAAAGCAAATGTTGCATCTGTAGTGCTCTTTCTTGGCATGAAACCATACTGCTGTTAGTGTAGCTTCAGCTACTCTTTCCCATACCTTCATTGTATGGCTCATCAACTTCATTCTTCTGTAGTTGCCACATTTCTACACATCTCCTTTATTTTTTAAAATGGACACCATCACACTTCTTCATTCCTCAGGCATCTTCTCACCACCTAAGATTCTGTTGAACAACCCAGTCAAAAACTCCACTGACATCTCTCCCAGACACTTCCAGACCTCCTCAGGTTTGGACCAAGAGCCTTTCCACTCTTCATCATCTTCAATGTCCCCTCACTTCACTCCTACTGATCTTTGTTACTTCCTGCTCCACAACAGTCACCTCTTCTTTTCTTTCTTCTCTCATTCTCTTCATTCATCAACTCTTCAAAGTATTCTTTCCATCTTTCCATTGAATTACTGAACCCTGTCAATATATTATCTTCCCTATCCTCAATCACTCTAACCTGCTGCATGTCCTTCCCGTCTCAGTTTCTCTGCTTCGCTAATCTGTATAGATCAGTCTCTCTTAGTCTTTACTACCCAACCTAGTATACAAGTTATCCAACTGCTTGTTAAAACAAATTTCAAATCAGCCAATCGCATGGCAAAAACTCAATGCATGTAGACATGGTGTAAATGATTTGCTGGTGTTCAAACTGAGCATCAGAATGGGGAAGAAAGATTATTTAAGATATTTTGTACATGGCACGGTTTTTGGTACTAGACAGACTGGTCTGAGAATTTTAGAAACTGCTGATCTATTGGGATTTTCACCCAAACCATCTCTAGGATTTATAGAGAATGGTTCTAAAGAGAGAAAATATCCAGTGACCGGCAGTTCTGTGGGTGGAAATGTCTTGTTGATGTCAGAAGTCAGGGGTGAATGGTCAGACTGGTTCCAGTAACTCAGATAACCACTGGTTCCAACCGAGGTCTGCAGAAGAACATCTCTGAACGCACAACACATCCAACCTTGAAGCAGATGGACTACAGCAGCAGAAGAACACACCGGGTACCACTTCTGTCAGCTAAGAACAGGAAAGTGAGGCTGTAATTCACAGATCACCAAAACTGGACTATATAAGAATGGAAAACGTGTTTCCTGTTCTGAGTCTCCATTTCTGCTGCAACATTCTGATGGTAGGGTCAGAATTTGGCGTCAACAACATGAAAGCATGGATCCATCCTTCCTTGAATTAACAGTTCAGGCTGGTTGTGTTATGGTGTGGGGGATAGTCTCTTGGCACAGTTTGGACCCCTTAGTACCAATTGGTTACAACACCACAGTCTACCTGAGTGTTATTACTGACCATATCCATCCCTTTTATGACCACAGTGTACCATCTTCTGATGCTACTTCCAGCAGGATAAGGCTCCATGTCATAAAGCTGGAATCATCTCAAACTGGTTTCTAGAACATGACAATGAGTTCACTGGACTCAAATGACCTCCACAGTCACCAGATCTCAACCCAATAGATCACCTTTGGGATGTGGTGGAACGGGAGATTCTCATCATGGATGTTCAGCTGACAAATCTGCAGCAACTGTGTGATGCTGTCATTCATGTCAATATGGACCAAACTCTCTGAGGAAAGTTTCCAGAACCTTGTTGAATCTATGACACCAAGGATTAAGGCAGTTCTGAAGGCAAAAGGGGGTCCAACCCGGTACGAGCAAAGTGTACCTAATAAAGTGTGTGGTGAGTGTAGATATTTTATGCACTTCAGCACATGATGGAGGAGTCAGTTTGTCAAACGAGATCGATACATTAACTGTCTTTGATGTGACATTGAGAGCTCATCTATCACTCCTATTTTGCCATATCTTCTGGCTCCTTTTAATGTCATCTGCTGGAATAAGAAATATGCATTGCCTTCATCATAAGCTATTGACAGGCTTTTGAAAGTAGGCCAGTCTTCACTACTACTGCTGCTGATTGCTTGCTTGAGCTATAGTTTGTGTAGATTTTCCCCACTCATCTAAACATAGCACAAGGTGTTTGATGATTGTGGGGCTGTTGTAGCATCTTTACCTACTTCAAATCTTATACTGTTGAAAAGCATGCCTATTTATTTTTTCAATGGAGCCACTCTGAAGAACATGTGCTGGTGGGATGAGCAGCACATATTTAGGTAGCGTACATAAAAGATTTTTCAAACCTTCTTTGCCAAAGCCACACAGCTTTTACAGCTGATGTTACTGACTCATGTTTTGAGCTTCTACCACCAAGGCGCTTTCAGTCAGGTGGGCCCTGCTTCAGTGCTTAATGGGTGTCTGCTCCAACAACCAGCATGCAACATTTGACTGATCTGTTTAGGGCCAATGTGATAGAGCAACTTCAAACTGCAAAACCAAGTTGCAACATAATTTGCAGTTGCAGTGAGCCCTGGTTCTATCGCTAAATTACAGCACTCTGCCGTTCAAAGGGGGAAGTCAGAGACAGGCTGTAGAGTGGGTGTCTGCATGAAGACCATTTCCTTACACTGACAGCACTTGCAGTTACAGAAGGTTGTCTGCAACAGATTGCATTTAGGAGTTAAAGGACAATATTGCTCACAGTTCTTTGCCCACAAAATTGAGAACAGACAACACAGCCATTTTCCAATCTCACAGGGCTGCTGGGAGACCTGCCCATGACTGTCCTTCTCCATCAGGCCCAACAAACATGTCTTTCCAGACTGTAACATTCCAAAATATCCTGCTTGTTCAAACTTCAATCATCCAATTCACCAAACACAAAGCAAGAGCTGATTGCAGAATAAGCTGTTTGGCAAAAAAAGAATTGGCAAATTTTTTTCATGGATGAAACACAAAGAATCATCTTTGCTGCTCATCACACAAATGCATTTTTCTTACAAATGTGGTAACATTTAAAAAGGGACATGTTTCAACACACAAGTGCACACTATGTTGCACAGTAGAATAAGTCATGGTTTCAAACCATGAAGAATATTTTCAGCAAGTCTTTGAAACAATAAACCTGATAATCTAAAGGCAAATTCACCAAAAAAAAACCCATAAAAAAAGTCACAAAGTGTGTTGGTAACATTTCTTTTTCTTTTCTTTTTTTTAGAATGACCATGTTTGCTTTTTTAAAAGAACCAATTAAATACCTAGCTGGTCAAAAAAAGAGCTGTGCTCAATTAACTGCGCACAGTCCGGAAAAAAGTTATACAGACATTCATTTGCAGCAAGTATGCATGAAATTACTGATTTTTCAACAACAGAAATCAGTGATCACATCTGATCCTTTGGTTTAGAAACAAAACTGCTGGTGATGGCTTGTTAAAGTACAAAGCAAAGGCCGCTTGCATCGATTCATCAGATTTGCCTCGCACAATGTCTTAGAACTTTTTCAGATCAACAGCATCACGAAAAATAAAAATTAAAATGAACCTGCCGTAAAAAGAGGTCAAACCCACTGTTGTATTTCGAAATCTGATGGCATTATGAACAAGAAGCAACAGCTTGACTTTCTCCAAATAAACGAAGAAAAAAAAACCAGCAGCCAATGCATATAAAGTTGCAGTCAAAATATTGCATGAAAAAAAAGGATCTATTTCTGAATAGACTATATTTGCTTAGAAATAAAGAAATAAAGGTGATTGATAATCTGCAATAAGTTAATTTGAAAAACCTTAAAGCTTAAATCAATCTTTATTTATTTTGCACTTTTCATACCTGGTAATACAGCGCTGTACACCAAAATGAAAAAAAAAACAAACAAACAAAAAACAAGTTAGTCCCCTCCAATCATCGTATGTATGATCTACTTTCAAAGCGTTCCTAGTGGTATTTTAATCTTGATTCTGCTGTTTTTAGCCAAAATCAAAAATTAAACCTGTGTTGTTTTCTAGGACATAGCTTCTGCAAAGCAGCAGGAGTTTATTAGAAATGTGACTCTGCGTTGTGGGCGGGACTGTTGGGAGTGAGTCTGTCTACATTTTCTATCATCCCTTTGTACACACTCTCTTCCTCAAGCTTACAGCCCTTCACAACCCCAACATAACATTACTGGTACAAGAAAAATGGCGAGCAATGTCACAGCTATCCAGCCGTGCTGTTTTGAGCCAGATTCCAGCTCAGACGAGGCAAACTAGGACGTACATACGTCCATTTGTCTGCAAGTGGATGCATCGGAATGGAGTAGTGTACAGAGCTTTTGGCCTGCCGATTGTAGCTGCGGGACACCTCCAAGTTTTTCCCAACTGTATTTTTTCCGTTGCTCCTGGTTTACAACAATTTTAACAAAAATACTCGGAAATGCAGCTTAATTCTCTTTATATATGTCATCTAAAATGATAAAATACCACAAAAAATGTCAAAAATATTTTTTTAATTGGAGTGAGTCTTTTAATAGTTAAAAAAAAAGAAACAATAACCTATGAAATTCCAATTTTCTAATAAGCACACAAAAACATTATTTATGTTTATAATAGCTTTAAGTGAGCATGCATCTGTGTGCAGAGGGTTGGGGAAGCAGACTCACGTGGCTGGACATGGATCCTTGATGCAGCTGATGTGGTTATCCTTAGGCCGGAGGGAAGGGTCACAAAAGTGATCCTCAACTAACCCAGTCATCTTTTCCACACAGAAGACAACCCGCCTTTGAACACCTGGAACACCAGTAAGGGGACAAAAAAACTCCAGATTCTTATAAAATATGTAATAACAAAGAAGCATCACATGTCAGGAGAAAAAAAACATTATTGAAAAATAATTCAGTCTAATTTCATCAGGGAAAAGTAATCTAATCCTGATCTGATATATATGTTTCCTAAAGCCCCGTTCTTCCAGTGAAAGAAAGCGGAGTTCTGCTGAAGTGAGAAGTAATAATCCTGCTAAACAGAGCTGCTTGCTCAGAAGCACATCTCA
This sequence comes from Adrianichthys oophorus, assembly GCA_036245035.1. Classification (NCBI taxonomy): domain Eukaryota; kingdom Metazoa; phylum Chordata; class Actinopteri; order Beloniformes; family Adrianichthyidae; genus Adrianichthys; species Adrianichthys oophorus. The sequence goes on from BSAI01000104.1 coordinate 4,922,960, forward strand.
GCAACTATCACATGCAGAAGTGACACATTGAGGTTCCAAACACCTTCACATGCAGCTGCAAATCTTAAGACTTGTGTCCTCAGGCTGTGGCAGGTTTATCTCATTCTCTCCCCTCCCCTCTCCTTGCTGAAGGGAATTACACTTTGTTGAGGCAGAAAACAACAACCAACCCACAGTTCAGGTCGCAAAGCTAATTTACTCCATCACAGAAATTTCTACAAGGTCAACACAAATTTACAGAAATACAAGTTCTTCTCAAAGTAGATCTATTAAAGGACACATTATAGACCCACTTTAATGCTCCAATGAAAATTATGTTTTTAACATTTTTCTCATGATACATTGAAGAAAATTAAGCTTAAAATAGCCTCTCTGAGTATTTCTGTATTCAATTTGTTTTGAATCAGAAGCAGATGAAACATGGCTTTACTTGTAAGAGTGGCATAGAAGCTATTCGGGCAAACCACAAGCTTCCTGCTCAGCTCCATTCTGATGCATCCGCTTGTAGACGATGTAGATCCATGCACGTCTTCGAGCAGGTATCTGGCTCATAACTTTATGTCAGGATAGCTTCCATATTGCTTGCCATTTTTGTTGCACATTGTTGGGGGTGTGAGGGGCTATGAGCTAGCAGGAGAGAGTAGAAACAAAGGGATGATGGGAAGTGGGAGTCGGCTTACTCTGTGCCAATGGTTCTGCCCACAACTCAGAGGAGAATTTCTAATGAACTCCTGCCGCTCCACAGAAATTATGTCCTTGAAAGTGATACTGTTGTTTTTTTTTTTAAATATATTTTGGCTATAAATGGCAAACTCATAATTTAAAGACCACTGTGAACCCGTTTCCTGGCATCAGATGCAGTGGAATGGCTGATTCTTTGGTTGTGTCTAAAGTAATCTGTATGTCTGTGCAGAGGTTTTAAAAAAATGCTTTAGGTGGAACATTGCCCTTGCATCGGACTCAAAAAAAATCGAGAGTGTGGGAGTTAAAGTGATCTCCTGTACAGTTTGTGCAGCTCAAATCTTTTGTAAGTGCTGACACAAAGAGATTTGACAATGCTGAAATGTGGAGATGGACTGTCATCCTTGAGAATTCTCTTTGAGAGCCCAGCTGTGTAATGTGGGTTTAGTGCTTTGTCACTGAACATGCTGTCAACTCAAGTACAATTATGTTTGAACAGAACTTCAATTGATTTTCTTTCTGCCTCACTGTAGAAACCCAAATTAAGATTAAAGGAGTCTCCTTTAATCTTAATTTGGGTTTCTACAGTGAGGCAATTAACAGACAATGCTGCAGATCAGAGCCAATAATGTTCACTTCGGCCACATCACATAAAGGCTGCTACCTTGATAAATAGCCTGCTACAGTTCCTTTGACAGTTTAATAAGCTGAAGCTGTTTAGAAGTTTTTAACCTGAACTTTCTACTCTGCTGACTGTTAAATTGTGCTTCTGTTTCCATGATAAAAATGCAAACAGGCTCAAGAAAAGATGCCCAATAAGAGAGTTCAAATTCATGATGAGAGCGTTTGAAGTGCAAACAGAACTTTAAAATGTCAAACGTAGATTATTAAATGATGCAGTCTTCATCCTTCGTGTGAAACTTTTATTTCCCAATTTAACAATAAAAACAGAAGCTCATAGCCCATCATTATCCATTTAGGTTTAGCACAAATTCATTTTGTCAGGCATCGCTTGGGAGCTGGAGCCTGACAAAGCTAAAATTGTCATCAGTATTTGGAATACATTTGAGTTTTTATTTAGGTTTGAGCTAAAAATATATCCGTCTCTTTTGCATTACTTTATCATTCACAAGTAGAAATCAAAAGGACATTTATATAAAAAAAAGGTACAAACAAAAAGTGAAAGTAGTGAGAGGGTTAATTCAGATGTGTTTCAAAGCCAAGGACAGAGCGGGTCTGACCTCCTGTGGAGTGGTAAACATTTTTCCAGATTTGTAACTGCCACTGTGAAGGCTTGGACCCCCTGGGAGCTTCAATCTAGACTTCCAAACACCCAGAGGCATCTGGTCAAACAACTTAATCGACCTGCAGGACTGTGGAGGTACTAGAGCTTTGATGGATGCGATGGGATTAACGAAGTGCCAAAATTCTGTTGGTGAGATGACTTGAAGTAAACATGTGAGGATCTGAAATTGCACCCACTTGATCTGGTGCTTAAGGCTCCCTAGATGAGTCACTGCCCATTGACCTTTTCACAGCAAAATGAATACTTCCTCAAATTAAACCTGCACAGCAAGTGGCTATTTTTTTTATAAGTTAAAAGCTGTGCGTGATTAAGAACTTAAAGTTATGCATAATTAAGGTCAGAGTCAAGCTGAGTGACAGGTGGGCGCCTTCAGCTATCTGCAAAGTTTTATCACAGTTTTCCAAGTCGCAGACCCCGATGTTTCTGCTGGATCTGTGGTTTCTCTGCCTTGTGGAGTTTACTTTCTTCATTGCAAAATTTTGTTAAAAAGGCTGGAGTCTGGGTAGATTGGCACCAACCAACCAAAAATAAGACAAAAAAATGTGTTTTTTGTTAAGATAAACTTGAGATACAAATATTTGAAAATTACTGAAAAAATCAGGGTCAATCAGAAACTAAATGATTTGGAAAAACAGAAATTAATACTTAAAGATAATTGTCAATAAAGTCCCACTCCAATCATCTTTCTTCTGTAAATACCAGTGGTATTTTTAATATTATGATGCTGTTCCCCTCCTCCAAAAACAAACAAACAAACAAACAAACTTTTGTTGTTTTCTAGGACATAGTTCCTGCAGAGCGGCAGGAGCTCATTAGAAATTTGCCTCTAAGTTGTGGGCGGGACTCTTGGTGCATATAAAGCCCGGCCCTATTTCCCATCATCCATCATTTTACACTCTTCTCGCACCCCTAATTTAATTATGATTATAGGTGCAACAATAATGGTGAGCAATATTGAAGCTATCCAGCCGTACAGTTTTGAGCCAGACTCCAGCTCAGATGAGGAAAACAAAAACATACATGGATCTAGTTGCTTGCAAGTAGATGCATCAAAATGGAGTGGAACAGGGAGCTTGTGGCCGATTGTAGCTTCTACGTAACAAATACAAACTTTGTCCAACTGCATTTTTTCATCTGTTTCTGGTTCTTAACAATTTGAATAAAGAAATAGTTTATATATGTGCATATATATGTCCTCAAGAAAAAAGTCTAAAAACATGTTAAAATCCTCATTTCAATCTAAGTGGGTCTTTAAATGGCAGATAAAATACACTGAGTTTGTGATGGCGCTTTATTCATCACGTTCAAGAGCTGTTTTGTGGTGACCTAACAAAAAAAAATCTTTTGAGAGTCAAACAGATTTTGTCCTTGCAGCAAATGTCAAGAGGAGCAAGAAAACTGACTGAAACTTCATTATGGCAGAAAGAAACTTCAGCGCAGGTTGTTGAATGAGACAGCATTTAAAGATCAAGGTGGTAAATGTGAGGTGCGGTGAGGTCTGAGGTGTAATCTGCTTCATAGCAAAGAGGTCGGACCAAGTTAAGCTTTTGCAAATCAAAGGTGGTCTTTGAGATGCAATAAGCCTAACCGCGTCTGTCACTCGTACTTGATTCTAAAAAGGGATGAATGTGCAGAAAAAAGGAATTCCGCAATAAAAAGCATTTATTTTACAACTTCATGTTGTTTTGGTTTGTGAATTTGTGCAGCTCTTATAGAGGAAAAAAGGCATTAACCAGAGATGCAATGAGTTTTATTAAAAAAGCATGCATTAAGAAAAAGTTCACATAATTGGAAGTCCTCTAAAACGTTGCAGTACTCAAGAAAATGTTTTGACCCTGACAGCAACCAAGGCTTTTGTAGAATGGGTGACATTTTAACTTTGGCTTTATTATTGAGAATCAAATGATCCACATTGCTGCCTTTTATCCTTTTACATGTTATGGGAGTCTCAGGTGCTTAAACCCATACAAAAAATGAGAGAATGCAAACACGTGAGATGCTGTCTTATATAAGTGAATGGGAACAAATTTTAGCAAAGTTTCGCCATCATCAAAAATGTGGCAGTTACAAACTTTGAGTCTGAAAATGTCATACATGTTGACCAGAATTTAACAGTCTGCTTTTCATTGCCTCAACCAAAAACTTAAATGGGACCTACAGTGGAGGAAAAACTTGTCAGGCCTTGTCCAGAACTGTTTTTTTAATTATTTCACATGCATCAAGAAAATCAAGCCTAAAATTGCTTTGCGGAGTATTTTTTTCCTTAGGCAAGAGCCTTCACGCTACTGCCAAAATATGTAGCCACTAGAGGACCCTAGTCTGGATCTTCCTGTGCCGGTCCCAGGCCTAAATAAAACACAGGGTGGTGTCAGGAAGGGCTTCCGACTGAATTGTTTCTGCCAAACTACCTGTGCAAATCAGTGAAAGCGGATTCACTGTGGAGACTCCTGATGAGATGTGGTGTTCAACACCCTTAATTAAGTCCATTTCAGCTTTTTATTATTTGAAGTTTGATTGATTTATTCAGTTGTCAAATGTAAGTTATTTTATTTGAGGCTTCCAGCCAAAGTGAAGCTAATTCTTTTGAGAAACTAAAATACCAGCGGAATGAAGCATTAACACATGTTAATGTGTTAAGCTATTTAACAATAGCAGGAATTGATTAGGATAATTTGATAATTTGTATGTTAATATTCTAATATTCTTTTAATTTCTGCATAATTTGGCGCCTGCCTAACTCGCTGCATCATCCCATTGTATTCCCTTATCAAGACTGATTCCTTGCTCCTGAATGTGCCAAATACAAAGCTCAGACATGACTCTCTCCTTCTCTTTCTCTCCCTGTTCGAGGTACATTTTGAGCGACTGACCCTGTGCCAGCTGAGAAAAAAAAAGATGCATCAGTCGCTACATCCACGGTTAAGAGTCTGACACAAAACCCTCACACTTTCTGAAGATGAGGAGGAAGAAAAACTCCCCTTTTTTTTTTGACCCAATTTTTCAGACATGAATATGTTGGCAGGATCCATCAGATATCTCCAGGAGCTAAAGCCCACTCAGGCTTTGTAATGGGCCTGGCTGCTGAGCGGCAGCCATGACAGAGTCGCACAGCCCAGCCAGGCCATTGCTCCGTGGACAAGGATAGAGAAGTCCGTGCTTCTGGTCGACATTGCTGCCTGACTGAGTACTGCGTGGGGGGGTGGGGGTGTTGGGTCTTAAAGGATCCTGGTCGCTATTAGAGACTGGCGTCTAAAACAACTAACACCTGTTAGACCCAGCGTTTATTGGAGACCGGGGTCTATTAGAGACCGACCATTATTGGAAGATATACGGGACCAAATAGGTCTCAAAGATTGTCTGATTTTTCTTCAAACTTGACTTTTGATAAATAGTTAATGAGGGTTTTATCAGTTTGTTTTTAATTCTTACATCTAATTTTTTTGGCATTTATCTTGTTTAAGAAGTAGAACTTTTAATGTCTCTAAAGCATTTTGATCCAATATAATTTTGAGTTCCATTCACCCTTCAGAGAACCACGCTTAGGAAAACAAAAATTACAAGAACTAATATAGACAGCATTTTTAAAAGAACCTCTATCCAATTTCAATGTTAGTAAAAAACAAAAATCCTTTATGGCAGATTTTTCTTTTATAAGTCTGCTCTTTGCACAATGGCACTGGTTGTACAGTATATTTCGTATAAATATTTCTGATTTATTTGGCTTCCTCCTATATATCAAAAATTTTACTTATTTCCCCCCCAAGAAAAGGCTTAATCTCATTTGGACAAAAAACCACCTAAGTGCATGCCTCCTTCTGGCTATAGTACAAATTTATCCCAGCATGCTTTTTATCTTGTTTGCCAGGACAAAGATGATTAGGATTCAAACACACACATCTGAACATTGAAATGTGTTTGCATAGGTGTTTTAGAGAACAATTCCTGTCTTATTTAAGAACAGTTTTCATTTAAATATTGGTATAAACATTAAAATATACTCATGAAAATCTCATTTCTCCTACCGATTCCACAGGTAGCACTGCATTCAGTCCACGAGCCATGTTTCCAGAAATAATCAGACCCTGAGTTTGTGTCTTCTGAAATGTTTCTGCTGATGGTGTACTCGTAATATACTCCTGGGTTGGTCTCCTGAAAGAGAAGCTAAGGCAGAAGAGAGGTTTGAGAAATTAGTTTATCTCTCAATGCAAACAAAACACAAAAGACAAGTTTAATTTTCTTTTGTAATTTGTACCTGATGCTAACATCAAAAAGCATATGTGCATGTATTTTCCTGCAGGCGGAGTTGCACACTATAAGTTGGGTCTTACAACTGCCCTTACAGGTGGATAGGAGATGTCTACAGGCAAAAAATAGGCAAACCTGTACGGGGCTCACAGCTGGCCTGGAGGAAATATCAAGATCATAGATCACTCGGTGAGCCCATAGAGAAAAAATGTTTATGCACATGTCTCCTACGGACCGGCCTCGGCAACACGTGTTCAAGTGCCCACTTCCAATGAAAAGTCTATGTAAATGCGTGTATATGCACATTTTGTCTGCATTTCAGGCTTCCTCGCTTAAAATTCTCACATTCATACGTCGTTATTCAAGTTTTTAAGTTTGCAAAATGAACCTGTGTTGAAAGTTAAACCAATTTGCATGTTGACCAATCAGAGACTCTGATCTGGTAGTGATGTTTGGATGATATCCCTTTTAATTAATGGAAGTGCCAAACATTTAAAAATTGATCATAGAAGAGAAATTCATAATTTTGGTTTTTGCCTTGCCGGAATTTGACACCAATTCTTTCATATATCAGAATAGAGCTGTGAAAGAAAAAGCCTGGAGCAAGATTTGTGAGATTTTCACAGTTTCAACATTTGCACCGAGCCTCTTCCAACTGTAGGTACATCCGCTAGTATCGGGTAGCGACAGTCCAGTGTGAACACCACATGCTAAACGCGTGTTCAAGAACTTGCTAAAAGTGTGTCACATGCCCAGTGTGAAGGTAGCATAAGACACACCTGCTCACCCTTGAGATGTAGCCACTCATGCCTAAGACCATTACGGGCCCAGTAAACCCCAAAACTCACAGCACACGTATGGGTCAACTACCGGTATGGTAGACCCAGATCCTTGTGTCTGGCTCAATTGGAAACAGCTCATTAGAGAAAAATTCTATTTAAAGAAATGTTTTACAATTCTTGCCTGCATTTTACTGATAAATGAACAATTATTTACTGGAAAAAAACACAAAGTCTCAAGTTTTCCCTTTGACATGGATGGGATTTTGCTCAAGGCTAGTAGATGAAGTGTGTTCAGAAGGATAGATTCTCCCCTCATGCAGACTTATCTGAAATATTTCAACTATGCAATAGCGCCTACAGCACACTTCTTTCATTTCTTCATTAGTGTAAGAGTTTTGGTTTGAAGTATCACATTCACAGGAATAACTTCATCTCATGCTAAGATAGACAGACTCAAGGTAGACCGACTCCTCACAAGATAAAAAGGATGTTAAAATCGGGGAGACATGAATGATTCATGTGTTTTGTTCTGATTTGATGACACTGAAGACAAAGTAACAATCTAGCAAGTTTATGTTAAGGTCAGCACGTGAAACAGAAGATTGAAGAAACTGATCATGTAGCCTATGATGTGATGATGAGTTGTCATGTTCCTCCAAAAAAAAAAAAAATTAAAAGCCTTAATTTTTTCAGAAGCTCCTTATAAATTCATTAATTCTGGTCGTTCTTACTCATACTGAAGTTATTTTGAGTTGTACACATCACTCTGTCAAAGTGAAGCTTTGTCACATTTTCGGTAAGGAAGATCTACCTCATCGTCAGGTATGCTGGGTATCTGATTCATCACTCCACACGTCACTCATCAACTGGTCTTCCCTCTGAACCAACAGCTAGAATGCTTACTTTCTTTAAAACCAATCACAATCAAATTCCTGCCTTTAAATTCATTGAACCTTGTTTATTTCATCGGCCTACATTTCACCGGCCCACCTCAACCCTATTCTTGTCCTGGCTCTTCGATTTGGCGTGGTCTGGTCTTAACCACTGTCAGCTTCCGGGCTCGAGGGTCCCTTCACCTGAGCCAAGGTCATCACGAACATGCAAGATGTCTCTGGTCCGGAGCCCATCCACCAAATACACCTGACTGTTCATGCTTCACTCTTAAATCTTTCAATCACACTTTCTAGATCTTTCCTTATTAAAATGTTAGTCGCTTTTTTACAAGTTCCAAACAAGGTTGGATGCTATTGTGAACAGGCTAACGTTAATGTGCAGTGGTGTCAGACTGTGTGTTTTTTTACTTGATAGGCTACTAAGAAGACTAGCAGTAACATTTTTGTGGTTTCGGTGTGTTTTTTTTGTGTTGCAAACAAGGTTGGGAGTTACAGGTATTGTGAATACGCTAACATGTAGCGTGTTATAAAGAAGTTCTAGAGTTACTGTGAACTCTGTCAATAAGCTTGACTGACTCTTGTATCGGTCAATGCGCCTCATAGTTCGGTATGCCTTATAAATGACATAAGTTCATAAATAGACCATTCATTGATGGTGTCTTATATGATGCGCCCTATAGTGCGGAAAATATGGAATACAAATGAAATTTGTTTTATTATTTCCTATACTTCCACAAAAAAGTGCAAGAGGTATGAATGCATTTGAGTGAGCATTAAGCCAACTTCTGTTCGTAGACATTAAAAACAGGCTTCATCGCACCTGAATCCACAATGGCTCCAGTGTGGGCCCGGGGGAGGTTAGGTTTTCCAGCTGTCCCATCCTCTCGTAGGTAAAGGTCGCCCCAGCAGCTTTGTATTCCCCATTCCACTGAATGGTCCAACCACCGTTCAGAAAATACCTGCTGGGGTTGTCACCGCGCAGTGCCAAGAAATTCCCAGCTTCAGCTGCCTCCTTGATCAGAATATTTCTGGCACCCTCTGGTATCAGACCAATGTCTATGTAACCTAAAGGACATCACATACAGAAGCATGAAACCAAGTCCTGATGTACAGAATCATAAGGTATCAATCAGCATAATATGAAGATTTGTGAAGGTGAAAGATCACAAACACTTTAGATTTCTTAAAAAACAAGAACAATGTGTGATGTAATGACTCTTGTTTCAAATTAACTGTCTTCTACATTCCTGAAGAACTCCTATGTTATTGTTTAAGGAACACACTTTCAGTTAATTACTGTCAATTTAAACCACCCACTGAGGTTGTGCTTTTGAAATTACCAAACAGCTTTTTTTTTCTAATTACAGAAGACAAATGAAAAAAAAAAACCTAATAGCAGTGCTTTTGGGTTTGACAGCAGTTCAGTGAGAATGATATGGTTTTTAAAATGTACATATGAAATTGCATTGTCCTACTCCAACCGCCGTATGAGAAAAGTGCTACAAGAGCGTGTTTAAAAAAAACACAATTTTCATTGGAGTGGGTCTGATAATTAATCAACCAATAATTAATAGACAGTGGTTTTCCTGTCAGAAAAAAGTCACTAAAAACAAACTTGAAACTGATGCTGTGTTTAACTTTTTGTGGCTGTTTTCTCTGCATTATTCTGTTTGGGCTCCTGTTTTCCTGTGCCTTCCTCTTTCTTTACCCTTTAACTGCCTGCTTAACCAAACAGTGGAGCACATTTAGGAAACGTATTATTATAAATATGATTATGTGTATAACTCCTGCAAGGCAAGAAGCAGCAGAAAAAACTTATTTTTCTTCTTTTTGTCATTGATTTTGACATGGTTTGACGTGGTTAAAGGGTCAAGTCAAACTGCTCTCTTGTTTGTATTAACCTCAGCTCTTTCTACTTTACATTCACTCAAAACATCATGAATTCAAGTTTGGAAGATAGCTGTTGGGATTTTGTTTTCATTTCTGTCATTCCCTCTTTTTGACCGTTTTTGTTATTATAGGTTTGGGTTTAGATTCACGGTGCGACAACTTTGTTCATCTATTTTTCTAATAAAAAAAAAAAGTTTTCATTTTTAACTAATTAAACCTCCAAATCAGTTTGTGAGTCTTCGAACAACAATGCTTTCTTTTAGCAGCTGTAATGTAGTAATAACTTTATGCTTTTTCTGAAATAAAGCAGATTTTTTTTTGTTTGCTTGAATTTGGGACACCTTTACCAAGTGTCGGAGAACGTACCCAGTCCTTCCTCCTCCTCAAAGGTTCTCCTCACAGTGGTGCAGGTGGAGCCGTTTCCTTTACAAACGCCACACAGGTCCTCCACAGCATGTGAGTTTACTACAAAATCACACCCAATTGTCTGTAATGCACACAAACACAAAGGTAAACAATTGTTCCTCATAAAGCTGCTGTGTTAACAGTTACAGGTGAAACCCTGCATTTTCTTAATTCTTAATTTTATTAATTCTTAATTCTTAATTTACAATAAGATCAAATAAAAAATAAAAACAGAAAGTGTGGTAAAACTAAAAATAGCATTTTTCACTCAAAAGGCGTTAGTGTCCAGCTACATGTCTGTCAGTTTTCCTTCACACTGACATTATTATCACTGTTGCAAAAAAAAGGAAAAAAAAATGACAACGGACGTACGTCCTAACCCTGACCTCCACCCTAGCATAAGCGAAGTAGCAGACACACAAACACCAACCAGTGCTGCGCCAACGCTCAAGTATTCAACAAAACTGAAAAAAACTAAATATTGCTCCAGATCAGACCAAACATTGTGGTGATGAAAACCGGATATTCAGACTAAAAGAAAGAAAAACTGTTTAAGGTGCGTCTTTACATGCACTATATAACACATTTATGTAAAGAATTAGCATATTTGACTAAACTTCTATACCGTAGCATTGGAAAAGGGGCTGCTTTTAGTGTTTTTACCGTTTGGTAACGTTGCTGCTGTCAAACAACACTTGTCGTTTTTTAAAGTGAAACCATGAAGGGATTTTTATCAGGGCGGGACATGTTCTTAAACTCACACAAAAACTTCAAATGCTGCTTTTTTTCTTTTACATGAAGACCAAAATGAGAAGCAATGCAAATGTTTCTGAAAAACCTTTGTCTTATTATTTAAGATCGTAATCTTGTCTTCACTGACTTTCTGTTAACAAAGGATCAAATTAAAGCTTAATCATGAAAAATATTAAAATTGCAAACTACTGGCTTTTAAAACATTGTTGTTCCCAAACAAATCAAAAGTGGAGTCTTTCTTTTGTGCAACCAAACTCTAGAATTAGTCAGGAGGATCAACAGCATGAATAGTATAGCTGGTTTTGAGACCATCAAACATGCCTCTGTTTTGCTGCTGTAAGCAACAACTGCTGGGGAAAATGCACCCAGTGCATTATGGGATTCCTTCTCTTTAGTATGATAATGCTTAGGTTTAGGCAACATTTTGATGAAATAGTTTACTAAGTTGAGGGCTGTGGCGTACACATTATAAATCTAGGCTCAGTTTAAATTTGTGACATACAACTGCTGTTTGTCATGCCGTAACGTTTTCCAGTGATCTACTGACGGTTTGTCGGTTTTCTGACAGCCTTTGACATGTGTCCTGTCGCTCACTTTTCCGTCCACTGATGTTTCAGACAGACAGCTCTAGTTTTCTTGTTCAAGTACGCAAAACTGACCTGTGAATGATTCTGACATTAAAGACTTCAGGGGTGCAAGAATGCACCTTTCTGTCTGAACAAAAGGGTTTTCTCCTTTGTGTGGTCCAAAAGAGAAAGCACAGTAAAGAATCAATTTTAAATCATCTGGTAATGGCTGCTTTCCAAGGAAAACTTTGCAAAGTCTTTAGTACAGCGTAAAGAGCACTTTAAAAGATTACTATACAGCCTGACTGGTTTGGAGAAAAAAAACAAGAAATGAGGGATGGCTATCACATTTGCATGTTGTTCATGTTGTCATTCCACTTGGATTTAGTGGTTTTAGTTCTCTGTAAAATGCTAAAGAAAACGTGTGTGGTAAAATAATACAATAAACATATTGTTCAATTGAAGGCCCAATCAGACACTAAGGGGTAAAAAGTCAAAAAAAAAATCCATTGGAGCTTGCCTCATGTTGACTTTTAACACACGAAGCTGCAGATGTACCAGAGGAACAAGCAGGACTGATACAAATGTCACAAAATGTCATGAAGTCAGAGTCCTCTTTGTGTGGCTGCTGTCCACCCAGAAAACAAACACTTTCTGCATTAGAGACTGACATTTTACCCCAAGGTGATAGCAGCTTGCTTGATCATTCATTTATCTAAAATGATAGATGCCCCCCCCAACCCCAATGCTTTTCTATCAGCATGCTCATTGTCATGCAGAATGTCAAATGTTCAACACTCATTTGAAGAGAAAACGCGATGAAGGTTACTGTCCAAAGATGTAAGACTGACGGAGAAAGATGGAGCAGTGAGGAGCAGAGAGATACCTGACAGACGCCGTCAATGCACACGTCTCTGCTTTTGTGTCCCTCATGGCACGGTGTGCCATCAGCGACAGCATCTCGCATTTTTTCTGAAAAGTGTTCATTCGCTGGACAACAATGCAGTTCACAGGGGTTAACTGGGAGGAGAAAAAAAAACAAGTTAGAAATGTCAATGACAGAAATAAACAAGGAGGCTCAGAGGCTGAATACAGGTCACCTTTGTTGATGACTGCCTCCCACTTGTAGAATTTGCCCTTGTAAGGGAGGGCGTTGAAGTGACTGCACTGCATGTCTCTGAAGGTGGGAACACCCTGAGGGCACGGCGCAGTGTTGCAGATTCTGTGCCTCCGTCTCTCTCCGAGACAATACTTCCCTCTGTGCTTAGGGCTGCAGAACAGGCAAGGATTTCATTTGAATATATATTACAACCACCCACGGACAGGAAATGTTCACGGGGAAAATCAGATGGGGCCAGTAAAAACCTGACTGTGACACAATGAGTCACTCCTTCTTGTAGTAGCTCTCATATATTTTTCCCTCATGACACTTTTCAAAATTTAACACCTATTTATCGTAAACTTATAAACAAAATAATAAATACAAATAAAGATTCAGGGCCCACATTTTTTTGTATGTACTTGCTTATTTTTTGCATGAATTGGCGTTTCAGCTCATAAAACCCATGAAAACAGGATTTCAAAAAATTAGAATACTCTGGAGAAATCACTTATCAGTTTTTGCAAAAAGATAAAGACAGAGATTATGATGACATCAAATTAATAAAAACATTTTTTCAAAGTTATATATTCGTCTTCGGGCTGCACGGTGGCGCAGTGGTTACAGCAAGAAGGTTCCCGGTTCAAGTCCTGGCTGGTGGACCTTTCTGTGTGGAGTTTGCATGCGTGGGTTTTCTCCGGGTACTCCGGCTTCCTCCCACCGTCCAAAAGCATGCTTCATAGGTTAATTGGTCACTCTCAATTGTCCCTAGGTGTGAATGTAAGTGTGCATGGGTGTGTGTTTGTGGCCCCTGCGACAGACTGGCGACCAGTCCAGGGGTGTACCCTGCCTTCGCCCATGAGTAGCCGGGTTAGGCTCCGGCAACCCCCTGACCCCGAAAGGGATAAAGCGGATTGGAAAATGAATGAATGAATGAATGAATATTCGTCTTCAAGACATCAATAATCTGGGCAGAGGCCAGGTCCTGCTGAAAGATGAAATGTGCATCTCCAACCAGATCCTCAGCAGAAAGAATCAGGAAGTCCTCCAGAACATTCTGCTAGACTTCTGTGGTGATTTTGGATTGATGAAAGTCCCGAATCTATATTCTATGAATGTTTTTGTTTTTGAATGTATTTATGGAAATGAATACACTTCTCCATGATATTTACATTTTTGGAAAGGGTCTGTGTCTATTCTGCAAAAACTTGCTTTGCGCTGCTCAGTTTGACTCTTAAGTCTTCATCTCTTTTCACCCATATTTTTAAAGTTATTTTTTATGTCTTGAGTATAAAACCTGCAGCCACACCCTGCAGTGCTGACATGCAAAGCAAATGCTATTATGCAGCTTTAACATTGTGGCACTATTAAGCATAAAAAATAAGGGTGAAAAATGTTTAATAAAGTTTTAATTTACATACGAAAAAAAACAAAAAATTGAGAAATTTAATCAGGATTTAACCACTAAAATACACAGACACACTCCAGCCATGTCTTTGCTGATCTTTATACGATTAAGCATACATTTTATTTGCATGAAGGGTCGTAATAAAAGCTCAGATAATGGCTAATTAAACAAGTAGCTAATGAAAAAGGGAAAATCGAAGAGTGGGAAAAAGGACTTCTGTGAGTTCAGCAGAGAGTTTGTGAGTGCAGCGCCACAATGAATACAAGCTTTGGTTTCACCAGAATGGCTTTATCTGGAATATGTGTTCACAGCTGTGTCATCTTTTCTAATATGTTTGAGAATACAAACATGGAAGCTCTAAACCGCACCGTTTTGCTTTCTACCAACATCTTTTGAATCCTTTTGTCCCTGTTATTTTTTTCTTTGGATTCATAACTCTGAGGCGTTGTTTGCGTTAAGCTTGTTAATCTGTCATATCTAATTCTTTAATAAACTCTTTTTTCTCAATGAAAATGTGATTGTGTTTGCTGACCTATTAGTTACAGAAATGCTATTGTCACTTAAAGACCCGCTCAGACAAAAATCATGTTTGACATATACTCATTTGGAAAAAAGAGAAAAAGATAGGAAGATTTGAAAAAGTAAAACTACTTGGGTAACACTTTATAATAAGTGTCCCTAATAAACTTCTTTTAAGACGTTAACAAGTATTAGAAATGTAGTAGTAAGCTTCTTAATAATGCATAAATTAGTATTTGTAATTGTCTTACAAATGACTTCAAAGTTTAAATAAGCTGCCTGTAAGGACATTAACAGATGTCTTAATACACTACAAAAGCTGGAAAAGTTCCTATTTTATTAACATTTTATTGTGAAATTCACAACCTCATAAAAAAACATTTTGGGGGGACACTGTTTCATCAAAACTGGATAAACCAAACCAACTGGATGTTTTAAGACTCTCCACAGCTGCTGCTGTTTAGTGCAGAAATAGCTGCTGAGGAAGATTTTATTATCAAGTCGACTGCTAATGTGGGAAGCTTTGACCTCATCATTTTATCCCAAGTGTTTAATTTATGTGTTTGATGTCTGAGTTTAAAACCCACTTGAAAAAAAATGCTTGTGTGCGTCGATAAAGACCCACTCGGATGAGAACGGTGTTTTTAACACCTTCTTGTTGCAATTTTCTGATTATGGAAAATGTAAATTGAAAAAATTAAACTTAAAATTGGATTTCTATGTATTTTTCTTTCATATTGTTGTAAATCAGGAGCAGATAATGACTTTGGAATAAGCTTATAGATGTCATGTAGAACCTATAAAAAGAGACAAGTTCTTTGCTCCGCTCTATTCCAATGCGTCCACTTGCTGACAAATAGATCCATGAACATCTTCTGGAATCTGGATAAAAACTGTACGTAAAGCTCCAATATTGCTCGCCATTTTTGTTGCGCCAGTAATATTAGTTGAGTGAGGGGCTAAGCTAGCAGGAGAGACTGTATCAGACCGATGACAGGAAGTTGGACCGGGCTTACTCCACACCAATGGTCCTGCCCACAATTCAGAGGTGAAACTAGGTTCTAGGAAATGATACCTTTTTTTAGGCTAAAAATAAGTGAAAGACTACTGGGAATGCTTTTAAAAAAGATAAAAAGATGATCGGAGTGGGACTTTAACTAAGAATGTGTGCTATTGCCAGCTTTGATGAAAATGAGCAAAACGGTGGATAGTAAGTAACTCTGTTTCTGTGCATCCCCTTTCTACTTTCGGACTTTAAGATCTTGTGGAAAAAAGTGAGATGTACAGTACCTTACTTAAAAGACAAGTTTTTGCCATTGAGCAATATTCCAACTTTTTCTTTTGACACAAGAAATGCAACAGCAGAAGCTCATGCCCTGCAAAGATCTGTGTGATGGTTCTCCAGTCTTTGAGTCCTGCTCCAGCTTACTCTTAAACCTGTTCCAAATTTCTGAATCTCTACCATCGTTTCAAAAGCTCTCAAGGTTGCAGTTGGCTTTGTTGTTTGTGTATCTTTTCTCTACCATACAGTTTTCTGCCGTTAACCTTTTCATTAATGTGATTGGATGCCGTCTATAAACAGCCAGCTGTTTTAGAAAATGAGCCTTTGCCTCTTGCCCTCTTTGTGCGTGATGTCGAGTATGCAGTCGTTCCCATGTTTGTGTGACTGACTGATCCACACCGAGAGACCATTTAAAGGGCCAGGAATACATGGCATGTGTTTGAATTATTTAATATTAGTCTTGGCTTAACAAGTTTAGTTTTATAATCAAATATATTTACTAAAACATGCATCCAGCAGCAATGACCATGATGTTTCATTACTAAAGTGAACAAAGGGAGAGGTCTGTTTTAGAGACGATTCAGGACCAATCCAAAAGGTTACCGTTCATGTTTATCTTCAAGCTTCATGGCACAACCGACGCAGTAATGGTAGATCAGAACTATGGGTAAAATTAAGAGTCCAAGTATGAACAGTTAGAAGATGTAAAATCTATGTCCTGCACCAATTCGATACAATTGATGCACCTCTTTACTACTTTCTGGTTTTATAATGCAAAAAAAAGTCACTGACAAAATTTGCAAAAAAGGCGCCAACATTTGAGAGAATTTCAAATAAAATTAGTGATGTTAATTTCTTTTCTGATCATCAGACTGCTCTTAAAAAGGGAACCACAACTAACCCATTAACACTGCTTACTGGATAAACATTTTTACAAGAAGTAAAGTTTTTTTTTTTTTTTAATTTATGCGCTGAACCTTATCTGCTGTTGTGTAAAACCACACCATTCAAAGACCAGAATCAGGTGTTTGCTATTGATTTTAGGCTTTTTACACCCTTTGTGATCAACTGTGGGCTGCCAGCTGCTGTACACACACAGAGCTGTGCGTTCAGCATGCTGAGTGTCATCATTACTGGAGGCTGGACAAGCAGCCGAGGGGTGAACAAAAAGCACATCAGTCATAAGCATGTAGAGGTGGGTGTGATCAAAGAAGCCAACATGTTCTGCTGCTTTATTCAATATAAATAAAGGCTACTTTTAAAAACAAAAATTTGTCTATTTGAAAAAAAAAAAATGAAAATGTGGGTTGGTTGATGTTAATTGTAACATTTGAAATGTACTCTTAGTGATTGCTCATTGTTACCAATCATTATTAAACATATTCCTACTGTGATAATCCACAACAGTAGATAATGTTTTACCATTAAAAACATTTCAGAGAGCATATTTATACTTATATAAGCTATTACTCGCAGAATAATTTGACCATAGAGATAATTTATACATTTACCTATTCAGTGACTTCAGATGAAAATGACTAAATGTTGTATATTCTCCCTCTTAAAAACCCATAAGAAAATCAAAGGAATCAACAATGACTCTAGCACAGAAACTCACACTGGGTTATCACATTCTCTTTCAGCGCTCTGCACTCCAGCGCCACACGTTCTTGTGCAGGCTGACCACTCGCTCCACGACGCCCAGCCACCATCCATGCTCCTCGGCTGATATCCAACTGCAACACACTGCCCACCTATACACCACTGAGAAAAGTACATCACTGCATATGTCACTGATAAAAACAAACAAAAAAAAATCACACACTGTAGTTTAACAAGATTTTTAGATGTCCTATTTTACAATTTTTTAAATATTTATTTAAAATATCACATTTCTCTTTTTGTGCGACTTACACTCAAGTGCGACTTGTTTTTAAAAAATGAATAGGCTCATTTGTTTATTTTCCCACTAACAACTACTATAGGGCACTGCAGGTGTGGGCATCTGTATTTGTTACTGAGTGAAGAAGAAGAAGAAGAAGAAGCAGTGCCAACTTTGACAGAGTTGTTTAAAATGGACAGAAGTGGAAAAATTCAGATTTAATGATTTAAAGTGATATAAATATTCCAGTTGATGTGTTAGCATGTTCTTTATGTAATGGTTATCTGAATAATTGGTCATGTGTAGTGCTAATATACTTGATTCCTGTCTTTCAAGGTGAAATGTCCCTTCTTGGTCCCATATTTTGTTAAATAAATTTCTCCCAATGTGATATTCCAGTGTGACTTTTATGTTTTTTTCTTCTTTATTATGCATTCTTTGGTGTCTGCAACTTATACTTTGGAGCGACTTGCAGTCAGAAAAATATTGTATATGTAGTCAGCCTATGTTTTCTTTTCGCCACAAGGAGACCTGCAATACTACAGAAAAGCATAGGGAAACGTTGACCTTTGTCTACATGGAGAAAAAATTACAGATGGAGTTGTGAGATGGAATGTAGGATTTCAGTCTTTGAGACACAGGTGCTTCTGAGCTCATTTGTTCAACTAATTGGTAAAAACAAAAGTGTAAAGTCAGATTATGAGCAGCTTATTTAGTAAAAGCAATATTGTTCTGCTAATCCAGCCTAATGAGATAGTTATCCTGAGAAAAACAAGCCTTTCAACATTACTTTTTTTCATTGTAGAGTTTAGCTGTCATGATAATTATTGCCATCTTTTTTCCTGACTGCTGCCTAATTTGTATGCATTATCAGATGTTTCTTACAAAATGACACAGTTCACTGAATTGAGAAATTGTTTTCTTCTTTTGTTTTTTATAAATGTGACAGCTTCTTTCTTTCTATCTTTCATAACCCACTATACCCATTTTGGTGGTCACAGGGTTACCAGAGCCAGTCCCAGCTACTGTTGGGAGAAGGCGGGGTACACCCTGGAGAGTTCACCAGTCTGTCGCAGTGCCTGTTCTTCTTAAAATCCTAGAATTTTAAAGCCAAAGCGAGCTCTCTTTGTCTTTTATGTCTAAAGACAAAAAAAAAAGATGAACAGCTTAAAGTATTTCTCGTCACAGTCTACTCACTTTCTGCTCTCCACAGCTCGTACCGTCCACAGCCCCGTCCAGCTTTGAGTGGCAGGTGGCTCCCACGGTGCACCACAGAGTGCTGCAAATATTCTGCTGAAGTACAAAGTGGTTAATTTTTTAACTTGTTCGACACAGTTCTGATTTTTGTTATAAAGTTTACAGAATATAAGTCTTTAGGAATTCCGTGGCCCTCCTGACTTCCACTATAGGAGAAAATTCTGAATAGGATGTGGCTTGGTTGTCTTACAACCTCAGCAACTAGAGGACCCCTGGGATCTTATCTAAACAATCTCCAGGCCTGCATTTTTACATAGGCTTGTAAAAGACTGAGAGGGCTGACATTCCTACAACATCCATAACTTTGTCAACCATATATTTGACAAGTAAAACACTAAGCCAACCATCATGGCGAATTTACACCACATTCATCCCCTCCTTAAAGCAAAAAAAAACATAATTCCTGTAGAGGCCCTCTTCTCCAGATGATGTGGTGTAATCTTCCTTAATGAACTGGCCTCTGCGGAGCAAAACTCTCATCCACATGAAAAAAAGACCCCGAAGAAATATGTCAAAAATTCTTACCTCATTAGCATTTTTTTTAAATCAGGAAAAAAAATGGTCTCACCAAGAATTCTTTTTTTTTTTTTAAATTATTCTAGTCCTTAAGATTGTGTTTTTCAACCAGTGTGATGTGGTACACTAGTGTACTGTGAAAGATTACATTTTTCAATTCCACCTAATTGTTTTCAGAAACATTTACCGTTTCCACGAAGACCACTCTATGTTCATCCAAACAGCCCCAGGTTTCACACTATGTAGACAGGTATTAAGAAGGTCATAAAATGCTTATCTCTGTGTTTATTTGATTTCTGTTCAAAACACTTTTATAAGAATGACTGTACTGATTTTATGGCAACTTTGGCCAATTGCTATCATTTTGGAAAAAGTTTGACCCCTTAAAGTCCCACTCTAATCATCTAATCATGATCTGTTGTAAAAGTGAACAAAATATAAAACACAAATGAACAAAAAAACTACATAATCACTTTTACTGAAGAGAATAAGAGCTGTTCCATTTCTAAAAATGACTGCAGTTGTGCTTTTCAGAAGATATTAGTCTTTAAAGTTGTAAGGAGGATGTCAGATGTTTTTTTTATTTTTCTTATTAGTTACTGTTTGTGTTTCAATGTTCAAATTTAAAAGGATTATCCTGCTGGAATGGTATTGTTTTTCTCCACATATTTGATTTTCCTGACTTGTTTCTGAGTAAATTATTCCTCACCATCTGCAGGCGTTTTTGCCTAAATGTTCTGTTCTGATTGGCTGCAGGCAAGTTTGCAGGAAGTGTTCCTAATTATTTAAGGAAGTTCTAAAAATGAGATCAGGAGTAGGTTGATAACTGTATGCTTTGTTTTGCCGTTTGCCTGATTCCTTTTGTCTACCTGTTTGGACCACGGATGACAAATGTACTTGTGTAACTAGCACACAATAAAAAGTGGAGCAACTTTGTTTTTACACATTTTATTAGAAAAAATAAAGTTAATTTTAAAGTACTGTCTCTGCAGACACTTTTTTTAAGCACTCAGCTCTGGCTTTAATTCAGTCCAGGTCTTTCAATAAGGGACTTCTTTCACATCTCTTTATTTGGAGTGTTTTGCTTTTTCCCATCAGTGTTTGAACAAAGTGAATGTAATATTGACAGATGAAGCTCACTGACACTCACAGAGCCCTCATTCTACTTCATCTCTCACAACACCACATAAAGAAAATATCCGTTTACAGAAAGGATCGATTTTCACCTTTAGGACAAAAAGCATCACACCTTTTGCATTTTAGAAAAGTGCCACTGTCTTTAGTGTTTTTGTTTCCCAAGCCTGTGGAGTGATAAGGAATTACTCCTGCTCATTCTTTCATTTTCCAATCCGTTTTATCCCTTTCGGGGTCACGGGGTTGCCGGAGCCTAACCCGGCTACTCATGGGCGAAGGCAGGGTACACCCCTGGACTGGTCGCCAGTCTGTCGCAGGGGCCACAATGCACGGGGAGAACATGCAATCTCCACACAAAAAGGTCCCCCAGCCAGGACTTGAACCGGGAACCTTCTCGCTGTAAGGCAGGAGCGCTAACCACAGCGCCACCGTGCAGCCCCATGCTCATTCTTGAAAACACAATTCATGCTTTCACCCCCGATTATACATAAAAGTGCAAAGAAAGAACTGAGAAGACACTTCTTCTGATGTGGCTAACATGTAGCATGTTACAAACAAGTTTTAGAATGAATGTGAACACAATAAAGTCTGATGCATATGGGTTTATCTCTGGCTCTTTTTTTTTTTTTTTTTGCTTAATGCACCTTATAGTTCAGTGCCCCTTATTTATGTTGAAAGTTTGAAAATAGATCTTTCATTGACAATGCGCCTTAAATTCTGGTGTGCCCTGTAGTGCGTAAAAAATGATGTGTAAAATTTGTTTTTGTATTTAAAAAGCATCTATTACTTTTTCTTTATACAGTTTTTTAAAGACCTGTATTAAATTTGAAACACTAAACAGTAACAATACATGATTACAAACAACCTATAAATGTTCTTTGACTGCATAATTTGCATAAATAGATTAATACATTTCAAATACACTTGAACATATAAAAATAGTTTAAAATTTTTGAAACATCCCAGGGGAGTGAGCTTCCATTCTGTACTGAGGCAGTATTTTGCCTCCTCAAGTCTGCAATAATGTTCCTAAAAACAGAGTCACTGTGGATCATCTTGTGGTTTAAAATGACTTTTCGTCTCTTCTTCTAGATGTGCGTGTTAATTACGCACATGATGGCTCAGCAGGGCGCATTGCCATATTACTGACAGTGCGCCACACTGCGTATCAAATAGTCCGCTTTTTGTTAAGAAGTGACCTAAAACCGAAAGAAATTACAAGAATAAAGGACTAAAAATCGATTGAAAGTGTATTTCTTTTGTGAGTGACCATGTTATTAGAGGGATAATCCCCTTCAAAGTGTGCATTATCAGAAATTAACGCACTTTGTGGAAGTAATCGTCCTGCGATGGTTCAAGCTTCCACGACGTGCTAATTTCTGAAAATGCACATTTCATTCTGAAAATGCACACCTTGAACTTATTATAAAGGAAACCATTAAAAAAAAAATAAAAACTTAAATTCTAAAGAATTCTAAAGTCTGAGATCCTCCATTTCTTATTTATTCCAAAAATAAGCATTATTTAACAGCCACACTTATTTAATGTGTCTAGTTACAGTGATCCCAACAGTAGATTGCTACCAGAGACTGCAAACTGACGTGTGTTTGTGCGTGTGATTTAAAATAACTGTTTTTCTTCCAAATATATTATGTCAAGTAAAAGTAAGGACAGAGTTTCTAATTATTTTCCTAGAAGTCTAACGTTTTGCTAAGAAACAGCAGGAGCAGCTTTCTCATGTCAGGGCAACGTTTTTTGCTGGGTGCTTTTTTTTCATCCACACAAACATTTCAAAGTACTTCAGCATGACACAAAAAAGTAGAGGCAACCTCAAATCAATACAAAACAAAAAGTGTTCAAACATCAGTATCAGAAAACAAAAATAATAAAGATATAAAAAAAGAAATGTTTCCGTTCGTGTCAAGCAAAGTCATCACAAAGAGCTTAAAGTTCTAAGTTTGAATTTATGACTACATAAAGTTAGAGCACTTCTATTAGAGACACCATGGGCTTATGAGACATTCATTGTGGCCCGATACTGAGAAGTGATTGCATTTTTTTTTTTTTTTTTTACTAGTTAAAACGTTAATTAATATATAATTGGTAGACAGTGCAGAAACTCTTGCACAGGTTAACTCATTGACACCTATTAAGGCAACGATGCATCACATAGGTCCAAAATTACCTTTAGTTAGCATACATGAAAGCAAAACATACTGTAAATGACTTTTTTTCATAGCTTAAAATAAATTTAGGGATCAAGAGATTAAGATTGTGGCAGCAGTGTTAAGAGCCGACAGAATATTGAAACAGTAGCACATCCAATAGTAGAAAGGGGCATGAATTTGATTAAAATCTCGTCTCTTATCTGAGTATTAGAAACTTTCATTGAGACTCAGAGGAAAAACAAGTATGTGGCATTAATTGGTGTGCTAAAGCTCTGGCTTGAGCTTTACAGATTTACTCATCAGTAACTTCTAATTCATCACTTCTTTTTATTTAGTTAAAATGTCTGTGAAGAATTGACTGACAGGAATTTGCATCCAAGAATCTAGTTGTTCCAAGAGATAGATCTGGTGACAGTGAAGTTAGAGGTTCTTCATATCTGATATGAGATGCAGTTAGTCAGCTGGATCTGACCCAGAGACAGCATGTACAGATTAAAAATGAAAACGGAGAGTCTCAGTTGTATGATCTCTAATGAAAACGGCCTAACCTGTGACTTTAGGATTCAGGGTCTGATGGAAAAGATCCTGTGGTTGACTGAAGTAACGGCTGATGTTCATCTGGATACTGATGTCATTTAACAACTGATGTGCAGCTTCAGTGCTGTGGTCTGATGGCTGACTACATCATGTTGTTTGGCTAAATTGAAATTACCTGTAAATATATATGTTTGCAAGTTGAAGAAAAAAAAACTGGTTTATTTGGATAACCAGCAAGAGTTTTTTGTTGTTTTCTTTTTTACTTTTTCTTTTTAAAGTAATCCTCAGTGACCTGCAGGTTGCTTATATTGTATCAATTTTTATGCCTTTTTTTAAGCTTAAAACAAAGATTGTCTTTTAATTTTCTTTTATAAGGGTCCTCCATCATCAGAAAAATGCCACAAGAACATGTTAAGAACACCAAAAATATCATTTCATCAGTGTGGGTCTTTAACAACACACAAGCATTTTTATCAAGTGGATTTTAAACTCAGACATCAAACACATAAGTTAAACACTTGGGATACAATTATGAGGCCGAAGCTTCCAACATCAGCAGTCGACCTGCAAAGAAAATCTTCCTCAGTGACAAAATTCCGCAACTATTTCTGTATTAAACAACAGCAGACAGACTGAGAGAGCAGTCAAAGTCTTAAGACATCCAGTTGGTTTGGTTTTATCCAGTTTTTATCCAAGTGTCCCCTGAATTACTTACTTACAATATTGGGAACTTCATGCTGCAAATAAAAAAATATGGGAAATGCTGCAGCTTTTGCTGGTTTCCTCTTAAAGTGCTTATCTTTTTTTTCAAAATTGATTAGCACCAATGTTGCTACAATCCTTTCACCACTATTATTGACAATTAAAGGTACGTACACACCGGGCATGGGATGCCCAATCAAGAACACTCTAAACACTCATTCGCACTAAAGCCCATGGCACAAGCAGAGAGGGGCTTCTTTTTCTACCGTTTACAAGCGCATGTCCATCACCTACAGTTGGAAGAGACGTGGTGCAAAATGTCAAATCTTGTGAATCTTGCTCCAGGTTTTTTCTTTCACAGATTTTTTTTAAAAAGTCCTATTTTTTGCATTGCTCTTTCCATGGGCATGATTACTTCACAGCAGGAGGCGTGCACTCTTTCAAGCCATTTTTGATAAGTTTACAATAATAAGTGTTCTGCCTTTTATCAACCTGAATAAAATTGTATTGTAGAAATGTACTGTTACAGAAAAACAAAGTCCCTCCCAGTGGGCAACTGATGTTGAAATGACGTCAAATCCACATCAATCCTCAACATCAAATTGAGGTTAAATAAAAAGTTGAATGTGCAAATCAAATTAACGTCAAAACTTCAATATCAGTTTGACATTATAATATTTACCCCTTTTTGATGTAATGTGAATTTTTGGTTTGGACCAATAAATTAATAAAACTAATAACAGATACAAAACACAATAAATGGCTTATTGGAATATATAAACACATCTTTTGTTGGGTGAACATAAGGAAATTGGGAAAGTATTTCAATCTAAATAAAATATGTTAATATAGTAACAAACATTTGTGTCGAGAGATCTGAATGCATTTATGTGGTGCAACATCATTTACTAATGCTGCTGTAATATGATGATTGCAGCAGATGACCTGACCCTGCTGCTAGTGTCAGGAAATGGTGGAGAATGACCCAAAATGCAGGAGACCAGGCTTGGTGGCAGAAAATAGAAAATATAATAATAAAAAAAAAAGAATAAAGATCAAAAACCACGAAGAATCTAGAAGGTAGCAAGGCAGAGCAGCTGAGCTCACTTTTTTAGAGTGAGCTGAAAAAGATGAACTGAATACCAGACACCTAAATACACTGAGGTTGATTAACTAAATGTGGACAGGCGTGCATGATTAACTTAATTTTTTCCTTAATTTTTTAAGCCTAAATCCTTCAGAAACAGAAGAAGAATGGAAGTCAATATGATTTTAAATTGATGTCAGTTTGATGTTTAACATGTCGCCATCGAGTTGATGTCAATTCAACGTCAACTGTATTACCCAGAATTCTTAATTTTGTTTTTTTTATGTGAGATTGAATTTCTACTGTTCATGTATTTCCCACACTAAAATACTAGTATGAAAACAAAAGTTAAAATAACGTTGTCCACTAATTGGATCAAATATTGACCCAATTTTGACATCAAGCCAACATCAAGGTGCCTGCTGGGCTATTAGCCCAAGAAAAATGTCCACCACCACCTGAGAGACAAGGAGCAGCCCGACACTACGAGGGAGAGGACCCAGCTCTCAGGGCACAAATGTCAGGTGGCGGTCCTCTGTCTCCCCCTCTGGTGGCCTGGGCACACGGTCTCCAGAGTACTGACTGCTCCCTGCAATCTCTTCAGCCCCTCCCAGCTGTGTCTCATCAGTAATCACTAACCCAGTATTTAGCCAGCACCTCCAGCCCTGTTCAGTGTGAAGCATTGTTCTCACATGTTAATCCTGAGCGGTCATCTCCCTGGCCCTGTTCCTGTGGCCTTGACCTCTGCTTTAAACCCGCGCCTGTCTGCCTGCCTGCCTTGACTCTTGCCTGCCTGCCTGCCTGCCTTGACCCTTGCCTGCCTGCCTCCCATGACTCTTGCCTGCCTGCCTTGACTCTTGCCTGCCTGCCTCCCATGACTCTTGCCTGCCTGCCTTGACTCTTGCCTGCTCGCCTGCCTGCCTGCCGGCCTTGACCCTTGCCTGTCCTTGACCAACGCCTGCTCTATCCACGTTAAACCTATGCCTGTGCTTCAGGCATCCCCAGCTCATATTAAATTTAAACCCCAATTCATGAACAAGTAGATCACCTCAAATTCACCCGAGACGCATCACCTGGTCTGCTAGCCCCTCCCACAAGAGAAGAGGTGGGTACTGCCCTCCCTGTGTCTCCATTAAAAGCTTTTTTTGGACAAATTAACAAAAATTAAGGGTTCGAGAAGAATTATTTTTCCTTTATCATTCCTCAGATTATTTTGAATAAAAAAATCATTATTTCTTTCAAACTGCACATTTTGTTCTCTCAAAAAAACCCAAATATTTCCTTACTTCCCCCATATTTTCCGCTCAATTAGAAAACATGTTAGATTACTAAGGCTGTTGTGAGTTTACAATTTTGATTAAATTTAAAAGAATTTCAAAGAACAGTTGAAAAAAAGCCTGTAAACTAAACAATGATAGTAAAAAAAAGGGCAGGAACAAACTTTTTTTTGTTCTGGCCTATTTCACAGTGCTATAAATGCAATATAAGGCAAATCCTTTTTCAGATTCATATTGCACTTTTAATGAGCTACAAATTGTCTGCTGCAAATTAGTTATTCTGTGAATTATAAATAAAAAAATGATCTGGGACAGCCTACTACTTCCGATTTAGGCTATTTCCAGACTTCATCTTGTTGATCTGTTTTCCTTTTCACAGAAAACCATTAGGGAATTTGTATTTGTGCTGGATGCATTCATCTCTATTGAGGCAAGTTTTTTTTTTAGATCCCTATCAACAAAATATGAAGTTATAAACAATTGATAATAGTTCATCTTTAGGTAAAATAAATAACAAGCAAAAACTGTTAATAATATTGTTTAAATTTAGGATCTCAATTGTTATTCATTTCTCAGGGCAGAGCACATGCATTGAGTCAGAATTAGACCAGCAGTTATTGTCCCTGGACAGATGTGAAAATTGTCAGCATATGTAGCTAAAAACATTTATAATTAAATGATAAATTATTCAATTTGGAATAATTGCATTTTTAATTGAAGTTGGAAATTATTCAATTTCCAACAAAATAGTTTATTCTAAAAACTTGCTGAATATCATTCGGTTGCCGAGAGATCAGCCCAACCATGAACTTGAAGATGTTTGTATGAGGCCTCATAAATCTAAGGATTTGAACCATAGGCATGCACCATGACTTTGTGAAAATCATCTAAACAATGTAAAGAAATGCACAATTTGAAAAAAAAAGTTGTTTTCTCCTCAATCCTTATAAAGTAATGCTAATACATTCAGCCCTGAGGCCCTAACAAAACAACAGCAAAAAGTTGTTTACATGAGTACACTCGCCTACCACGAGAACATCGTGGGGTCCCTCCAGAGGAACTGGAGGAAGAGGCCCGGGAGAAAGGAAGTCTGGGCATCTCTGCTCATTCTGCTGCCCTCTAAAACCCAGTCCAGTATGAGCAGAAGATGATGGATGGATGGATGGATAGATAGATAGATGGATGAATGGATAGATGGATGGATATTGTGCGAAAGTGTAAACAAAGCCAAATTCCACACTTTTTCCATAAAAAATGGCTGCCAACCTGTAGATTCTGTGGCCATTCCATAACTTTCTTTTGTTCCATTGGACATCCCAACATGTGCTTTGGTTTCATTAGTGGATTTGAAATACCGGTACATATACATATAAATATTTGGCGCCTCTTGAGACTTTTGGCCTTATTCATTTTTTTGATGGTCTCGCTTACTATGATGTTTTTCCTTTTTAGCAGTGGCAGTGGGGGATGGGGTGCGATGTGTTCAAAAAATATTTTTCTTACTGGGTCCTGGGTGTGTGCAAATTTTTGTGAGTTTTTGTGTATGTGGCGGGGGTCAATTTTTTAAACATGCAGTAAGAAAGAAGAATGGTCCTTGCTGTCTGGTACCATACACCGGTACACATGAGTCAACCCATTCAGATTAAACGCAACAAAAAGCCCATGTACTGTATATTATGCATATTCACCATTTATTCAAGCTGATATTCAAATTACAGTATTTTTGCAACATTTTTCTGACAGAAAGAAACTCCAAAAACAGTCACACAGCTGTTTAAAGCACCAGCTTTGTTAAAAAATAAAATATTAATTTCACAAGCACTGACCTCCAGCGGCTTTGTAGCCTGGCAACTTCCTCTACCTTCTGCAGGACTCATTGAATTGATTTTATGTCCAGCATGCCAAGCCAATAAATTTCCCCTGCATTCAATGGAATTGCATGATGCCATGGATATCTATGTTCCTATTACCAACAACACAAGTTGTGAAGTAAATTTGTGTCTTTAGGTTAGTTTAAACCCAGTTCGTGTTGCACTTAGGAGATGGGGTTTTGTGTCAGCCCCTACTGCAGTAATTACAGATATAGGGTAGCAACACAGTGAACGCTCTTAAAAAATCCATTGGGACTCAAAGGCTTCAATAGACTTCATCAGATCTACCAGTCAGATGGTCAGACAGTTTCAAAAACCTTCATATCTCACCTTTCAGAACGAAACAGGCACAGAGAGGGGGACGATAAAAAGAAGCGCATTCTGTATTCACAGTAATCTCGAGCAATGGTTAAAAGTGAAAGTGAGATGAGAAGAAATTGAAATTATGATGAAAAAAAACTATGTTTCTATCATTTTAGTGATTAATCAATTCAACTATTTCTGTGTGAAATGATTTGGGCAACTGAGTGCAACACCAGCAATGTGTGTGAAACTCCCCCTGAAGTGGCTGTGATTAAAGACGTTGAGCACATCCCCTAAAGAGCAGTCTGATTACAGCCAAGCAAAGACTCAGGTTTGTGTGTGTGTTTGTTTTAAGCGATGCATTGATTAATGTTTTCTCAATAAACAATCAAATGCTTACACTTTGGAAATAACTATAAATTGGTATTTTGACATCTTTCCCTTTTTCCACATTATGTAAATGCTGTCTATTGGAGAGCTCCATTAATTAGTTATTAGTGCAATATTTACTTCATTAAATAACTAATTAGCTTGCGTTTATCAATAAAACTAATTAAAATTCCTTATTATACACTGAACAAAAATATAAATGCAACACTTTTGTTTTTGCTCCCATTTGTCATGAGATAAACTCATAGATCTGAAACATTTTCTACTAACTCAATATAACAATTTCTCTTAAATATTGTCACAAATCTGTCACTCATTAAACTGTGATCACAACTACTTTTCCTTTGGAGAGATAATCCATCCCACCTCATGGGTGTGCCACATCAAGATGCTGATTAGACATCATGATTGCACAGGTGGGCCTTACACTGGCCAGAATAAAGGGCCACTCACACAAAATGTCCCGTTTTGTTTTATTTGGGGTATAGGGACTTTGAAAACCATTCAGTGTCTGGTGTGACCACTGCCTCATGCAGTGCAGCTCTCCTTTGCATAAGGTTGAACAGGCTGTCGACTGGCCCTGGTGGCGGTAGGATTATGGTATGGGCAGTTGTATGTTATGCACAAAGAACACAAGTGCGTTTTTATTGATGGCATTTTCGATGCATATAGATACCATGGTTAGATCCTGAGGCCCATTGTGCCATGCATTCAAGAACATCACCATATGTTGCAGCATGATAATGAATAGCCCCAGGTTGCAAGGATCTGTACACAATTCTTGGGAGCTGAAAACATCCCTGTTTTGGCATAGCCAGCATACTCATTGGACGTGCCACCCTTTAAGGACGTTTGGGATGCTTTGGATTGGCGTGTAAGACAGCATGTTCCAGTTGCTGCCAACATCTAGCAACTTCGCACGGCCACAGATTTGTGAACAATATTTGAGGGAAACTGCTTTTTTGTGCTTGTAGAAAATTCTTCCGATCTTTGAGTTTATCTTGACAAATATGAGTAAAGAGTTTTAAGTGAGTTGTGTTTATATTTTTCTTCAGTGTAATTATGATCATCACTTAACATGTATACTTGAAGTTTTAGTTTTTTTTTTCTCTTCAGTTCTATATGCTTACTTAAGGAAATAAAAAAATCTGTACTGCATTTAACAGCCTGTATTTTTTTCTGTTTCAGATGCAAAAAAAAAATAAAACAAAAGGAAAGCCCTTGTGCACAGGACCGACTTGATTCATAGTCTTCTCTGGTGCCACTGAAATTGTCTCTGGAGTACAACTCTATTCACTGACGCTTCACCCAGCTTTTAAATGTCCTGTAAGATACTAATTAAACACATAAACCACTCAACAGTTAGTTTAAGGCACTTAAGGGGGTCAAAGTAGCAGTAGGTGGCTTTTTAAATACCTTTCACTTCTAGTTCCAAAGACTTTTCTGCTTGATGGGAAATTTAAGGTATAAAACCAGATTAAGCTTTACTGTGTTCTCCAAGTATTCATGATATGGTACAAACCTTGACATGTGTGTTTCCTTTTGCATTTGTGAGCATTGTTTTCTCTCTTTACAGGAGCTGTCTCCCCTGAAACCTGCTGATTGCTGTCAGCTGGTGCGTATTAGCTGATTTATTGAGGCCAGTTGAGGCCATGAAAGGGCATTTTGTTATATTCCACCAGATCCCCAGACACAAAAAGGGGCGTAACAGCCAGTGAATACATGTTAAACTAGTTGAACTTTGACCAATCAGAGACTTGGATTTGATAGTGACGTATGGTTAGGCATTTTCAATTTACCAACTGTTTAAAAGTTAATCATGAAGGAAAAATTAATAATTGCTGTTTGTACTCGGCCAGAATTACACTACACCAAGTCTTTCATGTATTGGAATGGAGCTGTTGGTGAAAAAGCCTGAATCAAGATTCACCAGATTTGCACTGCTTTGACATTTCGCACCAACTCTTTTAACTGAGAAGATGTGGTAGTATCGACTAGTCCTGAGTCAACATCGCAGTGACGGGCAGTCAGAGGAGGCTGGCGAAGGTGTGCCTCACTCTCAAACTATAGCTTAACAAATGCATAGGTAAAATGCAGCCTGCGCCTCCCCTGCGCTCAGCCTGCACTGCACACACTGCGTTTCACTGTTTCGGTCTTTTCTATCATCATCAAAGATGCATGCAGTAATAAGCCTGTCTCAAGGCAGAGGGCGCAGGTGATCCCAGAATAATAGAATTAGCAGAAGCAAGTCTGTGGAGCTCCAGACTGTTCATAATTTAATAAATAAATATCATCTTGTGCAATCAGACACTCAACCAATAAATATCTCATAAATATATTAAAGATCATTAAATTGTGAAAAACATGCACATTTATATTAAATTAGCCATAATATTATTACGTATATTTCATTTAGCTTTCAAACCTGATCATTATTTTATAAAAGCATTTCAAAAATAGTTTTAATAGTGTTTAACATAACAATATTTTTTTTTATAAGTTTTTTTTTCAGAAACTCTAATTTCAAAATCAGAATTTTTCAAAGTAGCTTTTTTTAAATTTCATATTGCTGTTTTTCAGAATGGCTTGTTTATTTCATAATGAGCTTTTTCAGCAAAAATGAGTGTCTGTCAATCAGTGAAAGTGGGTGGGATCTAAATGCTCATTGGCTGATCCTTTGTAATCTACTCATATTCCTAGACACCCACTCTGCTGTGTGCCACTTAGAAAGATGACATATTTCTGCTGCATCTGTGCAGGTTTGCTGACGGTATCTGATCAAATAGAGACAATCTGTTAGGAGATGTTACTTTGAGTCATTTGGATGATATTTTTGAAATGCTCCGCTTGATAATTGCTGCAGAAGATACTAACATCCACAACTCCATTTGTGAATATCTATCAAACTTTACTGAACTGAGCCGTTGAGGACCGGGTTTGTGTGGACTGAACCACACAGGGAACTATAGTTCGGTGACAATATAAAGATATTCACAGATTCAGACTTCCAGGTTCCATAACTCTTCTGATAAACGTTCAAACGTGACAAAAAATATCTCAATAATTTTGTATTAACACAGAGGGTGAACAAGTGCATTTCAAAAGAAAAAAGATGTTTTTTTTTTTTTTTTTTTGCCTTTTAATGAAAAGTGCTCTCTTCGAGCTGCAGATGGAGACACGACAGTGAGACGGCTGCCAAGAGAGCGTCTACAAAGTACAACCGTGAAGAAAAGAAAAATCAATAATATTTCCAAAACCAATAACTGTCTGCATATGAGTTAGTAATGAGGACTTGTCACCATACTTATGTTACAATAAATATTTTGTGAGAAGGTCATTCTTCATTATATTTTAATTTTTGCTTTTTTTAATCAATTTTTAATAGAAATATAAATCATAATAAAGAGGCTCAAAAGCTCAGAAAATACAAAAGTTGCATTCACCAAACCTCCTACCATGGTTATACATGAGCATACGTTTCTACTACAAGAAAGGTATTGACGTCACTTTTTATTATTATTATTTTTTTATTTAAAGATATGAACCATATTTAATCAAAATTGCTTTTTAGCTTTGAAAATACTCTGGTCACAATGACTAACCATTCAGATAAGATTAATCATAGTCATGCCATTGTATTATAACAAAGATTTTTGGAAAAAGTCACTTTGTTTATTTTTAGGATTTTTTTACAGTCAGCAAATTTTATATACTGACTTATATAAAATTCGGTGACTGTAGATTCAAAATCCTCAGAGCTATTGAACTTTTTGACCCAAAATGATCCATATTTGTGTAAAAAAATCCTAAAAATAAACAAAATGAACTTCTCTAATCTTTGTTTTCTTAGGACAATAAGGTCAGGATTGTCTAGTACATAAAATAATACGTAATGCTATGTGTTGAGGTGCATGCTCCCACCTAGTAGGAAAATGCATTGCACTGTCACGTTCGCTGGATCAACTTGGATTGATGTAGTTAGGGTGCTGCTGAGAAAAAGGATAGCCAGTCACAAAAGTGTCTCCGCCTTGTCTGGTTTGATTGACAGACAGACTCATTCTACTGAAAAAGCTTATTATGAAATAAATAAGTCATTTTGAAAAAGAGCAAAGTGAAATTAAAAAAAAAAAATACTTGAAAAATATTTATTTTGAAATTTGAATTTCTGAACTAAAGCCATATAACTGTAGTAATATTCAACGTGATTAATATTTTATTGTTTTAAAATGCTGTTATAAAACACTGAGCAGGTTTTAAAGCTGAATTAAATATATTAGATTATAGTGTGGCTAATTTATTATCTGTGTGCAGGTTTTTCACAATTTAATGATCTCTTAATATATTTATGTGAAACTTATTGGTTGTGTGTCTGATTGCACAAGATCATATTTATTTATTAAATTATGAGCAGTTTGGGACTCCATACAGGTCATGTGCAGCCATCCAGTTTTTCGTTAATATTGTATATCATTATTTTCTAAGGCCCTGCGACAGGCTGGTGACCTGTCCAGGATGTACCCTGCCTTCGCCCACGAGTGTCCAGGTTAAGCTCCGGGAGCCCCGTGACCCCGAAAGAGACAAATCGGGTTTAGACGATGGATGGATGGATCATTTTCTAAATGAAGGACCACATGTCTAAACTGAGGAATTTGTTCAGTCATGTCACTCAGAAGAAACGGCACATGGACTTCATTTGTTATTAAAAGTAAGGCAATAATACCAATCATTATTTTGTGGATTTTTTTTTCCTTTTTTAATGATACAGTTTGTATACGGAAGAAAAATATTGCAATCAAATTTTAAATAACACACTTTAACTGTTGCCAATCAAATGGTGAATAAGTTACTCTGTAGGGTTCATCTGTTTGTAAATCTGATTTTTGACCCCAGTGCCTCATCAGCCGTGAACCGCACATTGCTGCAACACTGTATGCTTAAAGCTGTTTAGATTGTAACGTTTGCTTTTATTCACATTAACTACAAATCTGTTCAAAGCATTACAGATAATTTTTGCTTGAAGCAACATTTCATAGAAAAAAAAAAGTTTACTGTGAGCTGTGTTACAGTAAGTTTGCGCCCTACTTTCCAGCACTCCTTTAGAAGAGGATACTCTCTCAGCACCAGAGGAAAAGCCTCTGATGCCAAGCATCCTATCGTATATAGATGGCTGTTCACACAGAGCTTTTTTCCGCCAGCAACTCCTCTGATTCCATGGAACTGTTTTGTCTAAAAAGTATCTATAGAAGCAAAGGCAGTATCGACTTTACCATATCTTCTGTGTCTGCACACAACGCCCCATGTGCCTCCTAGTGAAGCTATTTCCATAATATTCAATTACTTCCACTATTGTCTGTTCTAGGAAAAGTTTGTCTTCGGTCCATATTATTACATTTCTAAAGTTGTCTGTCAATAAGCCTGGAAAGGTTTTTCAATTAAGAAATTCTTAGTAAATTATGTGAAACTAAAACAAAACAAACTCTTGTGAGGGTAAAAAAAAATCCTTTGAAATAGTTCAAATTTAAAGTGAATGTTCTTTCTTCTTCTTGGTCTGGTGCAGTTTAAGTGAAGAGATCAGAATTTAAATCTGAACTGACAGGTTTTCATCTTTAAGGTCTAACCTTGACAAGGTCATGCAGAGCTTCAATACCTCTCTTAATGAATGTTTTAGTGAATTTCTGAGGACAGTGCTTCAGAAAGCATCAACCCATTAGAATCCACACCTTTACAAGAAGTGACAAGCAGCAATGTATGGGCGGATACGCAATCGCTGATTGGATTTGAAAATGCTGCTGGAATCTTTAATCATGAAGGGCTCAAACTTTGAAAACAAGATTGACAAGTACGTTTTGAAAGTGACCAGAAAGCTGATGAATCCATAATAGAATCCAAAAGATCCTAGAAGTTGTATAAAAAGTAATTTAATCATCTTAAAGCATGTTTTCAGTTTCAGACCAGATTAAATTAACCATATGGGGCATATAGCCCTGTGGGGGGTGGGGGTTTAAAGGCACCATGTAGGCCTGAGTCTGACCCTGTTTGTGTACCGTTTCACATATAGATGGAAATGAAGGGGCTCATAAAGATCTCCTGTAGAGTTGCCTTGAATATTAAATCTCACCACAGATGTGAGATAGTCTAGAAAGACCAAGCCACCTATTGGTTACCTAGTGAACTGACCTGGTTTCATTTATTTTTTAATCTTTTCTCAAACTCAAAGCCATTGGGTTGCCCAAGTATTAGAAATACTTGCAATAACAACACTTGTCGGAGATGATTAAAGGTATGGACATTTTTTTGACAATACTACCAACTTAAACTCTTTTGCTTTCTCCGTTTGTTTTGTTTGCATAACACAACTTTGGTCCTCAAAATAGTCAAATTTGAATATTCCAACCCTAAAGCCTGAGAATAAATAGTAAACAGATAAATAAAAAAAAAGGTTGTTTCATGTTGCATCTTATTTTTCTGTTTATATTCTTGAAATTCTACAGTGAAGAGGAAGACTGGAGCCTAAGTGAACACTAAAACTACATGTACAAAACTGAAATTTTCTGTAAATTGAACTTACATCCATGTCGTCGCAGAGCAGGGACTTGGATCCGTACTGAAGACGACACTGATGGACAGCGCTGTACAGTTGTCCAGGGAGAAATGAGCTGACAGACAACCTGTCCTTCACAGGGGCATCATCAAGGCACCAGCCCCATCCACGGCTGAGTGCAAGAAAAGAGAAAAAAAGCATTCGTAAGACATTTACCATTTCTTGGAAGTTTAAATGCTTTCTGTCTAACTAAATCACAGAAATGCATGATACAACCACATTTATTAACAGTAAATATAAAACCTTTTCTCTATTATTAAAGAAAAAAATCATTTGGTGGAGCGGTAAAGATCTCTGCCTTAATCACAATAAAGTAAGATATTACAGCAGATCTATAAATTATTTTAAAATATTAAAGGAAAAATGTGGTCCTTATCTCAGTCCTAAGAATGAACAGCTTTTTAATTCAATTAATGTTGTAAATTCATCCTCTAAATTAGGGAGTTTCTACTTCTTCATGTTTGTCATTGTGGTAATAGGGCAATTCAAGGAAACAGAGCCAAGTAAAATTGCTAATTAAAAAAAATGGATTTTTCCGGTAAGAAGCCTCTTCATTTGCCAAGTACCAAGCCCAAAAGAACCCTCAATCACCATTTTTTTCAACAGTGACATGACTCTTTTGGCTACAGTAGGGTTTCGTATCTTTCCCTCTCACATGATTCAATATGCACCCCAATACATGGTCCACTGATCGATACATAAACCATGAATCAAACTGAGGTGATACCAATGTTACCAGATTCAGTCTAATTTTTGTACTAAAATGGATGCAATCTAGATATTTATTATTCATTTGGCATTTAAAATTTTTTATGAAAATGCCTTCATCACAGTCAATTTTTGTTTCTCTTACTGGCAACAAAGACAAAATGTCGTTGAAACAGCATCAAACATATGAACCTGGCATTTTGGGCTTTTTAGACCAGAGGTCTGCAGCGTGGGGCTCCAGAGCCACATGGGACTCTTTTACCCCTCTATTGTCGCTAGTTTGACTTTGAACACAAAACATTTGAAGGAAGATAAAAGTACATCCCGCAGTAGTTTTAGGATTTAACATTTTGCCCCCCACTTTACACAGAACCCTCAGATTTTGTGCAACAAGCAGAACACTGTTCAAATATGGCTTAGGCTTATGTTTTCCAAAACTGTGAAAGCTACAAAAACTAAGACAAGAAGGAAGGAAGTTCAACAAATTACTATGAATGAATGAGACAATAAAAGAGCTGGTTTAACATGTTTTACTCAAGGTCTCACTGACAAATGTGGAATTATTGTTTATCTGTTACTGATCTACGAGGTGCCATTCAATCATATTAAATAATGGAGCACACACAATAATGTCATAAAAAGAAAAACAGCAATGTAAGATCAATTTTATTTCAAAAAGAAAAATTGTGTGGAATAGTGATAATGAAGTAAATTGGGAAGAATTCAATATAATATTAGTACATTAAAAAAGTTCTAATAGAATTAACCTTGATTGAAACCCAAAGGCGGTGGAATAAAGAAAAGAAATGAGAAATGCCAAGGTAGAAAAAATACCATAAGAAAAGGTCATTTAATCACTTCCAGTGGGTGAATAATTGACAGGTTAGAGTAAAAACTGACGTCATACTGGAGAGAAATAGAAAGTTTCATTGGTGCTGTGACTGGTTGTGAAGAGGTTGTTCTGATTAAGGTTACAAAATTTCAAACTTCGTGTCACCGTAATTGTCCCTTTGTAAAGTCTTGACAGTCAGCAATGACCTGTGTTTCAATGGAAACGTCTCTGCAGAATATTCAAGCAGCCTCGCCTGTATCTCCTTTAAGCATCTGGATTTAAATTAAGGGCTGGGTATGAATTCTTTTTATGTATGGCCGCTTCCAATTAATCAAATTCTCCCTACAGTGTGATAATGCATATGCAAACAAAGTATGACCCTTTTAATTATGAAAAGCACTTTAATTAAAAATATCTTGAGTACCTCAGACGTGTACAAACACTTGCTGGGTGTAGAGTGTGCAATAATCAAAGATAAGTGGGGTTTTCAATTTCATTTAGAATAGTTTTCTGATTTTTCAAAGCAGGTCTAAAGATTGCAGATTGAGGACAGAGTTTGACTACTTGTGTGCAATTGAGCAAGGTTGTGATTTGTACTGTTGAATCAAAATATAAAGTGTTACCAACATTATCTTTTTCCTCTTTTGCTGTAGACTTCATCTGCATTTAGGATTCCTAACGACCACTAAAACCCTTCAAACATAAGTTGAAATAATGCAAGCTAAAATGTTCCAATTAAAAATACAGATTAAGTTATATTTGTAGCATAATTTAGGAGCAATGGTTTAAGGGATTAGGTGAAATGTCAAAAGTCAAATAAAACATAAATAATAAAATGGTAACTGAGTGAGACTCATTTTCTTCAGTTGAATTAACTGAGTCTGTGTGGAAAAACGTGGCTTCATATTACCATAATGTATTATCCTAACAATGAGAACTATGTGAATGAAATTGATTAATGTCCTAGAAGGCAGCTCAGATGATAATTAGAGTGGAAACTTTAAAAATGGCAGATTCAGACTAAATAAAGGAACAGATTGCTTAATACATCAAATCCATCATTTCAGTTCTGAAATAACACGGAATTTTTAAGTGTTTCTAAAAAATGCACATTGTTGTGGTTGCATAGACTGACCCGAGATAACATTATTGTTGATTCTGACAGACAATCCTCATCTTGCTGGCGTACAGACTCACCCAAGGTGTTCCTTTGGGGGCTTATTGGAGAATCCCTCAGATCCTTAATTGAAGTAAGATTTTGAGAGTTCACATTCTGGGTCATCTCTCCTTAAAGCCTTTGTTCTGCTTCTTCCTGACTATTCCAGAACCGTTTTTGAGTTGTGTGCAGGTTGCATTGTGCTGCTATAGAAGCCATCAAAGACCACAGGCACGAGTTCCAAAGCTCTGACAACACTGCTTTTAGGGTACCACGTTTCAACATTCACAGATTGTAGACTCAAAATTTTCCAGCCGAAAATTTAGTAAAGCTGAGGTTCTGAAACTCCACTCTAATGTCTAAACTGGAACTGCTCATTGCAAAAGTCACCTATTTTGAAAACAAAATGCAGCAAAAAACACTGTATTTTTTATTACGATAGTAAGTGGCATCTGCTTTCTTAAAAACATACTGCTTTGTTAATACATACGAATCAATTTTTAAAATATATTTTTCACTTTTTTTCTGGACATCCTTACCTTAATAATGGGGAATACAGCAAAAAAAGTCAGTTTCATTTTGAACAGGAAACCTTCAAACTGCATAAGGAATTCACAAATGCATGCATTTTGTTTTTAAAATTCCCTATTCTAATTTTTGGAGGATATGGCAGTAATTTAGCAATGCTGTTGCTGTTGAGGTACATCCCTTCACATGAAAAGAGATAAAGTTGGCAGGAAGCTTTTGTGAGAGAAGATAAGGATGAGGCAAAGGGAACTGACTTGATTTTCAAAGTAAAATGCCACATGCAGCAGTTCTATTTGCGTAATCCTGTGATTTCGTGTCCTGTAGAATGGACGCTGCTGCAAAGTGCAATGCTACTAAAACGCACACAAAAACAACCACAGAATAACAAAAAAAAAAAAAAAAGTTCCAGTTTTTATTTGTGCACTTTTTTCCTTTCTCCCAAACAATAACTTCAGGAACTAAATGTTCAACTGAGCAATATATTTCACTCACTAAGGTGTCTGAACAATCCACCGATAGTCACAGTGTAGTAAGATTTCTTTAGATATTTGCTGATAAAAGCTTAAAAAAGATCAAGGACATTATTTAAGGTCAAAGAGTGACCCCTCTAAGATTGTGATTGACACACTCAAGAGGGGGTTCAATAGTTTATATTTACCAACCTAATATAAACACAGCTGCAAAGCAAAATAAGACTTGATTAAAAATGAATGTTCCGGTCAACTTCATAAATGATAATGAGATGAAAGAACTTAAAGTGAGACTCCTCATGAAGCAACAAGAAACAACAAACTATTAGATGGCTCCATTCATTTCAAAGCAAATCTTTTCACAATATTAACCAATTTTTAGTCACAAATGCGTATAGTGAACAAAAAGTTACTTTCTTTATCTGTATAAAACAGACTTGATCTCTATAGTTTCATTGTGCAGCTTGGCCTTTGTTCCAAGCCTGGAATCCAGACTCTGGAATTTGGACTCTTTGGACATTAAAAGGGTGGCTCTGTATAGCGATCCTATCCGTATGATAATCCCAGCTCTCAGCTCAGAGTGACCTTTGACATAGCATAGAAGATAACACTTCAGATCAAGTTCTTGAGGCAGCCAGCGCTCTGGCATCTGTAGGGCCATCAAATGCTGAGGAAAAAAAAAAAAAAAAACCTTTATCTTGGAAGACTATAGGATAGGTAAGACATGCAGTCTTGTGTAAATGCGACATTTGGACTAGAGAAAATAGATATAGGAAACTAAACACAGAAAAGGCTTGAGGTAAAAAAAGATTGCAGTTGTTTCCTTTTACAAAAGTAGCAGACAGCATTTCTGGGAGGTATAAAGACAGAACACATTAAAAATGAATCTTGACTCAAAACACTGAACAGCTTTAAGCCAAATCCTATAGACCAGGCATGTCCAAAGTCCGGCCTGTGGGCTGTAAGATAAAGTTGTTCTTTATACTTATGTGTTTGTGTGCTTAAAACATGACTGACCCATAAGGGTGTCGTATTTCACTTTCTACGTATATACCTTGTGACGTATGACTGCCAAATCTGCCTAGCAACAGTGTGCTCAATAAAAGGGTCCGATCGAGGAGGGGCGAGGTGAGAGAGACTGAGTGAGTTCATCTGAGGGCAGAAGAACTCCAAGGAAGTTTCCTCTCCCGGTCGCGACTGTAAAAACTATTTCCAGTCTCCAGTCTCATTTTTCTCCGTTGGTCTTAGGTTTTAAGATAACAAGTACTTTAGATCTAACAGGGCCAAATACGACCTGTATTCAAATTTCCTCAGGCTCCTGTCATGAATACAATAATATCAAGACCCCAGCACTGAATCTCTAAGCTGGGTGATTTATTGATTGCATTGGCTAAATTATGTTATGTGTGGCAACAACCTGTGGCTATTTGACTTTTAAAGT
Organism: Adrianichthys oophorus; assembly: GCA_036245035.1. Lineage (NCBI taxonomy): Eukaryota > Metazoa > Chordata > Actinopteri > Beloniformes > Adrianichthyidae > Adrianichthys > Adrianichthys oophorus. The sequence continues at coordinate 4,963,649 of BSAI01000104.1, forward strand.
CTTAAGGGCCAAACAAGAAGAACAGATTTCTTTTTTTATTAAAACCTCAACAATTTGTACTTCTGAATAATGCATTGTGTTATTTTCCTGTTCACATGATTGAAATGTACGAGTTTGCAATGAGCATTTAATTGTGAATAATGTGTAACATTTCATATGAATGAGATTTGGTGTCAACTTTCTTTATTTTCTTTGTGGTTCTCAAGTAAAAAATATTAACAGTATTCTGGTAAAAATGTATTTAGATATAATTCTGTTCAATGTAATGAAATGACAAGTATTCCATTGCATTCATTAAATAGTTCGTTTGCATTCAATGTTATTAAAAGGGGTCAAGAATTACATTTTCACTGCTCCAAATCTGTCCTTCAGACCCTCTGTTTGGATACTCCTGCTATATACTGTTTAATTCATTTTGTTAATAATTCTACCACAAATTTGGCAAATGTATTCATAACACATTCATATCTGTTGTGACACCATTGTGTCATTTGTAAATCCCGTATAAAAACAGAAACAGCCCCAAGAAGGACAACTGTAGCAAAATACTACAACATCTAGACAAAGTTAAACAGTAAGTCAAGCTGTCAGTGTTGTTGCAACAAACATGTTATCAGCTAATGTGATTTAAAAGTGTGCTAAATAGCTGAACATAATTACAGGGATTTTTGTAATTACCTCTTTGCATGAGAAGTGCCATACACAGAAGCTGCCTTGTGTTTGTCATTGTAGTGGCAGTGGGTCAGTGTGTGGGATAAATGAGATTGAACATTGACTGTGTGTTCTTAAGTCCTGGAGAAAAAAACAGTTCATACAAAATGAAACAGACAGACACTCACAGACTACTGGATTTAGTTTCTCAGATTCCCAAATGTGTAAATATTTCCCTGTAGCCCCCAGACCCTTTCATAGGAGAGTCAAAAAGCTATCATGCTGTCATGTTGCTCAACACCCACTAAGTTAATTCCAGATGCTTTGAGCTAAAAAAAAAACTGGGGCAAATGCACAGACATGGTTCACACATAAAACACTTGTGCTGCTGGAGCCAGAATCGAGTCTTTTATTCCAGCAGCTCAGCCGGCTATGGAAGCCTGAAGGACTCACGAGAAGGCTGTTTATATACATACATTTAAATATTATACGTAAATAGTCAAGATATATTTTAAAGCACCCAAAGGAACCACTCTATAATTTTATTTTTGCACGTGAATACATTAAAGAGTAATTTTTCAATCTAAAAGACACTTATTCTGACTTAATGGAACG
>BSAI01000104.1:4965014-4979945 GCA_036245035.1 Adrianichthys oophorus
AAAAAAAAAAATAAATTAAATTAAAATCCCATTCAGTGTTCATCCCTATATTTAGTTTCTTCTGGCAAAAATTTACAATCTTTTCCTCCTGCTTGACTCTTTGTTTCTCTTAGGACCATAAAACCTAGCGATTCAAAAAATATTTATGAATCATTTTTAACAAGTTTATTACGTCTGGAGTTGGCTTTTTACATGGTAAGGTAATGTATGGGCTCAAGATAGGGACTTAGATGTAGATGCAGCGTTTTTGATGCATGTAAGTGCTACAGCTGAACGCTCCAAAGAAACAGAACACTACTTTCCTCTTGGCCATGTTAACACTGATATCACCCTTAAAGTCTGCGGCGGGGCAGGACGGCAGAAAACCACCTGCTCTCTGATGGAACAGTTTGATTTGTGGCCATCCAATCATAAAGATGTAGACAGGGACAGAATTCGCAACTTTTTCAAATTTTTTGCTACGCATCTGCAAAAAAAAAAATGCTCGAAAAAAACGTTGACATTTTTTTTCACAAATGCAAATCTTTTTTTGGGGCATGCAAGTCCCTTTTTACATATTTGCAAACCTAAATTTTTTGGACAGATTTATTTTGCAGTGAAACTTGATTTATGTGCAAAAATGCAGTTGCGGTTGCGAACCCATTTATTTGCAGTTTTGAATATTGAAGTCCTTTTCTTGAGCCCTTACAAATGAGCTCTCTTGACTGTAACTAGCCCCTGGTGGCCTTATCAAAGAAGTACAAGATTCCTGCTTCCTGGTAGAAAGCAAAAAGTTACCCTTTTTGGTTACCAGGCCACTCATTCCAATTCTGACAGGGAGACTTTTCTGTCTTTTTTTTGGGATAAACCTTGTTTTTAATTTGTTTTATTTACTTCTGTGGTTACTTATCTACACAGCCCTCATCATGACATAAAAAAAAAAAAAATTAAAATAAAACAATATTAATTACAAATTCTACAAATAATAGTAGATAATAAAAGTAATAATAATGAAATAATAATATACAACTAATTATAATTATAAAATGGGCACACAGAATACTAATTTGTGTGTACAAAATACTAATTTGTACACATACAATGCACATAAAATGCTAATTTGTGGCCACGAAGTACAAGTTTTAGGAAACTTTATTTATTGAATGTCATGTCTAGGGCTCTGTATTTATCGTTTAAACAAACAAACAAACAAACAAGTTGGTTAGTGTTGGTTTTGTAACACAGTGTGGCATCAAGAACTTTGATAACAATAAAAAAAGACAACCTTCCCAAATCCAAATACTTGGGTCCTCTTGCTCTACATGCTTCACGTTTCCCTGCTCTGACATAAATTATGGAAATGACTGTGTCATTATCAGGCTTCTGCAGAGCTCAGTTAAGAGCTGATAAGCTAATTCAGGGTGTGCAGGAACACAGAAACAAGCAAAGCATGCAGAGCAGGGACATACTTCTTACAACCTCAGGTAATTGTGTTAGCAACGGAAGAAAAGGCAGAAAATCTCTGCATCAACCATTCACATTTTTAGCAAAAGTTAGTTTTCTTTTGATTGGGTTGAAATTGATTAGGAATCTACTTATAAAACAAAACCCAGAAAGACAGGGAATTATTGTTACATTGGGTGTTCAAGCCCAAAAAAAGACAACGTTTTCAAAGAAAAGACATGAATTTGCCATAATAGATGAAGTTAAGGTAGATTATTTTTTTGAAACTATTGATTAGTTGGTTCACCTTTAAATAAAAATCACAAGAAACGTTTGAATAAACTGAATGACATTACAAGTTGTTGAGATAAGATTTGTAAAATGCCACAAAAAATTTGCAACATATCAATTTTAATTATGAGTTTATATGAAAGGTAAAAAATATCAGAAGGTCAACAACACACTATTTTAATCCGATGCACTACACATGAATGCTGCAGTGTTGTTGGTAAATGACACCTCATAACAGACAAATGCAGTAAATAAAGTTTTTAGCTCTCTTGAAACAATCATCTATCTAAATCCGGTTTTGTTTATCCGTGTCATGATTTTTTCTGCATATCCTTTTGGGAAACCAGCTGCAGCTGCAGTTTTTTCCCCCATTGGAATTTTAAATCAAAGCCAACAGAGATTCTAGGTGATTCTTACTTTTTTTTTTCTTGGATTAGAAAATGTTTGTGGTTTTCAGTAAGCCATGAATTTATTAAAGATCCTCACAGTGAGTATTTTTCATAAACTCCACAATACATTTTTCTTTTAAATTTTGCCTCCTAATCAAACCAATCTTTATTTATTTATTTACACACACTGATGGAGGCTCTGCTGCCAAACTCTGTCTCTAACCGTCTACCAGAGGCAATGTGGGGTTTAGTGTCTTGCCCAAGGACACTTCAACACATGGATGGGCAAGGCATGGTTAGAGGCCAACTGCCCTTCCACTGTGCCACGGCCGCCCCAAATAAGAAAAATTATTTCCACCGGACCCACACCCAGCTCACAACCCCCTCTCACATCTCCCAAACATTGGGAAACAGTAAAAACTAGGGGTGTGGGAAAAAGTCCATTCTGTGATATATGATATATAGCAATGTTTTGTTTGGCAATATTTATATAGATTGAAAATTCTGCCAGACGATAGTCATTGTTACTTAGCATTCTTCATCAACTTACTTTTGTTTTCCACCTAAACCTCCAACCGCTAGATGGCAGCACTGCACACTTAGCCTCTTTGAGCAGCTCTATTCCACACCAGAACAACAAGATACCACGAGAAACAACTTGTATTAAATGTTCAGTCCCTCAGCCTCTCGTTTTTTTGTTGTTATGACACATGTATATGGGGTCAATTTACAATCAGCTTAAAGTGAATGAAAAAGAAAATTTTAAAACAAGACATTTTAAGTTAGAAAAAGTATTTGAAACTTTGAAAACATCTTAAAACTCAAAAGTACACTTTGTAAACCTGAAGGAACTGTTGAAAATTTGAAAATAAAATTGTAAATTTGAAAAAAAAATAGTGTGAATGAAATATTGAACATTTGAAAAAAAATATTGCAAATTTAAAACTTGAATAAAAATAAATATTTAAACCTAAAACTGTTACCAAATAAAAAAACATGTTCATTTGTATTTTCAACTTTTTCTTTTTTGCTTCTCCCTTTTTGCTTTCAGTTTTTAGTTGTTCAGTGCATAAACCAAAAACATAGTGGGAGATTTGAAAGTCTTTGCTATTAAACTCCCTAGGTAGCTTAAGCTGTAGCTTTAAGAGGATTGATTGCTTCATCAGTTTCCCCAGTGACATCCACATCTTATCCTAAATGTCCATGAAATAATTTCAAATTACTGAATGTTTCTGTTCATGAGCACATTAAATACTTCAAGATGATGTTGGTATGCTGTCTTCTTGCAATAACGGTTCTTTGTGCTAGTTCTGTATTATATACGCTCTTAAACTTTGCTTTTAATTTTAATAACACTCATTTCAAATGGGGAAAAAAGAGACATGAAGTTTGGTAGCATGTTGAAGTCCAAATATGGGCTCAATATAATGCCATAAATATTCAAAACCACAACTGAATGGATTTGCAAACGCAACTGCATGCTCGCATATAAATCAAGTTTCATGATACCACAAAAATCAATAAACAAATAAATCTGCCCAAAAATGGGGTATAAAAATAAAATTGAATAGAAATTGAATTGAAAAGTTGCACTTCATATATTCTGACTGCTCCATGGGACCCAAAGCAGATTGCGTGCTGATATATATGCTAAAGACTCCTTAAAACAGTATACACTCTTGTGATCCTTTCACCCTAAACTGTAATTGAAAATGTGTCTGTATGCTAAAATATTTGGGGGAAAAAAAATCGTCATATCCCACAAATCTTTTTCAAAACATTACACCATGATCCCTTCTGGCATTCTTGTCACGTTGTATTCAGAGTATGGGTTTGTTTACAATCTGAACCTTGCAAACATGTAAACAGACAACTATTAGGATAGAAAGAACAAAAGTCTGCTTTGTGTCACATCATGTTGGTTTTTTATCTCCTCATCCATTCTCGCATCTGGCTGCATGTCTCATATCTTTGACTGAATAACGCAGACGCCAGCAGAGTTAGAGGGGGATTGAAAAAACATCACATTTGAGTTAGCAAATATTCACTTGAAATGTCTTTAGGACTGGGAAAACAATTGACGGTAGCATTGCTCATTTTAAACTACCAGCAGTAACTGCATGTCTGCTAGGTGCATTAATATAGTCACAACTTGCAATAAAAGAGTGTACGTTCCAGCAGAAAGCATACTTGGTATATCCACGACTATCTACTACCAAATGTTGGAACTTTTTTTGACATCATGGTAGACTGATTCAGTCCTTGTAGAACTGCACTACAGTTACCCACCCATGTCATCTTTGTTAACCAACTTTCACTGCATATAGATCCCGTGCAAGTGACGTCACATCGTCTGTATGAACACCCTCTCCACCATTTTGGGAGTCAAATTGTGTGTGTCATTGCCAATCTTTGTTAGTCTTTTGTTGTGTCAATTTGACTGTCTGCCTTTGATCAGTTTTCCCTATGCTGTCGGCAAAACTAACTTTGCCATAGATCAGAACCGATGTCTGGTGGCTCTTCTTACAAAGGGCCCCCTATGGGGTAAGGAATCTGTCAAAAAGAAACGTATTAATAAAGACAATGTTGTGCACAAATTAATACTTTGTGCACAACTTTGCAGAAAAAATATGAATATCACTTAGTTTTGTTTTTCACATGTCTGTTTTCAATACGATTTGCCTTTGTTTTGATGACAACTTTTTTTGTCTTGAATACAAATTTCTCCGGTTTACAAACTGTCAAACATAAGTTATGGGGTCACAGGCATAAACATAGATTCCTGGAACATCCGTTGTTCACTTTGCGCATGCGTGTTTGTTTTGCTTTTTAAAAAAATTTAAACTAAAAAAAAATAGAACTTTTTAGAATGTTGTTAATCCCACAACATGAAATTATCTTGATATCCATAGCTCTGTTGAAAATTGAATAAAACAGATAACATTACAGCAATCTCCGGACGCATTTTGTGGTTGTCAGGTGACAGCAGCCAATCATGTGAAAAATGAAGCAGCAGCGAATTGTTTTAGACCCAGACATGGTGAAAAACAGCCCAAAAGGAGTAGCAGACATATGGCTCCACTTATTAGGTGTAAAAAAACATGTCTATCAAAATTAGTTTATAATAAGAGAATAACAAAACAAAAACAGCTAAGCTAATTTGGAGCTAAACTATGCTAACTGGCATCCGAATGCTGTGGCAGTAGAAAAATAAATAAATAAATAAATAAGTCCGAATGATCAGAATACCCAACTTTCTTCTTTTTTATGATCTTTCTTTCTTTCTTTTTAACCATCACTACAGTCAGCTGCCAGTTTGCCCTTATTTAGCTCCGAGTTAGCCTTGCTGTTTTTTTTATTTTCTATCCATTTCCTTAAGTCAGTATATCCCTTTCAGGGTCACTGCACTGCCAGGAGCCTTTCCTAGCAACTGTTGAGATAAGGCAAGGAACATCTGGGCAGGTCCAGGCGCTGGAGCGACAGCGCCCGTCCTGCGAACAAACTGGCCGGCTAAGTGGGGATCCCACCGCTTCAAGGCTGCGGCTGGCTGGGCGGGCAGATAGCAGAAAGGAAACAGCATAGAGACAAGGATCCCTGCATTTCTGACAGAACTGCTGCCACTCTTACTAGGAATAAACATACCCAAGTAAAATATAGAACACTTACTCAAGAAAGCGGGTGATATACTGGCGGCTGCAGTGGGACCACCTGGGCAGGGAGGTTCCATACATAAGGTGAGGAGACATGACAAAAGGTCGTTTCCCAATGGGTTCACAGTCATTACCGTTGCCATCATGCTGAATCCCAAAGCTGCGGCAGCACATTTGACAAGAAAAAAAGGTGATTAATGTCATGGGCACAGCATGATGTGTACAATGAAATAAAGTTACAATGCTTAGCAACAAATTCATGTCTGTCAACTGTAACTTTATAAAAAGAGCATGGTACAGTTATTTTGAATGAAGACACAGCAGCAAAGTCTGCACAAAAAAATGACAAACACAATATTCCTTCCCATTTCATTGCAAATCCTTTATATTCAGTTTCTTTGCTATATTAGATTGTTGGGCTCTTTTAAACCCAGAAAAATTCAGCAACAAAAAAATAAATGTGTCAACAGAACAACGCCATTAATTTGGTGCTGCACATTCTGAGGTCTATCTTTAGACACTGCTTTGGGACTGTGAGTGACACACTCTTTTTACGAGATTCAGTCAATTCTCTCAACTGTTTGCCCCACAGTATCGCAACAGTGGATAAGGGATCATGGAATTGTACTTGCTTGTCAGCCAGGGGCACGCAAGTATAATTGTTACTATTTACTGACATTATTGAAAAGGGAAAATCTTTCAGAGATTTTTAAGGACAAAGTACTAAACCTGACATTAAAGATCATACCTGTTAAACAGCCTACCTTTCTTTTTTTGTGGCACATTTTGCCGTTTTGATAACGACATCACTTTCTTTTTTTTCAAGATAACAATAATATTTTCTCTTGAGAACAGCATCAAAAAAAGTTTAACTTGCTTGTTTTTGCCCATTTTCTTCATGATAATAGCATCATTTTCTCATGATAATGACACTTTTTTCTCTCATGACAACATTTTCTTGTGTTAAGCGACATCGTTTTCTTGTGATAACAACAGTTTTCTTGTTAACCGCCCTTTTGCCTTTTCTTCACCATTTTCTTGTAATAACGATATTGTTATCTTATGAACGGCCTACCTTGCTTTTAACCCCATTTTTTAAAAATAAAATCACAGTTTCTGAGATAACGGCCTACCTTACTTTTTAACAGTCTACATTGCCCCACCCACAATATTTTCCCGTGATAGTAAAATTGTTTTCTTGTGATAACATAGTTGCCTTCTGAACAGCCAATCTTGGTTTTTTTCTTGTGATTACTGGCATAGTTTCTGTAATAAAAACATTGTGTTCAGTGATAACGACATTATTTTCTTGTGAACAGTCTACATTGCTTTTTTTCTCCTATTTTCATGTGAAAGCGATACCGTTTTCTTGTGATAACCTAGTTTTCTTGTGAATGGCCTACCTTGTTTTTTTTCCCCCCTGTTTTCTTGTGATAATGGCATAGTTTCTGTGATAACAACATTGTTCTCTCGTGATTACATTGGTTTCTCGGCATACGGCCTACCTCTTGGAAAGAAGAGCGAAAGACTTGGATCAACCAGTAAGAATGAATAATATAATTCTCACGGGATTTCAACTCAAACCCCGGGCAAGGTCTGTGGCAGCTAACGTTAGCACAGAAGCTAGTGGGGCTGCAATGGCCACAGCCGAGAGCGTGGTGGCTCAAGTTTGATCATTTCTCGCTTCTAAAGGGATTTCCTTGGATTTGAATACTATCTAGATCTGCCACCCGCTTCCCAGGAGAAAGGAGTCAGATAAACCAGCAATCCTTATCAGGTTTGTGAATCAGAAACACAAGATAGCTCTAATGAAGCAAAGAAAACACTTAAAAGGATCTTCTGTTTATTTTAATGAACCATCTCTCAAATTATAATGCTGGACTGGCGAAACACGCAAGACTCCTGAAGCAGAAACAATTGATCCAGGGCACCTTGGTGCTGACTTCCAGGATTTACGTTAAATCACTGGGCCCATCGGACCAGCCTAAGACCGTAATAACCAGCATGAAAGACTTCGAGAAGTGTGTGTTCACAGACATCTGAGCCTCTAATTGATGCAAAATAAGAGTCAAATATAATTTCAAGAAAACATGACGCCTAGGATCTACCACTGTCTCTTAGGTCACCTTTGACCCTGATTTTCAGCAGCAATTTCTGCCCTGCAGACAACTCAAGCTCAACTTATTTGCTGTGATATCAGCTGAAGGTCAATGGACCTGGCAAACAAAGTCTGCAGTCATACCAACAAGGAGAATTTCATAAACTATGTTCAAACCAGAAGCACGGCTGTTAATCAGACAGCAGAAGAAGGAATACCGTCTTGGACAAAGGCTCTAACCAAATCACTTACTTGGTTCTCTAGAGTGTGATTCATGACCAAAGATCCTTCTAATGAAAATATTCTGCATATATTTTTGATTTTTATACTGATTTGTGTCAATGATTTTGGAAACTTGCTCTAAATTGCTGACTTTTTCCTCATGAGAAAAAACGTACATCAATGGATGTTTGAAACTTACATCACTTATTCTTTTTTTCTGCATAAGCTACTAACACGATTAAAAGAGTGTTATAGCTACATACATGACAATATAATTCATTGTTACTTAAGGATGCTTAATGACTTAGTTGGTCCAGTATTAATATCTGATCATAAGTTACAAACCGGATGTTGATGTAAAGTGTAAATGTAATGTAAAGTAAATGGTGTGATTGAGTCGGGGTGGGATTATATAAATCCACTTCCTCCCACTCTCTTTCAAGCTATTTATCTTTTGAAGCCTAGTTTTCCTTTGTTTGACATGTTTTTTATGGTTTAAACCCTCCTTTGATTGTGTTTCATATGTGTTATTTTTGCCCGATTGCTTGAAATAAACCATTAAAAAAAGTATCAGCTTCTGTAAAAATATAACTAAAATAAATTTCATTAAGTAATAACTTAAAGTCTAATATGAATGTTGTTATTATTAATTCAAAGATGCCAATATATTCTATTAAAACTATTATAAAAATTAGTTTTTAAGTTCAGACATTGCTGCAATAGTTTTACATGCATTAAAATGAGGCATTTGCTGCCACTGAAGAACTGAATGCTGATGTATTTTAAAATATGCCAAGCAAGACCCAGGATTTAATTTTGGTGAGGGGGTCGATGGAAGCAATGGCGAGGACAAGGCTTTATTGAGCTCCAGTAGCTGTGGCTTTGGCCTCTAAAGGATTTAGAGGATAAATTGAGGTAAAGTGCGGGCACTGACTGCTCCCTGATTATTGTAATGAGGATACTTGTGTGTTTGCATAAGACAAATACTCACTTGTGTCCTAGCTCATGTGCTACAGTGAAGGCCATTGGGAGTCCGGTGTCCTCATTAATGCTGCAACTGCGATGTGGCTGACACATTCCTGCCACGTGGGACAAACCTAGGGTTTCACATGGCGTGTTGATGGCGGCACAGATGTCCTTCCTTTGGAGAGAGATCATTTAGAGTTATCAGACAACTCTGCAAAACAGGAGCATTTATTCTTCTGGTGTTCACAAGAATTAACACAAGTAAAAGAAAATGTTTGGATGAAATGTATTATTGTAGAAGGAAACCTCATTCTTTTTGACACTGTAGACACAGAACTTCAGAAATCCATCATTTATTGTGGGAGTTAGCTTTTTATATCATTATTACAACTTTTTTAAGACTACACAGACTCACTACATACTACACACACTTTTCTCAGACAGACACCAACATTTTTACACTTTTCTCTCTTGTTAAACTCTCAAAGTTCAAATCCTAGCAGTGTTATAGAATAAAACAAAGATCTGGTAAAAATCCACAAAACTGCAAAGCGTGAAAGAGGATAGTGAGGGTCCACTGTACTGCATCGATAACTTCTTTTCAGGAGGCTAGAGACATTTTCAGATTTTTTTTTTCTTATTGAAAACCTTGATGTGTCAAAATAATAGACAAAAACACATTGAACAGATGATGCTTGATGTTGTTTTAAGGTTTCTAAAAGGCGAACATTAAGCAAAGTGGCTTTATTAACCAGTTTCTTGTGGCCAACTTCACATTACAAAAATGGGCGATCAGGTGGATCAGCGTGTATGCAATGTGCGTGTCAATCAAAGAAATCAACATGTACATTGATACACATAAATTTGAGTTTTAACTATCCCATCTAATGTTTTCATGAACAGAAATAATCAGAATGAATGGAAACAGCTTGCAGTTGTCAGTTTAGAAACTGGGAACATTACCACAGAGTATCTGGATAATCCTCATCAAATCTTTATTTTACCAAAAGAGTGTCCGCTTGAACATCTCGAATCTTGGTTTTTAACAAAAGAGCCAAAATAATGGCTCTTTCCAAACAAGTTGCCTTGTTATAGTTGAATATAAAACTGCATTATATGGTCCTCTCAAAGCAAAGCGTGCCAAAAAAAAAAAAAAAGAAACTGCAAAGGGGAAAAAAGCACATTGTGGAAAATGGGGGCAGATGTGATAGCACAAGAGCCCCCAAGTAGTTATTTATCAAGGAACACTCACACCGCCTTGGCAGTGCACGTACAAGTGACTACTTTCAATGAAAAGTCTAAACACGCATACAAGCGTGTTTTGGACTTCCATGTTCAAAACTGTTGCATTCATGCGTAGTCACACACATTTTTCGGACAGATTTTGGGCTTCACAAGCAAAAAGTGCAGTCACTAATAATAATAATAGATTGGATTGTTCTGCGCCTTTTCAGATGCTCAAAACGTGTGGAATGTGCATCCATTATTCAGTAAACCCATTATTTAGTCCTCAATCATACTTGGTGATGGTAAGCTACTGATGTAGCCACAGCTACCCTGGAGACGTGGCTGCCACTTAAGCGCCTATGGCGGCTGTGACCATCACCGGGACATTCATACACATTCACTGGTGGAGCCACACTGGAGGCACGGAGGGTGAACCGTCTTGCCCAAGGACACAGCGACAATTGGCTGGAGGGAGTGGGAGATCAAACCGCCAACCTGTTCAACCACCTGAGCCACTGCTGCCATTGAAAGTTAAACCAGATTGAACTTTGATCAATCAGAGACTCAGATTTGGTAGTGACGTTTTGATGGCGTCTCTTTTAATCCATAGAAGTGCCAACTGAAAATTGATCACGAAGCATAAATTCACCTGGGTATCCTTTTCGCTGAGTTAATCTCCCTCATTGAATCCACTATGTTCTCTTCTGCAGGTTTTTCATTAAAATGTAATCCCCTTTATATGCATTTACAGATATAAGATGTAATGTGCCCTTAAAAATTATTTGCTTCCAAACAAAGTTTGTTCTTAATCATATCTGCAGAGGGTTTTTTTAATCCAGAATTGCTGAGTCAAAAATATGATTTAAAAAAAACCTACTGCTTGTGCTTCTTAAAAAGGATAATTATTAAAATCCTGGGCTTATTCTGGTGTAACGTATCCTCTTCATGCCTGCTTGGCCACAACCCTGAGTCCTCTTCCTTACAATCACAGTTTAGCTGCACATGTGCTTGATCCATGACAGTATATCCTCTGAAATCCTCTTTACAGACCTTGTCCATAATTTTAGAAGTTTAAAAACAAATTACACTTACAACTTCTTATGTAGGTTTTGTCACTTTGCTGTAAATAGAATTATGCTTTTTTGAAAATACTCATGTGGATTTATAACTGAGATTCCATCACATGGGGCCATTAACATTTTATGAGAGGATGCATTTGAATAGCAGGCATCGACACGCGACCAGCGGTGACCGCCAAAGGCACAGGATTAAACTGATACTAAACACTTTTATTGTTTTTGTTATAATCTAAACTGATGCTTGAGTAGCTATAAATCAAAGTTTGACAGCAGTTTACTTCTATTATTTTTCAATATTAAAAAGTAATCTTGTTTTGAGTAAAACAGGCAGCAGGGAGCAACAAACCACTTTCATATTTGTAACTTTAAAGACCCACTCTGATGAAAATTGTGTTTATATATATATATATATATATTTTCTTATGGCATTTTTCTCTAGATGGAGGATTTAGATAAAGAAAATGAGGATTGTGATTCCATTTTTTGAATGTTTCTTTATTCAAATTGTTGTGAACCAGATGAAAAAAAATGCAGCCTGTAGTTGTGATGTAGAGCATATACACTGGGTGGGCCACAAGCTCCCTGCTCATCTTTATTCTGATGTATCCACTCATAGATAGATATAAGTCTTTGTTTTCCTCGTCTGAGCTGGTACCTGGCTCAAAACTGTATGACTGCATAGCTCAAATATTGCTTGCCATTTTTGTTGCACCGGTAATGTTAGGTTGGTGTTATGAGGGGTTGTAAGATAGCTGTAGAGAGTGTAAACACAGGGATGATGGGAAGTGGAAGTAGACTTACTCCGTGTCACCAGTCCCACCCACAACTCTGAGGTGAATTTCTAATGAACTGATGCCGCTCTGCAGAATTTGCATCTTAGAAAATGACACAGGTTTATGGATGTTGGCTAAAAACGACAATTACTTAAATTTTGTACTATTAGATAAGTTACTGATATTCAAATACATGAACACATCTAAGCAAACCTTGTTTACCTATGCAATTGTTGTATAGCTACTGGGTAACGTTAACTAATGACTGACATCAGTGATGAACCTCCTCAATTATGTTAAAGTTCATTCTACTGCTCATTTAATGTATCAAATTCTTCAAAGAATAAGTCGCATTTTTTTGGCTGAGAGTGCAACTTAGAATCAGATGGGACTTAAAAAATGGGACCTATAAAATAAAAAAAAAAACAATTACTACTGAGCAATGTAGGTGTGTGGTATCAGTATTTGATACTGACAACAATGCAGAAAAAGAAATGCTGGCCTCAACCGGTTTGTTCCAAAGTGACACAATAGGATGAAAAATTAAATGTATTGAATGATATGAAGAAATATAATGACTTTAGTTGACTTGTTAGCATGTTCTTTATGCTATGGTTATCTGAGTAGTTCATATATTGCGCTAATATATTCAATTCTTCCTGTGTTTTATGAAGCTAAAGAAGCGTCATGTGCAGTAGTGAAGTGTGCAAATATTCAGATGATTTGCCTTTCTACAAGTATGTCTGTTCTTCAGTACATTTCTCCCAAAAGTGGGTCTTCTGTAGGATTTTTTTTTGCTGCGACTTATACTCCAGCGCAACTTGTAATACAGAAAACATGGTAATTTTACATATTTCTGTCACTCAACATACTGTCATATTTGAAAACAGTCAGGTTTGAATAAAGAGTAACATATTCATAACAGTCCCCCCACCAGCAGAAATATTTCATACCAGCACATTATCCAGCCTCAGTTGTTCTTAAAACATTTTTTTTGTTCATACTGAAATGATTAATTTGCTGTTGGTTTGTGTTTCTAGACCAGATAGAAACTCACTGATGTGAGACCCCCCCCCCCGCAGCCCAACCAAGCCCCCAGACCAGGGCCTGCAGGACCGCAACATGTGCCCCCAACACCTGAGAGAAGTGAGTGGTTTTTGATTATTTTTTTAAGTTGAAGGTTAGATCCATAACAAAAAAAATACATAATTTCCTTTTTTTTGTCAACATCTTTCTACCATAACTAAAATGGCATTAGCAGCTTCTTTACATTTTAACACAATTCTTTAATAAACACCATAAAAGGTCAGTATATGGTTTTTTAATTGAATATTTATTCTGAAATCCAAATGATAAATCTTTTAATAAATACCCATACTTATTTTTGTTGTTGTTTTGAGAAATTGATGGAGAGATTTTTAAAAAATATATATATTTTTTGACATTTGGAATTTATTCTTACATTAAAATACATTTGTAAAAATAACCCTATTATCAAGTTTATTTTTCAGTAATGTTTTTTTTAATGTTTGTATTTTTTAAGTAGATCTTATGCTACTGCCATTAAATTATTTTTCTTCTGATAACCCTATAGTAGTTATCTTTAAATCTTTCCAGAATAGTTTATGAACTGGACCAGATTTGCCGCATTGTTGCTCATATGTAGGCGTGTCAAGTTAGGTGTGGAGTTTCCTTTATTTGTGATATATTCTGAAACAGATTTGATTCAATGACTAGTGCTAATAATTTAATTCAACAAGGAGATGAAGAACCAGAAGTAGAAAGTTCAAGACAAAAATTAATGAAGTTCAAAACGTTCTCACTTAAACTTCCAGAGTGGATGGCTGCCGTGGAAACAGTGGCATGACAGAAACAATTCTTAATCAATTCCCCTCTGAGATGTGATTATGTTTGTCTTAGAAAGACAACATTGACTTAAACCTTGAATTACCTGGTGAGTAGAACAGCGACATCATGATGCAGCGGGTGTTCTTCTCCTTTCATGTTGAGCTTCTTTTGCCACTTACAGAAGCTGTTCAAGCTGTTGTCGGCATGGTGAGTAATCTTTAAATCAACCTATTAGAAACACATCACAAGGACATCAGAAGACAAAAAAAGTAAATATGCCCATCAAAAAGATAAGTAATAACTTTGATTAAAAAGAAAACAACAAAAAAATGAAAAATGAAGATGCGGCACGACACCCCACAATCAAACCATTTCAGTAATTATAATCTGTTGAACCAAAGAAATTATTTTAAATTGCATAGAAACAGTAACTCAGTTCATTATGAATGTGATCATTGAACAAAATGCACACAGGTTTCCGACTTGAAATGGAATTCATGAAAGAACTGACAGTTGCATTTAATCTAGTCCCATTCAGAAGGAGAATGCAATTAATTTTATCGGGAGTGACAAAAAAACTAATGTTTACTTACAAAATGTTTAACTGACACCCAAAACTCTCATGTGCAAGGCGCAGACTAATTAATACATCCGAGCAAAACCAACTGCTTGTGGAGTTTGTATTTCAACGGTTTTCTTTCAAAAGCATCAAATTCTCATTAAAATTCCAAACTTCTGAAGTTTTTGTTTTCGTTTAATGAACACATGTAATTTACTGTGTTCTTACAAGCTGCTGCAAAAACACAGGACAGATTATCGGCTCAAAAAAAGAAAAGGGGGGGGGGATCAGCTGTATGGAGAGAAATTAGTATCAGTCCGATTTGTGCGTGCATAATTTTGATTCGTGCATAACTTTAGATTTGTGCATGTGTAATCCTTGATTTGTGCGTAACTTTAGGTTTGTGC
>BSAI01000104.1:4981057-5031304 GCA_036245035.1 Adrianichthys oophorus
TACGCACAAATCAAGGATTACGCACGCACAAATCTAAAGTTATGCACAAATCAAAATTACGCACGCACAAATCGGACTGATACTAATTTCTCTCCATACAGCTGCTCTGTAGAGATGATTCAACTGATTCTGCTGTCATGTTGTGTCAACAGCAAACTGCAAAGATGAGGAGCTACCAGTCAAGGAGCTTTGTAGCACCTGACCTTGACTTGTTGACTGTTGTCAAGATTTGATTATGTATAACTTTTATTTATTCGTCGGTCTATATGTTTAATTATTTATTTACTTGTGCATAACTGTAACTTTAAAGACTCACTCCCATTAAAGTTGTGTTTTTACCATGTTCTTGTAGCATTTTTCCTCACAAAAGTAAGCTTAAAATAGTGTTTCAGAGTATTTCTTAATTCAAATTGTTGTGAACCAGGAGCAGATGGAGAAAAGGACGTTGGAAAAGGCTTGTAGTTGTGACATAGGAATTACAATCGGCGGGCTACAATCTCCCTGCTCAGCTCCATTCTGATGCATCCATTTGCAGAGAAATAGATCAATGTACGTCTTCATTTTCCTTGACTGAGCTGGTATCTGCCTCAAAATTGTACAGCTGGAAAGCTCCAATATTGCTTGCCATTTTCGTTGCACTGGTAATGCTTTGTTGGGGGTGTGAGAGACTGTAAGCTAGCGGGACAGCGTGTAAAAAAAAAAAAAGAAAAGAGATGATGGGAAAAGGTGGCAAGCTTACTCCCCGCCCACAACTCAGTTCTAATGAACTGCGTCCGCTGTGGATACAATATGTCATAGGAAACAATAAACGATATTTTGTCTAAAAACTGCATTAAAAGACTACCTGGAACGCTTTTAAAACAGATCAAAAGACAATTGGGACTTTAACTAACTTAATAAATGGTGTATTAACCAGGCTATTAAAGAACTTTAAAAACTAGCTACACAATGTAGAAATACTTTTTTGCTTTGCAGCATTTACAAAGTTGAAGAAACCCATTCAGGATGATGCAAAAGCATGCCACAACTTCACAATTTATCCTGTAGAGGAGATTAGACGGAGGGGGAGTTTTTTTTTTAAATTTTATGCTTCTGATAGAACTTCATAAGCCTTTTTTTCCTAAGGCACAGATCTTTATGTTAACTGTTTATTTATCAAAGCTGTGTGTTTACACCGGATAAGCAATACTGACACTGGAAACTCATTTTATTATTGGTTCTGAAGCAAATTAGCACATTTGGCAAAAAAAGAGGAATAACTATTCTATGTACTGCAGTTTATTTAAATGTTTTTCATTGTTTTCTTTTTAATTACACAGAAAAAAACGCTGAACATCCCCACAGCATCCATCATTGTGCCTACAAGATACAAAATTAAGTGTTGCTGACAAAGAATATGGATAAGTCTAGAGTCTTTGCTGTCACAAAGGAAAGAGGGGGAAAAAAAATAAGCTAAGCATTTTGGTTTAAAGTCCCACTCCAATCATCTTTTCATTTATTTTTAAAGCATTTCCAGTGGGGTTTTTTTCTCATTATAATTATGATGTTTTTAACCAAAATTAAAAAAAAAAAACCTGTTGTTTTCGACGACATAGTTTCTGCATAGCAGCAGTAGTTTACTAGAAATTCACCTCTAAGTAGTGGGTGGGATTGTTGGCACCCGCCCCCACTTCCCATCACCCATCTGTTTACACTCTCTCCCGCCAGCTTACAGCGTCTCCAACCTAACATTAGTGGTGCACCAACAAAGGCAAGCAAAATTGGAGCTATCCAGCCATACAGTTTTACCTAAGTCCATACGGAAGTCCATCCAGATTCCAGCTCAGGCGAGGAAAACAAAGACGTAAATGGATCTATTTGTCTACAAGTGGATGCATCAGAAGGGAGCGCAGCAGGGAGCTTGTAGCTTTTACATTACGAGTACAAGCCTTTTCAAACTGCATTTTTGGGTCTGCTCCTGATCTACAACTATTTGAATAAAGAAATACTCATAAATCCAATTTAAAGCTTCATTTCTTTATTTATGTCCTCCGGCAAGATAAAAATGCCACAAGAACATGTTAAAAAAAAAAAAAAAACTATTTTCATGGGAGTGGGTCTTTATTGCGTAATTCAAAGCCTGATGGGCCATGAAGAATATGCAAAGAAAATTGTCAAAATATGTCACTAAATGCATTTCTATAAAGTATTGTGTCTTTTAAGACAATAAGGAGGGGCCAATAAACACCAGAGGAAGAACAGTCAATTCTAAATCAGTGAAACACATTTGAGGCCTGTTAGAGCCTTTAAATGTAGAATGAATACAGGATATGTGAACGATCACACTCTTGTACATTCACAAAACAGTAGATTGACAGTAACAGCTTAAGCCTATTAAATAAAGAAATAAAGAAATAAATCAGTCAAATTGAAGGTTTACCTCATCCTGCTCCAGAAGAATGAGTCGAACAAGCACCACATTGATGGCATTTCCAATGCTAGAGTCTCTGAAAAGGCCTGCCACCTGATAACAAAAATGAGCAAAACATTTAATTAACCCTGGCACCTGCTACAGAATCTATTAACAAACCTGTGTGTTATTGCAGATGAAACAGGATTTGATTCAAAGAAAAGGAAGAACACAGAGGGGGGAAAAAAGCGAGACAAAACTCTTTAGAAGAATTGCTTTTAATTCCAGGGTGGATCTCTGCCCTCACCCTTACTCTCGCCACATGTTCTATTAACATCAAATAAATCCATCAATTGCCAAAGCTCAAACTGCTTTTCTGAGGAAATAATGAAGAAAAACACCAAAGAAAACACTGATTCTTTACCAATGTTTCTACAAAAAATAAAAATGTCTGACACTGTTTTGCTAAACTTATTATTTACAGGGCAGAACAAATTTCATTGTAACTATTCAAACTGCAATTCTGCTCATCTGTCTTTTTATTTTTTTTGTGATATCAGTGTCAGAGAAAAAGGAGGACTTGTTTGAAGAAGCACGTGGAAATTCTGATTCAGGTTGAATTGTTTCTTCTAAAGTAATCAAGCTTATACCATCACTTTGTGAGACTGAAAGTCTCAACTTCATCACGACTGTAAACTTTTGAGGTTTTTGTTTCTCCTTTCAGTATCAATAAAGCTGCAAAGAAAGACATTGTGCACATTACATCTCAGCTGAACTATTTCCACTGCCAAGAGATGCATCGTGTTAACAACAATTTTTAACACTTTCTTTTTAGCAGCTGTAACAAACAAACTTCCAAATGTCATCCCTTTAAAAGTTTTCTGATTATGACTTCTTTTTGATTTTTGTTAGTTTCTACAGCAGCCAGATATTTATAAAGCTACGTCCTTGCGTTTATTTGTGTTAGAATTCTTCTTCACGGTCACATTTAATCAGAGAACAGAATTCATAATTCACATTAGACGTTAGTCTACGTGCTCTTGTAGCCGAATGTATTCAAAGTTGCTGTGATTTTGGTAGAATAGTCTGTTTTAAACTCAATCCAGTTTTAACTTATCAGTTTTATCGCACAGATTCTCTTAAGAATCACTCTCTTTTACTGATGCCTAATTGTTTATTAGACATATACTTGTTATTCAACCATGTAGTTATAGAATTAATTAAGCTCACTTCTAGCACATCACCTGAGGTTTCTTAGCCCCCCCCCCCCAAAAAAAAACAAACAAACAAAAAAAAAACAACATAGGGTTCTTTCATGAGTTTTTCCTCAACGCGAAGGAGGATGTATGGGCAGAGATGTTTGTTCAGCTTAGTCTGTTTAACAACCAGCTATTGTTTACTTTTACATGTTTGATTTTTTTTTGCTTCTTGCAATATACTGATATCAGTCCAATGAGACAGCTATGGCTGTGATATTGGACTATATAAATAAAACTGAAAAAGAACTGAACTGAACTAATTGATTTTAGGAGTCCAAAAGTAATAATATATATCTTAAAAAGGTCAAATTTGTATTTTTTTTCTCAATTCTTTTGTGAATGTAAGTCAGAACATTTTCATCTTTTTATTTCTTGATGTTTAATTATTTTTGCTTTGCATTATCAAACCATGCAGTGTTTCATATGAAGCCATCAGTGTGGTTGCCTGCAGTTACATGAAAAAAGAAACATGTTACAGTCCAGATGGCCTAAAACATGCATGTTCAAAGTCCAGCCTGCGGGCCAAATTCTGCCTGTGTTCACATTTCCACCGGCACGAAGGCGCCTTTCAAAAAGTCAATCAAATGTGGCCCCAGCATTTTCTAAAACTGCATATACGATTTTTGTAACTTGATTGTAGTAGGCTAAATTACATTGTAAACCTGTGGTAACTCTGTTGTGCGACTGGAAAGAATGTCACCTGGAAATAAAAAAGAAAAGTTGACACCACTTCCAGGAAAAGTGGAAATTGGCTTTTTTTTGGTGAAATATCAACAAGTGTCTGCTTAATGTGCCAAAACTGTGGCTGTTTTCAGGGAGCTCAATATCTGGCAGGACTGCAAGATAATACAAGCTAATTATGACAACCTAACTGGGAGGGAACAGTGCAAAGTTTGACAAATTGACAGTAATTTTGGTAAATACGTATTTAGATGTATTTGTTTTCTATGCCAAGAAAGAAAGGTTCTATTGCACTAAAATGTTGCATAATGTCAGAATGTCAGGCTGAAAGGTTAGCCCTCAAACATTTTCACCTCATCAAATCTGACTCTTTTTGCAAAAGGTTTGGACACTCCTGTGTTAGAAGGAGCCTGAGCATAGAAAACAGAAAAAAGAACTGACTATAGTTTGAAGTAAGCTTTACAAACATGATCAAAACAGCAGAGTCAGAGCAACTCAAGGAAAAGAAACTCACGATTCACTGCTGAAGTGAGCACCTGCGCTTTGTCTTTTACACATTTCCAGTTAATGCAAGGTCAGGTCAGAGTTGTTGTTTGAGGATTTTTTTTGTCTTCATAAAAGTTTCTCATGCAGTGATTGGAATGACCTCCCAATCCATCGTGGTGACCTTTCACACCGAAGCTACGTTCACCCTTGGCAAGCGGCCACTTCCTATGAAAAGTATATGTAAATGCTTTTAAATCCACGTTCCGTGTTCATAACTTTTACATTCACGCAAGTTTTTATGACCGTTTTTGGGCTCTATGTACAAAACGCGCTGCTATCATATGCGTCTTACAAGTTAAACCAGGTCAAACTTTGACCATTTTGTAGAGACGTTTAGATGGCGTCCTTTCTAATCCACGGAAGTGCCAACCATTCGAAAATTGATCATGGAGGACAAATTAATAATTGCGATTTCTGCGTGGCCGTTATTACATGACACCAAGTCTTTCAAGATCAGAATAGAAATAGAAAGAAAAAGCCTGGAGCAAGATTCACAAGGTTTGACATTTTGCATCATCTGTGAGTGCATGCACTAGTATTGGGTTGCGACAGTCCAATGTGAACATCGTATGCTAAAAGCGTGTTCAAGAACCCAATGCATTCTGGAGTATGTATCACTTGCCCACTGTGTACCTGGCATTAGATTTAAGCAAATAATAAATGTTTATTTTAAATGTAAGATCTGAACAGTGAAGCGTTGTTCTTACAGTTGATTATCAGCAGTTTCCTTTGTTTTCCAGGGAATCACTTTTCAATCTTTGAAAATGTTTCCATAGTTTTTATAATAACTTTATTTTTCATGATTTTCTTTCTTGAAGCAATCTTTGGATGAAAAAACATTGCTTTTGTTTTTCTTAATGAATTGCACATTGATTTTCCAGTTTTCATGCCTTTCATGCCTGAATTAATACATTTCCTAGAATAATCCTTGCAGTAATAAAATGGACTGAAACCCACACGTGTTCGGATGGAAATCACACTGAAACACAGACTGTATATGTATGGTAACACGCAGAAATCTCACAGCAAAGCAGCGAAGTGTCAGCAATCAAAATAAAACACAGCATGGATGAGACAAAGCATTCAGAAGGCCAGTGATGTTTGCAGGAAACAAACAGTCTGGCCTTGTATGCACTGTGACAGAACAATGCATCACAGCTGGGCTTATTGCTTTGACATCTGACTTTGTGAGTTATTTTACAGCTTGATATCTATGTCGAGGCCGTACCAACAAAGCAATAAATAAAACATTCCCCTTTTTTCAAAAAAACATCTACTCATGTTTCTGTTAATACATTTCTTCCCCTTATTGTTTTTACACATCAAACGGATCACCTGAATTATTCAGATCTTTCTATTTCAAAGCATAAACAACCAAAAGCCTCTGAGGTTTGTGGAAGTGTTTTAATTGCTTATTTTCTAAGCACTTTCTAGCCAACAGACTCATTCTTCTTCTGCTCTGTGTATAAAGCAGACGGGCATTTCTGCTTTTGCTGACAGAAACCATTGAGGACGTTTGTGCTCATACTCATGCCCTTGATTGTGTCTGATCATAATTTGTGATAAAAGTTAAAATCAAATGTTTTTTTTCATGAGAGACCATTAACCTTATTTTTTTGAAGTACTAGAAAACATGCTTGAATATACAAGAACCGCCTCTCCCTACTTCAACCCAGGGGTGGGAACATTTTTAGATCTGTGGGCTACAAAGGGCTCTAAAAATGTGACAGAAGGGTCAGACCAGGACCAGATGCGTGGGGTTTTTTGGTAATCCACCTCATAACAGAAAAAAAATTAATAAATAACATGCAATCTGGATGAAAACACACTTAAATTTTAATTGACAATTTCTTTATCTTAAAACATAATCTTTTTTTAAACTGTGGCTTTATTGTCATTTTAATGCCAATTGCACCAAAAAGCAACATTCACACAACCCCTCAACCCACCGTCGTGATCAAGCAACCACTTCCAATGAAAAGTCTATGCAAATGTGTATATTTGTGTGCGTTTCAGGCGTTGCTAAACAAGTTTCTACGACCATTTTTGGGCTCTACATGTAAAACGCAGGGCAACTGAATTAGCGTTGCATGTTAAACCAGGTCAAACAGATTTGGTATGGATGACATTTCTTTTAATTCACAGAAGTGCCAACCGTTTAAAAATTGATCATTGAGGAGAAAGTAATAATTGAGGTTTGTGCCCGGCTCGGATTCTTTGACACCAAGTCTTTCATATATCGGAATAGAGCTGTGAAAGAAAAAGATTGGAGCAAGATTTGCACAGCTACGACATTTTGCACCAAGCCTCTCTCGACTGTAGGTACATAAGCTAGTAATCAATAAAAAAAGAAAAAGAATCCCTTCCCTGCTTGTCCTGTGTGAACACCATATCCTAAATGTGCTTTTAGCGCATTCATAAGGCGTTCAAATGATTAAAAAATGACCATCCAACTCTGAAAGTACACATGAAGTTAGAAAAACAACAACGTTTTCCAATCCTTCATGAATGCAGTATAACGTTCCACACCTAAACATAAATCAATGTATTTGTAGAGCACCATCTATGGCTAGACATCAGAGTCATAGGAAAAATTAAATATTAATAAGGATTATTATAATTTATTCCAGTTTGGCAGGCCAAATTACATAGTTTAACGGACCGCATATGGCCCCCAGGCTGTAGTTCATCCACCCCTGCTTTAACCCCTACACAGCAACAGATTCCTGTAAAGCAGCATTTCACTGTAATGTCAGCAGTAAGATACTGTACAAAGGCTTGACGGTATTTTACTACAAACACCACTGAATTGTGGGTATTTATTGTGGGATTGTGGGAATTTCCTTTCTTAATACTGTAATTTCCCAGTTACTGTGAATCAGAATACAGGAAGAAAAATGCCCACAAAAATATGGCCAATCACAAACTAGGGCATCAGTATTTTTCTTACCTCCTTTGACTAGAAAGACTCTAGAAACAGTTTCTCATTCATTCTGAATGTCTACACTGAAACAGATTTCTGTAAAATGGGCAGAAGGCTATTTTACTGTAATGTCTGTAAACAGCAATACATATGAAAATTCTGGTGGTCACTACTGTAATCTGTAATATTTACAAGTATGTATAAAAGGACAGAATAATGTAATAAAGATATTAAATGCTTTACAATAATTACTGGTATCTAGCTGCCAGTAAGCCACTGTAAAATGTACAGCACCTATTTTACAGTAATATCTATTGCCACCTATTGATGCAAATTCACATCAAATCTCATTCCGCTCCAAATTTACCTTAAATAAGCATCTACTTGAAAGCAAAACCATAGATTTTTTTTTTCCGTAGTTGGAAAGAAATTCAGCCGTCAAGGGGTTTCATCCCCCCAAATTCTTTGTCTTAGTCTAGAAAATGTAAATCAAACGACTTAAGGACACATGAAGGAATTAGTTTATCAAATCTTTGGTCTTGTTATTCATTCATTCATTTTCCAATCCGCTTTATCCCTTTCGGGGTCACGGGGTTGCCGGAGCCTAACCCGGCTACTCATGGGCGAAGGCAGGGTACACCCCTGGACTGGTCGCCAGTCTGTCGCAGGGGCCACAATCACACACCCATACACACTCACATTCACATTCACATTCACACCTAGGGACAATTTAGAGTAACCAATTAACCTGTGAAGCATGTTTTTGGACGGTGGGAGGAAGCCGGAGTACCCGGAGAAAACCCACGCATGCACGGGAGAACATGCAAACTCCACACAGAAAGGTGCCCCAGCCAGGACTTGAACCGGGAACCTTCTTGCTGTGAGGCAGGAGCGCTAACCACTGCGCCACCGTGCAGCCCTGGTCTTGTTATGAGACCATATTTTTTATGAACTACAGAAAATAATGTTCTTGTGTTCATTCTTAGATTAGAGCAGAGTTAAGACACATGCTTTTCCAAGTCCCAAAAAATCGAAAAACTTTGCACTCTGTTCTTCTTGTGCTGTAACATGCTATGTCCCAGTAAAACAAAGTGATCTAAATATTCTCCAGGAAAAGGAAATTGGACAATGTGGAGAAAAATGACCCGTTAGATCTCGAGAGACCAACTGTTTATGTTGCTTTGTGTGTGAACATCATTCCCCTGTGCACACAGAAGGCTAAAACTACTAAAACCATTGTTGGGAAGACAATGGAGCAACCAAAGACAGAGATAGATGATGACATGGTTGTCTGGACATGAGTAAGATGCAGCAGTTTGCCTCCAGGCCTTAGACTGTTGTTTTCAGAACAGTGTTGGCCTTTGAAGTTCAAAGCTGGAGAGTGAAAAACTCCAAAAAGAAGCATGGGAGGAAGTGGAAATAATGGCTGCTTCCTCAGAGTATTATTGTCTGTAAGTCGGTGAAGCTGTCTTCCTTTCTGTGAGACAATTGCCTTTCAATGGTTTGCCCTCAAATAGCACTCTGATCACATCTTACATGATGCTGCTTCACAAAACCTTGCTAAAATAGAAGACTCCAATACTATTATTGGAAAACTCCAATAACATTCACTGCAAAGCAATGCTTCAGAGAGAAGGCTCATGATTCTATGAGGGGCTAAGAGGGACATTAAAAAAAAAGTGCATATTTAAAAACCTCTTAGAAACTTTGCTAAAACCTGGCATGTATTTACTACTTCAACATTTAAAGAGCCACTCAAATGAAAGCTTGTTTTTTGGTGTTTTTATCATAATCTTGTGGGATTTTTTGATGATATAGAACATATATAAAAAGAAAATTAGGCTTGAAATTGCATTTTTTTGAGTATTTCTTTATTCAAATTGCTGCAAGTTGGAAGCAGACAAAATATGCAGTTCAAAAAGGTTGTAGGTGTGATGGAAAACCTACAACAGCAAGCCACAAGTTCCATGTTCCACTCCATTCTGATACATTTTATATATGCGTTTTTTTTTTTTTTCTAAAAATGTCACAATGATAACCAAAAGAGCAATGGGAATGCTTTTATCATAGATCAAAGGATAAGTAACATTTAAGTCAAATTTTCACTGTCCACAACCCAGGGGGAACCACAAAGTCTTACCTTATAAAAGTACGGCACTGCTTTGAATTTATGATGCTGTTATTATTGAGATACAATAAATTAACTATTGTGTTTTTGACATGAAAAAAACAAAAACATAGACAAATAAAGCTTTTTTTCTAATTATGATAGTTTATTACTTTTAAAATCTTCTTAGCTATACATTTTTAAACCTTACTAACTAAAATTATATTAAAGCCAACTAAATGACCCTTGATATATTTTTAAATATTTAATGCATACTTAAAATCCTGTGATTATTTTTCAAAAATCGACAATCCACCTTATGATCCAGCTCGCCTTATGTTAGAAGTTATGGATGGGTTCAAAGGGGTTTTCTGTGGTACATGGTGCTCAAAAATCTGTCAAATTGTCATGGTACAACATTGATCAACTACAGTCACACTGCTTGATGGATTGTTAGAGCATTGTGGGTGTTGTAGTCAGGAGCATGGCGGAGTGATCTGTGCTGTGCTTCGACTGAACTACTTGAATCAAGTTTGACTTATCTGACTGTTTTGTTTCTCTTAAAGTCCCACTCTGATCATCTTTGGATGTATTATAAAAACGTTCCTGTGGTCTTTTAGTTATGACTATGCTGTTTTTGACCAAATTTGAAAAACAAAGTGTTTTCTAGGACATAGGTTTAGCAGGGCAGCAGAGCTTCTTTGGAAATTCACCTCTGAGTAGTAGGTGGGACCATTGGTATGGAGTAAGCCCACATCTACTTCCCGACATCTATCTGTTTACACACTCTAACTCTAGCTTACAGCCCCTCACAACCCTTACCTAACATCAACAGTGCAACAAAATTGGCAATCAACTATCCAGCCGTACAGTTTTGCGCCACAGGTTGCAGACCCCCTAACAAAAATGCTTTTCTGCATCCAAAAAATGCTGTGAGTTCACAAGCTGTGCCTCTACAGAAAGGTACTTACCAGAAACTTCTGTTGATATCCTTAAAATATTGAATTAAAAACATTGCTATTGAAATAACACTGGCTAAGAAATTATAGAGATTAATAGCAGCTCAATAATGTCTGGTAGGCAGCAGTGCATGTGAGTCTGCTGCTCTAAAGAACACCAGGGGCCCCAGGATGCTGTGCCCTCAGCTGTTAAGTGCACAGTGGTAGAGCCAAAAGTAAAAAAGGCTGAACTGTTGGAAGATGAGGAGCTCAGAGTGATTCAGCTTGGCATCAAAGATGATGTATCTGTCAAGAATCCACTTTGCTTTAACGTTTAAAGATAAACAATTTGAAGAACGTATATCTCTCCTAATGAGAGCCAGCTCAAGCACTTTTGAAAACAGGACTGCACCCCTGCTGCCGACGTAATGGTGTGTCAGATGCAACTGCAGTGGGCAGAGCTTAGCAGGGCTTAATAGCAGGGGGGGATGCTGTCGGGTTACAGCAGCTGCACCTCACATTGATGGCATGTCATTACATTGGTAGTAAAGGAAAAGAGGTGTAGACCTCTGACTGTGTCCACAGCTGGAGCTGCAGGGGTCTGCTGGCTGTTATCCAAGCGGCTGCCATATTCAAAAGGGATTTCACTTTTCTTAAGCATTTAACCATACAATCTTCTTACTCAGCAAGACATCTCGGAGTGTATTTGGATGCTGATCGTAGTGTTCTATGACTTATTGAGTGCATAACTAAGACAGCTTTTCATCATCTTTGAAAAATTGCCAGAGTCAGAACATCTCTCTGTCGGGTCGGTGCAGAAACCTTAATCCATGTACTTATTTCGTGTAGATTTGATTACTGCAATACTCTCCTTTCCGGTCTTCCTAAGCAGTCTGTTAACAAACTTCAGTTAGTTCAGAACTCAGCTGCTCGCGTCCTAACAGGAACCACGAGAGCTCACATCCTTCTTGTGTTTTTTTCTTTGACCTGGCTGCCTGTCAGCTACATTTTTTCTTTTAGGATTATTTTATTGGGTTTTTAGTCTGTAAATAGTCTTATTCTTTCACATTTTTCAGATCTTCTTTTGCCTTACAGACCCCCCAGATTTCTTGCTCCTCAGATAGTGGTTTACTAATAATTCCTACTATAAGAATGGTGAGGCTGCATTTTACCATTATGGTCCTCACTGCTGGAATGGACTCCCTGAGGACCCGAGAACGGATTTTTAAACACAAGTTAAAAACCTGTATTTGTAGTACAGCTTTAACTAACGTAGGCGGGTGTTTTAAATATATTTTAGTCATCTATTTATTTTACTTTTAAAATGTAACAATTTTACTGTCTTTGCTGACATCATAAATAATGTATGGAGAGAGACAACCCTTCCGAAGAAAAAGACAAGAAAAAGCACATAGCTCCCACAGATCTCTGATGGGGTGGACTAAAACCCAGACGGACAGGCATGCAGGAGACACAGTGTTAGAAGAAATTTGCATGTGCATAAAATCGGTAAAGAAATGCTCTTGTCCTAAAATAGCTCTACAGAAATGCCATTATGCAAGTTATTTTTAAATGACAGCTCCCCATTTAAATAATAACGTCCAACATGGAATGCCTGCTGAGGAATCTAATTCCTGCTGAGTGCACTGAAGTGTGTTATGCGCCACCATGCTCAAAGTGTGACATGCATTTTTTTCAAAGGTATGATTCACAACCTCGACGAAATTTAATGCCTTCTGGTTTCATCCTTCCACATCTTTAACCAGCATCAACAGTTTGATGTTTGATAAAGGCAAACTGATTGTATATATTTCAGCTGTCACATTTTTCTTTTTTTTGCTGCTTAGCAAGGCTGCTGTCATATTGGACAGAAAACTGGAGGACTCTTTTTGGTTTGCAACCAGAGAATACCTGTAACTGACCAGAATGTGGGAAACACTGAGGTTTTTGATTCATGAAAAGTGACAAGTGGAACGAGGTGGCCTTATTGAATGGACTTTTTTTTTTTTTCTGTCTCTTTACATGCTCAGTTTGGGAATTGATGTCACTTACATTGCATAAGTGTTGTCAAAATGAAGACAGTGCTTTGGGTCATTTGCTGCTGTTTCTTCAAAGGTGGGTCCTGGCATTCATACAGATGCCTTTTTTTCATTGTAATACTGTTTTTAAACATGTGCAATCCAGCTCAATGAAGATGCAACCAATCAAAACTGCAATATGAATGCAATAAACTCTGGAGAGACTGGCTTCAATAAAGGACACTGCTTTTCGTCTGTTAGTAAAAAGTAAAACCTTAAAAACTGAGGCGGAGGAACATTCTGAACATATTTTACTGGATAAAAAGTCAGATTGTTGCACATCTGCTATAGGAGAATCATACTATGTTTTCCAAATGAGCCATAAGGAGGCATGTCCAACCAGGAGAAGCCCCATGGCAGATCCAAACAGCAATGTTGTTGACCAAATGAAAACCATGCATTTTGATTTAATTCTTGCTGATATAGTATTTTTTATGCATCCTCATGGAAAAGATGGAAAAGACGGAAAAGACAGCCAGGTAGAAGAAAGCCTGAGCATCCTGCCTTTGACTTCTGCTTCTGGTGCCCCAATCCCAGACATGCCGAAAGTAATTGTTGAATTTATGAAAATGTATTTAAAATCCCACTCCGATCATCTGTTGACGTATTTTTAAATGGTTCCCTGTGGTTTAATTATGATTATTCAGTTTTCAGCCAAAATGTAAAAAACCTGTATCATTTTTTAAGACATAGTTTCTGCAGAGAATTCATTAGAAATTCACCTCTGAGTTTTGGGCGGAATTGTTCGCAAGGAGTAAGTCTGCCCCCATTTCCCTTCAACCATCTGTTTACATGCTCTCCTGCTAGCTTAGAGCCCCTTACAACCCTAACCTAACTTCACCGGCAAACAAAAATGGCGAGCAATATCAGAGCTATCCAGCCATACAGTTTTAAGCCAGATGCCAGCTCAGATGGGGAAAACAAAGACATACATGGATCTATTTGTCTATGAGTGGATACATCAGAATGGAGCACAGCAGGGAGCATGTTGCCCGCCGATTTCTACATCACAAATAACTTTTTTTAAAAGCATTTTTTGCCTGCTTCTGATTCACAATGATTTGAATAAAGAAATATTCTGGAGGGTAATTCTAAGCTTTATTTTATTTATATATGCCTTCCATCATGAGAAAAATTATACAAGAACATGTTAAAAATATCAAAAACATGATTTTCATCTGAGTGTTTTTAAAAAATTAAATGCACTGCATTGAATAGCCATGCAACCACAAAAAGCAGTCTAGCTGAAATTACTCTGGAAAAGAAGCATGTTTAAAACTAGTTTGAAACTAGACAGAGCTACTGGTAAGTTCAACGGAAATGTTCAGTACTTACAATGTTCATGACAGCGAGGACATAGCTTTCCACATTTTTGCTTCCATGATAGTCCACCATTTTAGGGTCAGCCACCACCAGAGTTTCCACCCACTTCTCTCTGCTCACCGAGCGTTCTTGAATCCGTTTGGCTCTCCTGTGCCCTCTATGCTCCCATCTCTCTCTCCGACTCTCAATGCCCTGAAAACTGTGGGGAGAATCTGTAGATAAAACATGGAAAAAAGTAAAACTTTTTCTTTCCAAAGGGAAAAAAAGGAGAACACATTTCATTTGAATATGTCTATTAAAGCTGAACCGTAAAGTTCTTGGGTAGAGATTAGGGATGGATTCATTTGTTAGAGTGACTGATGCGTGAAATGCATTGATTTAAAACACATCAGTGATTCTTTATCAAAATGAAAGAGCTGTGCACAATATCATGCCCAAAAAAGATGAATGACCAAAAAGAACATTGATGAATTGTTCCAAAAGTCCTTCACAGTTGCTTAATAAGTTAGAACTGCTGAAGACAACAGTACAACTTGATGAATCATGAACGATGATGGTATCAGCCACAAGGTTACCACTATTCCTTAAATAATCTTTGTTCAATCAACAATATCACCGTAAATAATCATTTCATGTGGATGTTTATCCAAGGTTATTTGTTAACTACTGCTATTTTATAATAGACCTATAAAAGGGTTTTCTGTCCCCAATGTTATGGATAACCTCGACTCTGACCGGTTAAACAAGGATTACTCAATGGGAAACCATTAAAAATGAACTTTTCTCAATTTTGAAAAGTTACAATAACTTTAAATACTGACTTCATGTCATGGCATCTTATTAAACAGCTTAGTATCTTATTAGATAGAAAGAAGATGGGAAATCAACATATTCAGTCAATAGAAAACCTCAAAAATAATTTATGTTTGCAAATATGTGTCCAAGGTGACTAATGATCCATCACCTGCAGCTGGTCCCATTTTCAAACAGGTTGCTATAGGAACAGGGGATGTGAAATGTGTGATGCGTACTCTGTACAGCCCCCAGCACACACAACAGTAAAACTGACAGTAAAATCATTAAAAATAAAAAACAGCCTCGAAGATCACGTTAGAGATCAATGAGAATTTACTCTTATTTACCCTTACATGTCTTCACTACAACCTGTCGGCTTCAGCATGCGTGTAGAAAAGCATGTGCATGACCATTTTAGCTCTATGGGCTCACCAAGCAGGCAAAGACCATAATATTTTGTGTGGGCCACCTGCGTGCCCGGTACAGGTTTGCTCATTCCTTACCTACAGACAGACTGTATCCACCTGTAAGGCCTTTGGGTTGTTTTACAAAGAGACTTTCGTGCATAGCAATTTTTTTTTTTTTTTAACGTCCCACAATTACCTTTCAGGGTCAGTTGAGCCATCTCTCATTTTTGCGGCAGAATGCCAAAGGATAAAATCTTTTATCTCAAAGCAGAACTAATTACTGGCCTCTAATTCCATCATGAACGAGACAAGAGCACTTAATCACGATGATCATTTTCATCATTTGGTGCTCAGCTCTAGTAGGGTGTTGGGGAGGATGGGGTTTTGTATTACGCTGTGGATTCCAGCTCCTTTTTGTGCCAAGACACAAATGTCACCAAAAAGACAAGAACATTTCACATTTTAACCACCACAAACAAATACATGTGATCAAAGAGATCATTTTTGGATTTACTTCTGTTTCCACATGTAGCGTTGATGGTTTGTTTTTCTGAATCTCGTTGTATGACTTGACTCCGCCCTCCAAAGGAAGCGTGGCGTTTGTAGATGGCGTGGGCCTGTGGTGCAGAGGTATCATCTGTGGACTTCTCCAATGGCTGAATGAAGAATTCCTCATCTGAAAACTTGAACAGACCTGTCTGAAGAAAGGAAGTTGGTTTGAGTCAGTTTTGCCATTCAAAATATGTTTTACGAAAACATTTTTTTTTAACTGTTAAAGAAACACAGATGGCTTTCATTTTAGAATTAGATAAAAAAATAAATTTTTAAAACTTTTTTAAAAAAGGTATTTAAGAATGCATGCTCCCAGGTAAAGTATTGATATGCTTGTATTTGGAAGAAGGGCTCTGGTCATAAAGCCATTCTGATGAAACACAAGATTCGAAATAATAGGAGTTTAATCCAATGACCCAAATGACATATTAATATGCTTCTGGCAACAGAAACCCATAAAAAAGGCTGTATAGGATGGACTGCTCTATGGTTCTGTAACAACCCCAAACTGAAGGAGCAGTGGGTATTGAAAGGTTTCACAAGTAGCATAAAACCCTGAAAGACAGCAAATGTTTATTTAAACCACAAGCACACAAAATGAGGCCGAAGGGCCAGATGTTGCCTTTGGCATCCAAACCGGGAGTAAATAAAAGTGTTTGTTCTTTCATATGTTTGTGGGTTTCTTTTTTAACGTTTAAGTCAAAGTTGCTAAATGCATATTAATGAGCAGCTGATGTGTATGGGAGCTACCGTACTTGTTTGACTCACCAGAGAGTGGCACCAGCTGTGCCAAAGGAGAGTCCGATTTTAAGGACGATTTAATTAGGCTTATTCAATGAAATTAAAACTGCAATAAAAAGGTGACGGTCAAGGCATTAACATATGTCATCTAAGGCAAATAGCAAAATCCCGGTAAGAACTTTGTAAAAAAAAGAAGTTATTCACTCAAAAGACCTGAGGCTTTACAAGGGATTTTAAAACATCAGGTTTTTACTGCCAAATTATCAACTAGACCAATTATGTGATCTTCTGCACAAACGATGAAAAATAACAAATTAATCAAATTACTCAGAAGATTATGCAATTTCTCCTGACAGTACACCTGAAAGATAAAAGCTGCAATCAGTTGAACTATAATTGGCCTGCATTCATTAATGACAGAGTAATTATTAACTAAATATTCATAATTGTGACAGACTTCTACACTCTCAATTAGCTCAGCGTTTGAAGACGTAAAAGTGAGTTCTCCGCCTCAACGTGCAGTCAAAGGATCTCAATCAAGTCAAACAATGGCACCGGGCATATCAATAATTGGAGTCAAGTCGTTAAATACATGAGAGCACCCTATTGCATTTTAGATGTTGACAGCTGTAAAGATCCCACGCTGTGGTTCTGAGGCTGTTTCACGTGTTACAGAGGAGCCACTCACATTTGGCGAGCTTGTGCAGAAAGCTTTGCTGATTGTTTGGTAGTTGCAGAAAATGCTTCATGTTACTGCAGCACAGTTAGAGTTGGACTGCACTTGACTCTGCAAGGCTTGTGCCCATTTTTGTCAAACTAGGATTCGTCTCCAAGATTTTAAGGAGATTTAATTAAAAATTAATAGACTTAATCAATGAACCAATTTACATACCTTCAATCCAATCAGATCAATCTGTCTTAGGCGAGTTGTTAATCGAAGAGACCCATAACATTGTAAAATCGTTTCAACATGAAATAAATCAGTCATAACCAATATTGGAAAATCCCATTTGGATTGAAACATGGTAAAAACAACTCAGAACCACCACAGCGGATACATGTGATGGCAGCAAAACTATTATTACAGTCCAATGTGTGGAAACTTTAACAAAAACATACAGTGTGGTAGAATATTCTAATAACGTCCTGTTTGTAATATTTTGATATGGAAACACAACAGTGGGCTGAACTTTATCAAACTAAAATATGAATGAATTTGACATTAATTCTTGTTTATCTTTAACTTGCAAAAATGCGAAGAATCTGGAAAACTTCACCTGTACTGTTCAGTACTCAGGTATTTATCTCTGAGTCACACTGGTTGAGTTTTTGGCTAAAGATGTCCTGGATCCATTTGAGGTTAGTAAATTGAATGGAATCGACTATGAATCGTGTCATCAACCACAAATTATGATATGAACCAGTTTATTGTTATAAAAGGAATTGTTACATCCCTTTCAAAATAAAATAATTGTATCAAAATAAGAGCTGAACAAAATTATTCATACCCCGGGCAAATTTTCACTTAAAAGTAGCATGATTGTAAATGATACATGCATCTCCCAGAAGGTAATAGAAAGGAGTACAAGATATTTTTATGAAACCAAAAACAGCTTTGATTCACATCGAAACAAACAATGTCTGACATTTGTCAGAAATGTGAATAATTTCGCTCTGCACATTAAATACTTCTGTCTTGGTCTGTGGAACCTCACAGTGCAAATCTTACAAACTAAAAGAACTGATTTTAGATTCAAATGCTCCCAAAAACAAGACAGACTGGTATGATTTCTGAAACTTTTAGTTACAGTGTCCTCAACAGCCTTGAATAAATTTCCTCATACAGATTTTTTTTTCCTCCTTAATTTATTGCTG
Organism: Adrianichthys oophorus; assembly: GCA_036245035.1. NCBI lineage: Eukaryota > Metazoa > Chordata > Actinopteri > Beloniformes > Adrianichthyidae > Adrianichthys > Adrianichthys oophorus. The sequence goes on from BSAI01000104.1 coordinate 4,999,672, forward strand.
TGTGTATTAATAATAAGTGGCAGCTGGTGTGCAAGAGGAAGCCAGGCTGCAGAACGATCTGCAAATTGAACTTCGTCATGAATTGTGATGGGCAGCTGGTGCTGAACGTCATCAAAACAGTCCTGGTGCTGACTGGATACATCTCTGCAGGGGTTCACATTAGCTTGAAAACAAAATGTGCCCACCTTCATTAATAAGGTAGTTAGACATATTTCAAGGGTTTTTAGTGGAATTTGCTCTAAGATTAGAAGCTATTGCATTTTTAGGAGAAAGAGAACACAAGCAAGTCTCTGCTCTTGCAAGAAAACTCGAAAATGAAACATAGGCGTAAATGTTTTCCTAGTTCATTTTTTATTTGTGTTGAGCTTGTCTTATGTGTTCATCAAAAGCTAAAATAGAGATCACATGATTTTTTAATAAGACATTGAAGCTAAATGTATTCTCTAAAGAAAAACAGCAGTGCAAACCAGAAGAAGCATAGAAATACAGCAGAAGTCTGACAACTGACAGTTAAGACAGATCAAACTGTCTTATGTGTTATAGAAGCTGAATTATGCTGGATTAAAGTCACAGAAACATTCCAGGATCCATTTCCTTTTTCCTCCGACCAGTCTTGACTGCCTAAAGCTCCAATTAACTGTTCTTCAGCCGTCATAAAGCCCCAATGATGCTCAGACAGGGAGGCTAGCATACTAAACACGCAACAAAGCAGACTGAGTGGGCCATCGTGTTCAACACATTCAGCAACGCCAATAAAGCAGCTTTAAAAAGTTGTTCCTGCTGCAAGTCTGAGTTGCAAAGCGCTCCTGCAGAAAACTCACACATCTGAAGAAGCCTCTCGTTTCTCATCTTTGGGAACGCTACAACAGCACAACTGGGGATTATGATAAACCACAGGTGAAATAAAATATGAATGCATTTTTATTTTCAATGAAACCCTGCGTGTCATCACAACATCTTCATATTTCTGTAATATACTTTATCTTTGCATTTGCATTTTTATTGCTGCAGATTACACTTGGTTCAGAGATAACTACACAAAAGAAACATTAAAGTTCCACTCCGATCATCTATTGATCTATTGCAGGTGTTCCCAGTGGTCTTTTAATTATGATTGTGGCATTATGGTTTTTTGGCGTTTTTAGAAGTTTTCTAAAACATAGTTTCTGCAGAGCAGCAGTAGTTCATCAGAAATTTGTCTCTGAGTTGTGGGCGGAGTTGTTGGAGTGGAGTAAGCCCGCACCTGCATCCCGACATCCATCTGTTTACATGCTCTCCTGCTAGCGTACAGCCCCTCAGAACCACAAATTAACATTACTGGTGAAACAAGAATGGGAAGCAATACTGCAGCTATCCAGCTGTAGGCTTACAGTTTTGAACCAGAATCCAGCTCGAACAGAGAAAAAGAATCAGTACATGGATCTAGCCGTCTACAAGAGAGGAGCAGGGAGCTTTCGGCTTGTGGAAGTAGCTTTTTCAAATGGAATTTTTGCGTCAGCTCCTAATTCACAACCACACGAGTAAAAAAAATACTCAGAAATGCAATTTTAAGCTTAATTTTCTTTATATAAACATATATAACCTCCACCATGAAAAAAATGCCACGAGAACATGTTAAAACCACCAAAAACATGGTTTTAATTGGAGTCGGTCTTTAAACATTAATACCGCTCCCATTGCAAGAGGAGTCTTTGTTTTGGTTTAAAGACCGTGACACACTACCACTACGTACAATTTGCGTGTTGATCACATATGTAATGTTGTTCTTTTGTGATTCATAGGTGATATACGAAATTCATAAGTGTTTTTGGCATTCATCGGTAGTCGATGTGTGCAGATGTCCGTTGAGAGTTTCGGCCAATTGGTCTTTTTGACTTTAGTTATAATATGTTCAAAATCTTGGTTGGTTGAGAATTATGCAGTTTATGCACATATTTTACATAGTTTGCACGCAATTATTGCGTAAATCTTATGCAATTGTGCGTGATTTTCGCACAATGTATATGCAGATTTGTGGCTTTCCACGACCATTCCACGTATGTCTCGGCTAGTAGTTGACTTACAAGTGGTGTGGACCAGGGGACTCTGACTGTTTAATTAAAACAAAGCATGCTTTGTTTTGCAGATGCAATGTGATTTCTGCCCCGTGTCAAAGTGTGTCAAGGTGAAGAAGTTCAATGAAGCACGAGTTTATGTGTCCTTTATTCGTGGTTTATTCGTACTTCTTCCAGGGTTTTTATATGGTTCATTTTTGATACATCTATGAAAAATGTGACCTAAAAGACAACAACTTCTTACGTTTTTCAAGTATATTCAATTCACGTATGACCAATTTTCATCCGTGCAACATTCACAAATCGCACATATCAACACGGCCTTTAAAGATTTGCACTCTGTTCAGTGAATAGCATCTCCTCAGCCTTTTATCAGGGTGTACCTTATGAATGTCAGGGTGTCTCTGCAGCACCGCTGTTGTCTCTGCATCATTTATTGTACAACCAACTCCAAATTGAGTTCTTAGCTTAAAGTATTCTTGGCATGACCTGCAGCGAGAAGGGATCTGGCGTCTCCCCCTCTTGAAGGATTATATTTTGAAGGAGGAAATACATATTTATGAGTGGGAGTAAACAAAATGCAGGTTATTTCTGAGCCACGTCGTCGGAAAAATTGTAGTATCTAAATGTGGATCGGGAATATAATAACACAACAACCTTAAATCTGATAGTCTGCAACTGAAAGGTAAGTTACAGTGGAGTTAAAGTTCTAGGACTAATAAAGCATGTCTGTCTTTATTTTTCAAATAAAAGAGAGTCCAAAAACTGACAAAACCCTCAAATAAATGAAGTTGTTCTTGTCCAGAATGATAGCTATCCTCATCATCTAATTTTATGCTATTTTCTATGTAAATGTTAGAGTGAATCCCAACAAAAGCCTCAACCCTACAATCTGTGATCACAAAAACAAGTCAGGCCCATGAGGAACTTTTAAGACAATAACAAGCAACTGATGTTTTAATATTCCAATGTGGTAATCTGTGATTCTTTAATGACTTGGTTTGACGATGCCTGTGGGAGTAATTCCAACAGCTGATCCTTGGGGTTAGAGCTTCAGAAGCTGCACCCCCGAATCCAGAGCAGGGCAAGAGTTCAGTGGTTGTTTATCTGAAGCTACATCTGGACCTGCAGCTCTGCTTATGGAGTCATGTTTCTGCTAATGCTGCTCCTAATTTCCCATGACTGCAACAGTAATATCCGCTCTAAAAAATAATAATATTAATGATAAGACATCAAACCGGCGTGCAGATGGCTCCTTACATTTTGCAAACTTGGAAAATTTAACTTTTATTTTTTCACTTTTATATATATATATATATATATATATATATATATATATATATATATATTTGGATTAACCAAAGAAAGAAGCTTATTTGCCATGTGTTCACTAACCAGCTGTATTCTTACAGAGTACAGAGTCTCATTGGAAAAGCAGTTGGAAGAGTTGTTTTCCAGTTGTTTTTTTCATAATGAACTATATGTTTTTAAATCGGGACATATTGGGACTGCAGAGAAGGCAATCAAATCTTTGTGCACACACAGCGCCGCTGAGAATCAACGCTTCTGTAAATGGTGCAGACTAAGGTTTGGAAATGTCCGGCTGGAATAATCACAGACATCTCCAGAAAGTAAATCACTTTGCTGGTCGCAGCTGTTTTCCCCAAATTCTGAATTACAGTTCCTTTCACCTGTGCAGGTCAGTGTTGCCACAGCAGTGATGCAATCATGACTAATGAACTCCATGAGCCGGCTGGCGCAGATCAAACAATTATTACCAAAAAATGAACCACTTCCATAGTTCAGTATAAAAGCCGACATCTGGCTCCAACATGGCGGTTTCCAAAATATAAGAAAATAGTGACTGAATTGACATCATTTGGTTGGAGCTGGAAGTAAGTCCCCTTCTATGGTTGACATCACACTCACTCGGTCCAGTTTTCATAAAGTGAAGACTGCTGATTTAAAAGCTGTCAGAAAGACAACCCTTAAAAAGAAGGGCAAGAGGCAGATGGTCATAAAAGAAAACACTGGCTGCAGACACGGGACTGCGTTCAGAAAAAAAAGTGTGGTTAAAATGACTGCTGCTTTTGAGAGGCGTTTGACAAGTGGACAAACAAGTCAACAAAAATTTTGTCAAATCAATTCACATTTTAGTTTGAAAAAGTTCATCCCAGTGTTGTTTTTCCACTTCAAAATAATGCAAACAGAAAATTATTAGAACATTCTACCACACTATATGGTCACATGAGTGACTAAATTCAAAGTGTTTCCACACATTGCACTGTAATGATGGTTGATCATCTTTTGCTGTCAATATTTTTCAAAGTAGCTTTTATCCCCCCTTTTTTTAGACTCATTCTGCTGATAAAGCTCATTATGAAATAAATAAGTAATTCTGAAAATCTGCAATGTGAAATAAAAAAAAAGGCACTCGGAAAATTTCTGATTTTGAAATCCAACTTTCTGAAAAAAGCTTAATTACAACAGTTTCATTGGGATTTGGCCTCTACCAGACCAGTTTTGAATTTAAGGACTATGATTTCACTGTGACTGCTTGGCCGAACTAATGTATGGAGATCATGAAGAGGAAGGTATAAGACAACTAACCAAGCAAGACGGAGCACTTATGCCACACTTCAGAGCTGTTCTATAGGTGAGAAACACATTCCTTCTTTTTAGTCATCAAATGTTTCAGTTTATTGTTTATTGACATTTACAATATAAATTCGTAAATGTTTATTTTAATTTTTTTAACACAACACAGGTATCCATACATTTTTTTTGGAAATATTTAGATTTTCTTAATGATGCACATGTTTGCAGAGTCTAACAGCATGTTCCTTCAGAACAATTCAAAAATGTAAATTCAATGTGTTGAAGTCAGTTTGGTTGATTACGTGGTTCATGAAATCTAAGCTGCACAAAAGAATAAAACCTCCAAATCAAGAATGGCCTGAAGCTGGAGGAGATGTAGGCCTGGCAGAGCGCCTCCAATGTGGAGACCATATGTCTGCTGACGAGTGCATTTGTGGCTGTGTGTCTCATTCGCTTTGGAAATTTTATGTGACAATAAATTACAGATTAAAAGTCAACATGTGGGTGGCAGTTTGCTTCATCACAAGCGATAGAAGCCTTAAGGAAAAGACCATGTGTCAAAGTTTTTCTGGGCGAGACTCAGAACAACTCAGCTGCTGGTGCGTTATATGGTCTGATCCCATATAAAAGAAACCTTTTAGGATTAATTAAAAAAATATGCACATTTATAAGAAGAAAATAACCAGTTTTAGTGTTGTGCATACATAGATGAGTAAAAAAATAAACACAAATTATTTATCAATTCTACTTTTAAGAGAGAACTAAACAGGAAAAATAGCAAACATTTTTTTTAAAATCTCTTTAACTAAAACAGAATCATAAAATGCCTTCAATCGTGTTCATTTGACCTTACGACAAACATTGCAGGCTCTAGTGGTCATACTGATGGTAAATCCTCCTCTTGTTTGCAAAAAGGGCAGCTATGCAAGAAAATCTTTATGTACATATATGTATGCAGCTAAGCAAAAAATCCCCTGTAACAAATGTGCTTCCTGTATAATGCTGCTGATTGAGTGCATTCTTACATAATTTTTTGTACCTTAAGCACAGCACGGATCAATTTGCTACTTGTTATTCGAATCCTTCTGGGTTTTTTTAACCTGAAATGAAAGTGTGCTCACTTTGACATTCCTCAGAACGTAAGTTTATAAAGATTTATTTGCTGCAGTGATATATTGAAGTTAACAAATGTAGCTCCAACTTAACGAACAGGATAGCACCTCCTCCAATCTGTGGAAAATTAAGATCCCCCTCAATTAATATTTGTGGGCATGTACAAAATAAATTGCATTTGATTTCATTTACTTAGATGATTGTTTGCTTGAAAGGGTTAGCCTGGTGCTCAATAAAAGGCCCTCCAGCATTGGCATTTCAATTTAATTTGGTCAAGCGCATTGAGAAAACACAAACAGCTAAATGAGTATCAAAGGGAACTGGACCTGCTTGAACTTTAAAAACAAACCCTTAAAGAAATTTATATAATCAATACTACATTGATTACTAATTTAGAGCAAGGAGTGGAAGGTGAATGGAAAGCAGTTTAGACTTGCAAATGAAACTTTTGAAAAGTCTGGAAGGCACTCCTGCAAATCTGAAACAAACGGATCCCTTTTGCAACAGGGTCGCAAGAAAAAAAAGCCCATTTAAGTTAAGAAGGCTGTTGTTTTTAACAGTAAAAGACTCAAGGAGAGCAGAAGATAAACATGCAGCTGAACAGTCTCCATTGGAAAATCCAGCCAGCTGGCCTGAACCCCTGAAATGACCAAACGCCTGCTTTTTTCTCTCCTTTGAAGACTATTTTTGGGATTTTGTATTAAAGACATGGAGAGGAAATGCAGGAGAAACCTAAATGACATGCATACCTATGGACTTTTTCCAAAAAACTCCCCTATGATTGTCTACAAGTGTCGACAAGAATCCTGCATTTGAAGCATGTAGGTTGAAACAGCTCTCTGGGAAATCTCTGCGGCTTGTTCGACCAGCAAAGCCTCCATCTGATACACAATGGAGGTCAAATAAATAAAGTTTGCTTGTTTGCATGTCCAAAAGACGGATTTTCATGTAAATATATGGACAATGGGTGTGTGGATTCCTGCTTTCAGTCTGTGGAAAGGCCCTCGGCATGTTCAACATGGACGATTGAACTGAAAATGAATCCTGATTTATTACAGGGAGTGTCCTATTACGGCTAATCGCTTTGTACAGCGGGGATTTCATTATATGACGGGATATTGCAAAAAGAGAAGGCATTTGAACAAGTTAGCTGGAGAACACAACAGAAACATGGAAGATGCTGCCTGCTGGATTCTGTTTGTGGCTTTTGTTGCACAAACTCTGCAAGCGTTTCTCCTTCACAGAAAACGTCCCTCATGTCTTTGTAGTTTTTTTTATCTTCAAAGCTGCTATTTCTGCACCTTTTAAAGGTTTGAACCCCAATCCTATGTTCTCCAGGATGAGTTACCTCAGCTAAATAAAGGATTTCTGTGGTTGCATGTTTTGTAGCAAATCAGCTGCTGGTGGGTGGGAACCTGAGTGAGGTTAAGCTGCATCATGATGAGATGAACTTGGAAAATGTTTTCATCCAATGCAAATTGTTTAGTTGTTTGATATTCCTTGTTAAAAAAATGAAAATATGTAGGTCAAAACTAGGGGTAGAAGACGGAATACTAGAAACTCATGGTCACAAAAACAAAGATTTACAGGATATATTGAATCTGTTGTTTTTTACTGAGTTAAAATGGAATTGTCTTCCACATTCAGACAATTTTAAATAGTTAGTTCTAATAGTTTTAATGTATTGCAGCATTGACTGGAGACACACAATATTTGGCACTTTTTAATCCTGAGTATGATGGCCTTGAAGTGCAAATCACACCAACAAATCACTGGGACATCAATGATTGGATGATGACGTTAAAGTTTTTTCAAATGCGTCTTTAATTTCCGCATACTAATAAAAGTTAAATACGGAGTATTACCAGCATTGCTTCATGCTGAATATTTTTCAGTTTAAATTATGGACAAGCATCATCCTCCATTCAGTGATGTTCCAAAGTACCTTTTCTGGTTTCTTATTGTGTCTCGTATTTTAACATTTGGTTTTGATTTTTAGAAATAACTTTTGTTTTCCAAAATGTTTAATTTCAATTCCTTTCATTTTTTGGAATTGTGTTTCTGTTTGTGGAATTTTGTTTTGATTTCTAAAATGTCATGTTTTTTGTCATTTCTTTTTAATAGTTGTTGTGATCTTTAATAAGTCCTTGCATTGAGTGATTTGTTGGTGTGATTTGAACTTCAGGGCCACCGTACCCAAGCACCTGTAGTCTGAAACATCATACCAAAAGGTTTTGAGCTGCTTGCACATTAATCCGCATCAGAGATAAACTGCTCACACAAATAAATCAGCTTTACTACCAAACTTTCCAACTGGATTTTTAACCTGCACCAGAACAATGCATGTCACTAATGTCAGAAAATTAAAAACCTGATATGACCAAAAAAAACAAAATGCTAATTTCAGAAAATGAATAGCTAGTGAGCCTTTTCATTGCAACGACAATAAAACAAGAAAGGAATTATTCTGCTTTAAATGTGAATGGAACTGCTTTTTTAATTTTTTTTTAGGTATTTTACAATATGAGAAGTTCAAGAACATCTGATAACAAAGTCTGATTTAATGTCTATTATGGAAAGGTTTAAAAGCTTTATCATACTTTCAATATTTCACTCATTTGAAGAAAGGCCAGAAATGATAAGTAGGTTTTATTTTCTAGTCATGGTCCAGATCTTTTATTGAGAGTTATCACTACTAAATTTTATTCCATTCTTTGAATACAAATGACTGTCCACATATCTATGGGATCTGAAGAAACTTTATTTTTCATGAGAAAATCTCGTCATTAGCTAGAAGGAGACTTAGAGCATAGCTCTTAAACAAGGTTAGTGTCATACTGCTTCTTAAAAAAAAAAAAAAAGAAGGAATACAGAGGTCCAAAACTGTGATGGGGTTTGCCTTTTGTCATGCTCCATTTCTTCAAAAGTGTGGTATAGTGTCTTTTATGTAATCTCATGGACAGATAGTCAGTAGTGACAACATACCTCCACCTCTGCCCTGGCACAGGCAGAGCATTAATCACCGGCTGCATTTTGAATGAATCGCCTTTGGATTTGAATGAGCAAAATGTGGCTTATAATTGGATTCATGCTGTTAGTGTGCCAATGTGCTGAAGGGAGTTTTCAATTCAGCTCACTCAGTTTTATTTATATGCTATGTAGAAACCTCTCAGTCCTCTCAGACCCTAATGGCTGCCTGCATTTTTGCACAAAAACAGAAGTGCAATAAATATGTACTGCAGAAGTAAACAGTGACGGTTAGCAGGGGTGAGGTCATTTCAACACTTTAATTTTTTGCTTTTTATTTGACCTGTGAAGGTGAGCAGGCGGGTTAAAATAGGGGTTATGTTATCTTTGTATGCACAAGCTGTATACTTAAAATTTATTTTTTTGTCATTTTAAAGATTTTTTTACATTTTCAAATGTAAATATTTCCAAAAAAGTATACACACAAATCCACACCATCTAATATCTATTTAGTATAAATGCATTAATGCAGACAAACATATGTACAGTACCATAACTGGGTGCAAACAAAGGTTTGTGTTTATGAAAGGGTGAGCAGGCAATGTGTTTACAAAAATGAACAATAATGTTACAAAATGTACAAGAAAGAAGATGAGAACCTGGATCTCTAAAAAAGTGCCCTTCTCCATTCAGGGTCCACGGCTCACTGTCACCAGCAATCAAAAAGATGCACTGGTGAGCCCATCTGCCTAAAAAACCCAACCAGATCCAGGCACGGGGCCCACCATGGCTCCACAGTCCTCCACAACTCTGAGCCAAGAAACAAACCAGGGCCGCACAGACGGTGCCTGCATGATACTCCAGGCGGGTCACCACCTGGCCTCCCAAGTTACTCAGCACAGAGGCGAGGACAAACCTCACCAAAAAGCATGGGGCCACCAATGCCCCCTAAAAAGGGGACGAGGGAAATCATAGAATGGCCCATCACATGAAAGGCAGGGATCAGCATCAGCACCACGGAGAAAGAAGCAGATGTAATGTGATCCTTGGTTCATGGTATAGCCAGAAACCCCAGGGATTCCCCTTCACTTTGAAGAGAGAAGGCCACCTGGCCCAGGGAGCCAGTCTCCATGGGACACAACCACCACCACCACACTAGCTGCTGAGAGAAATATTTACTGCAAATGAAAACATATGGGCTTTTAAAGGAATGTTTTAAAATTAAAAGTCTACACAGGAAAATGTATTTTTATGATGAGTTAAAAAGCAATCTTGGTCATCTCAAGGAACCAAATAAAAAAATCCTTACAAACTAGTAATTTAAGATAAAGAAAAACACAAGTTTTTAATATTTTTACTTGTTTTACAAGTAAATACATTGTAAGACAATTTGGTAAAGTCTTGTTTTAACATCACTGGTTTTATAAAACAACAGACCTCTGTGAGAACGGTGAAGAAGCGCTACTTAACTCCTGAAGTGGTCAGAAAATTTATTTCAACTGTTTGTACTAACGCTCCACTTGTCCTACCAGCCCCCTGTGACCTAATCGTAGAAAGTTTTAACAGCAAATTAAAATCCAGTCTCGATTCAGTTGCTCCACTTAAGTCTAAAAAGATAAGAATTAAACCCACACCCCCTTGGAGAACTGAAGGAATGAAACAATTGAAGAGACAATTTAGATCCGCTGAAAGACGTTGGAGAAAACAGAAACTTGAAATAAATTACCAATTATACCAAAATCAACTAAAACTATATAATCAATCGGTGAAACAAACCAGGAACGCATACTTTGCAAAGATCATCTCTGAGGATAAAAACAATCCCAGAGTTCTCTTCTCCACAATTGAATCTTTGATCAACCCCGGCGTAAATACAAACACAATGCCAGCTACCGCGTCATTGTGTGAGGAGTTTGTTGACCACTTCAGGAGCAAAATTGATTCTGTCAGATCCAGTATCTTAAATGAACAAAAAAGCCTTTTTATTGAAAATGATGGCTTGATCTTACCCGGGGAAGCACTGGACAGTTTTGACCTGGTTGAAGCTGCAACACTTGGTCGAGTTTTCTCCCAAGTTAACCCAACAACCTGCTTTCTAGATCCCATCCCCACATCCCCTTTTAAAACATTTTATGGGTCTTTTGAGAGTGAGATTTTAAATATAATGAATTACTCTCTTCAGACGGGTATTTTCCCTGCTGCCTTTAAACTGCTGTTGTAAAACCACTACTTAAGAAAACTAACTTGGACCCCTCAGTTTTTAACAACTACAGACCAGTGTCTAACTTGCCATTTTTAAGCAAGGTTTTAGAAAAACTTGTTTTTATTTAACTGAATGAGTTTCTCGCACAAAACAACATTTTTGAGACAAACCAGTCTGGATTTAGAACAAACCACAGCACTGAGACAGCCCTGTTAAAGATAGTTAATTATATCAGGTGTGCCTTGGATTCAAGTCAGATCTCAGTATTAGTCCTACTAGATCTAAGTGCTGCTTTTGATACTGTTGATCACCTGATCCTGTTGAATAGACTTAAAAGTCTTGGCATATCAGGGACGGTTCTCAAGTGGTTCAAATCCTATCTGATGGAGAGATACTTTATGGTAAACATGGACACTCACTTTTCTAGGGTCCACGAAATTAAATGTGGTGTGCCTCAAGGCTCCATACTTGGCCCCTTACTTTTTAACATCTATATGCTTCCTCTAGGGAATGTCATCAGGAGGCACAACATCGGCTTTCATAGCTATGCTGATGATACCCAGCTGTACATAGCTATGTCTCCTGATGACACAGGGCCAATAGAAGCACTTTTCAACTGTATTTTAGAGGTAAAATCATGGATGGCAAATAATTTTCTGCAGCTCAACCAGGAGAAAACTGAAATTTTAATTATTGGTCCTGAAGCTAAGAGAGAGAAACAGTTTTTGAAGTTAAAAGAACTTTCATTAGATTATTCAGAAACAATAAGAAACCTTGGCGTTATTTTTGACTCTAAGCTAACTTTCATCCCACATATTAAACATGTGGTTAAAACGTGTTTTTATCATCTTAGAAACTTGGCTAGAGTCCGCCCACTACTCTCTCTCGCTAACATGGAGATGCTGATGCATGCTTTTATCACAAGTAGAATTGATTATTGTAATGCCCTGCTTGCCGGTCTTCCAAAAACTAACCTTAAGAATCTTCAGCTTCTACAAAATTCTGCTGCAAGACTTCTTACCAAGACCAGGCGACAGGCCCATATCACTCCAATTTTAAAATCCCTGCATTGGCTCCCCATAAGCTTCAGGATTGATTTTAAGATACTTTTAATGGTTTTTAAATGTCTTAACGGTCTTGCGCCTTCTTATCTGTCTGACCTTTTAGTTAAATATGTACCTTCGCGGACCCTGAGATCCTCTGGCACTGGTCTTCTAACCATTCCAGTTGTGAAAACCAAAACTTACGGAGAGGCATCTTTTCAGTATTATGGCCCTCGTTTGTGGAACGGTCTGCCAGAGGATCTAAGAGCTGCAGAGAGCATAGATGTTTTTAAGAAAAGGCTCAAGACCCACCTTTTTAACCTGGCGTTCATATAATTTTTACTTTGTATCTTTTTACCTATTTATCTATTATCTAGTTTATAATGTTTACAATAAATTATTAATTTATTTTAAATTCCTCATTATAATGTTTTATTGTTGGTTCTTTTTTGCTTTTATCAATATGTTTACTTTTTAATTTAATTTTATTTTGTTGGTGCTTCCTCAGTTGGGTTCTCTCTCTCTGGGTCGGCTGCCGTTCAGCCGCGGCGGCTCTGGATGGGGACCTGCATCGCTCCCTAGCTGTGGTGAGGCGGGTCCCTGCTTGTGTCGCTGCATTTGGTTGGCTGTGCCGCTACTCACAGAGAGAGAGGTCCCAACTATTTGCGTTTCTAAAAACAAACTGTCATGCTCAGCCTGTTTCTTATTGCCAATCTCCATCAGTTAGGGGGTGGGAGCTCTGACAGGGGTGGGGGTTGTGTACGGATCTGGGGGAGGGGACTTTATGTTAATTTATGCTTATTTTTATATTATTATTTGTTTTTTATTTGCTTATTTAGTATCATTATTATTTTTGTTTTATTTATTTTTATTTTGTGTAAAGCACTTTGTGTTATGTTTTATATGAAAAGTGCTATATAAATAAAGATTGATTGATTGATTGATACATGCTCATGGTTGCTGTGACACTCAGAGTAGCTTGTCCTTTATCCAAGCTGAAGACAAGTAAGCATTTGTTGAATTGCTATGAGTAAACAGGCGGTGCTTGACCACATGAAAGTGCTCACAACAATGGTCTCCACCTTTGCACAATTGTAATGACTTACCCAGTTTAAGCAGAAACACTTGTAAATAGAGTGTTATTGAAGTATTTGCATACCAACTTAGAATTTTAATCACCTTTTATGTCAGCTCTCTTTCAGATCTACAGGGGTTTTCATTCCAGCACACACACAGACTCACATTAATTACACAAGGAAGGTGGCACCTCTGATCTTCTGTCCCCTACCCCATCCCTTGCGAGGGGAGCCAGGCCCTTGGCAACGGCAACCGTGTTGGTACTGACTTCATGGACCCGGCAGCCCTCTCTCCACGCAGGTAGAGGGATCCCTGAATTCTCTGGCAATGCCAATGAGTCAGGGATCACATCACATCTGAGGCTTGGGGTGTCCGTGTCCCTGCTGGTTCTAGTCCTTCTGGTTGGGGGGATGGTTAGAACTCTTGGGTGGTGGTGAGCAACTCGTTGGGGGCTGGGGGTGGGGGGGTGGGGGTGGGGGGGTGGGGGGGGGTTCGGGGTCGGAGCCATGCTTTCACGCCATGGTCAGCCAGCCAAGATGTTCCCGTGCACCAACTACTCAAGGAAGCTTAATGACACAGAGCAGAACTATGACGAGGGTGAGCGTGAACTGCTGACAATGAAGGAGGCATTCTCTGAGTGGAGGTACTGGCTCAACGGGTCAGCTCTGCCTTTGCTGGTCTTAACCGACCGCAAGAACCTGGATTATATCAAGACTGCCAAGCAGTTGAACCCACGGCAGGGACATTGGCCCCTGTACTAGTCCCACTTTTGCTTCTAGATCGCATATCATCCAGGCTCCAAGAAAGGCAGATGTTCTGTCTCGTCTCCATGGCAACTCTGTGGAGGGATCAGGCGCTCCACCACTGTCCTGCCCACTCGATAAGGTGTACGTCCCTTTGTCCCATCAGTCACAGGCTCTCCACCTTGTGCAAGACTTACTGGCAGCCGAACACCCATGTATGGCCAGCACACAAACCTTAACCACAAACTCATTCTGGTGGCTCGCACTGCAGGCGGACCAAGTAGCCCAGTACATCACCCGATGTGCTTTCTGCCAAATGGCTAAGTCACCTTGACAGCCGGCCTCATACCACGGCGTCCCTGGTCACACAGCGCAGTGGACTTCATCACCGACCTGCCCCGTTTGAGTGGTTACACCATCATCCTCTCTGTCATTGATCATTTTTTGAAATCGTGCCAGCTGATCCCATTGCCCAAGCTGCCCACAGCTCTGGAAACCGCAGAAGAGCTCCTCAATCACCTGTTCTACGGTCTACGGCACTATGGTCTCTCAGAGGACATTGTGTTGGACCGTGACCCCCAGTTCACCTTACGAGTGTGAGAAAGTGTTTGTAGTTGTCTTGGCTCTCACATTTAACTCCACCATCCATTCCCAGAACCATAACTGAAGAGGGAAAGAGCCTACAATAATTTTCTGCTTCCTTCACTCTGCTTAAGCCTCCAAACTTATTAAAACAAAACAATCCTGCTCATATACAGTAATCAGGGGAACTGCAGGTTAGTCAGAGGAGATTATTTGCAATGCAGGTGTGTTAATTATGGAGAATACCGTTAAGCTGTAACATTTATCATCTACTTTTATAATTCAGTAATGAGTCATAATCACCAGTAGCTTTTCCTACAGGTGATGTAGGAAAAGTTTCTTGCTTAGTTTGCACAAATTATTGTTATCTCCAACTGTGGAATATTTCCATCATACAGATACATTGTGCCTGCACTGCTGCTGCATTTATCAGGACTGTTGTCCAAAGAAGATCTTTGATTTGCTGATGATTATCCTTAAAATCTGAAGCTCCAGCTTAAAATAAAAACTCCACATTATTAAAGCTGCAGTAACTCACCAGTCCATCGCATGTACTTATGGCTGCGCTTCCCTTCACACTGGTGTCATTCAACACTTGACCAAAGTAATGGCATCGAGAGGCTCCAGGATGGTGGATTTTGGCCCCCTTCAGGCCACCGTACCTCCTCTCTGTCAGGAAGCCTGGAGCCAACAGATTTGTATTCATGGTGAGGTTAAACTGCAAGCCGTGGCCCCCAAAGGAAAACTGGTAGAAGACTTGATCCGGGTCTTCTGGATCCTCAGAGGCTCCCCTGCGCTGCACACGACGGGCATGGTGAGGCAGGAAGTGGGACAGGAAGTGGCCTTTGGCATCCACTCTAGTGGGGTGTACAACTTCATAGTGAGGTAGGCTCTGGAGAAATCTGTCTGTGAAAGTTAAGGTGAAAAACAAAATGACTTTATGGATAATTTCATCTTGTAGGGGTTATTAAAGAACAAAATTCAAAGCGAAACAAACAGACCGAAAAAACAATGGACAGCTCAACCCCTCCCTTCTTGTGTTCCCAAAGATTAAGTACCTGCTGGTTTTAAGAAGTCAACATCCCTTAGACTTCTGTTGAGAAATAGACAGTTATTAATTATTACTCAGTCATTTTATTCATCAGAACGACCATTCTTGCTCTGATGCGTTTTTCTTAACATCTTCTTTCTAATCCTAATTTTTTTAAGATATTTTTTCTTTATCCCAACTTATTAAAGTTATAAACCGACCAATCAGATGCCTCAGTAAAAGCATGTAGTTCCCCGTTGGCCCCACCTCAAACGTTTGATTGACAGCTTCTCCAGAGCCTGCTTTCAGTGGAAGGGGTGTGGACTTTGAACAAGCTTCCTCATGATTGGCGACTGTAGTTCCCCTAAAAACGTGACTCAGACCGACTCTGACCAATCACTGTTGACGGATTCAAAATGGTGGCACACAAAGCAATGGAGACGCAGGTAAGGCATTTTCTATGGGTGACGTCATAACCTCAATTTGGCCGTTTTTTTAATGTCAATGGGAACAAACCAGAACCACATGGCTGCCTCATAAGACATTTCTATGCTCAATACAGCTGACTCTTTTCTTGCAGACTGCAAACTACTTTCTTTTCCAATCATCTACATTTTGCTTTTGTGGGAAACAATATGTCTTCAAAAGGACAAGCACAAGGATGAGCAGTATTCCAAAATAAAACACATATCAGTAGTCTCACTGAATTCAAGTTAAAATGTTTTTTTGTTCTGTTCTGTTTTGTGTGATATTTTTTTTAAACTTCGAAGAAAAATAGGAAAAGAACTAAGTAAGTATATCAACAACAAGAAGAAGTTACATAAGATTAACTTTCACTATTTAATGTATTTTTTCATATTTGTTTTTTACTTGACCTATATAGATTTACTGATGTAAAGTAAACACAAGGAACTTCTCATTACATATGAGGCTGTAACATCATGTTCTAATCTGGTTCTAGTTTAATAGCAATAAACCTTTACTTCTCATTTTTAAACAGTTTTAAATGTCTACTAGTACTTTTAAAGTTTTGAGACTGTTTGAGACAATCTAGAAATTGAACACCTTGAAAACAGCTACAGTTTCTTCGCAATTTGGCAGACACAATTAATTTGTAATTTGTATGACATCCCAGCATGCCTCTCTTTACACTTTCTTCCAAGCTAAAATGTGCATAGCGAGGAAAAAAATAAACAGCAAGCAATATCGGAGCTATGCGGCTGTACAGTTTTGAACCAGATGGCAGCTCAGATGAGGAAAATTAAGACGTTAATGGATCTAATTGTCTTTAAGTGGATGATTCAGAAGTGGAGCGAAGCAGAGAGACTTTGGTCCGCCCATGGCAGTTCCTGCGCCACAAACCCAAACTTTTTCAAACCGGATGTTTTTGTCTGGTTCTGATCTATCACTATTTGAATAATGAAATTATTTTAAATGCCTATTTTTACTTTTGCACAGTACATTACATTACTCCATTACATTACATTAAACCCAGTGTTCCAATTTTGTCTTTTTTGTACAAATATTTAAAAGGCTAGTGATAATTAAAATAATGGTCATATGTTTATCTAGATAAGCAACTACAATGATCTTTTCATGATGTATTGGAATTTTTGGACAGAAAGAAAAGGCATTAGCTCAGTTAGGATATTTTGTCTGACCTCGGAAGGAAGGATGATCCATTTAGTGTAGACTCATCATCTGAGATAAATGTTTTCTCAAAGACTGACAGTATTAGTTAGCCCTTTGAGACGGTGACCTGCTCTACAAGCAGCTGGCTGTATTGTAGCATTTGAAAGCTAGAAAAAATCTGGAATTTTACAATTTCGACTAACAAAAAGTAAGCATGCAGACCTCTAAATCACCCTTAAGAAACAGGACTTAGTGATAAAAAGAAAACTGAATGATGCTCAAATGAGCTGAATTCTTTTTGTGAATCCAATAAGACTAATGCAGCAACATGAGGGTTTATTCATTCATTCATTCATTTTCCAATCCGCTTTATCCCTTTCGGGGTCACGGGGTTGCCGGCGCTTAACCCGGCTACTCATGGGCGAAGGCAGGGTACACCCCTGGACTGGTCGCCAGTCTGTCGCAGGGGCCACAATCACACACCCATGCACACTCACATTCACACCTAGGGACAATGTAGAGTAACCAATCAACCTGTGAAGCATGTTTTTGGACGGTGGGAGGAAGCCGGAGTCCCTGGAGAAAACCCACGCATGCACGGGGAGAACATGCAAACTCCACAGGTAAAGCATTCAGTCACTTGATGGCTTTTACATTTTTAACCCCCCCAGCCAATTCTGAGCAGAATGATTTTGATGTTCTAGGTTGGGGGCAGACTTTGGTAGTTTAATCTTTTTTGTTCCTATCAGTTCAATCCCCAATACATATTTAGAATCAGGGTATGGCCGTTTGGCAGTTGCAAGAGTTGGGGTTGGTTAATTCCCTTCTTCATTTTTCTTTAATAAACCCTGTTCCCAAATTTATTCACATGCCATTCTTTCCACATACTGGGGTCTTTTTCGTGTTCCCCTATTCCTTGCCGAGTGGTGCACTTCATCGGCCGCAACAGATCTGGGGGTTTGTCTGGGATTTTTTCTTACTCTATCCCACTTTTTTTTCTCTTTTACCCCAGTGTCTTCTGTAACAGGAGTGCACTCAATTGTGCCAATGCTTGTTTAGTGCAGCAGTCCATGCTGTTCCTTGTGTGGTCTGAGCTCTTTTTGCTCTGTGGTGGGTTTCTGCATATTTGCACAATTTCTTTTCAGGAAACTAGCTTTGCTTTCCTGTTTGTCTGACGAAACTAAGGCCTTTCTTACCTAATTCTCCACTGTTCACCTCTTGAGGTGTGGGTTATGGTGCTTGGGCAGCAATACCTTATGCCTTGGCTTGCTTGTGCTGTTATTTGTCTTTACTTTAACATGGATTGTCCTTGGAGACTGCTTACAGTTGAAGAATCAACTTTTAGTATCGTTGATCAATCTGGCAATGTCGTATCTGTTCAGTCTTACAGACTCTGAAGCCAAAGATTTGTGCTGAACCTGCTAACAAAAAGAGTAGTTCTGCTACTCTGGAGATGGGTTCACATAAAAGAAAAGAACATTGATCAGTCGCTTTGTTTGAAAGAACCGGTAGATCAAACCTTCCGTTTATGCATTATAAAGAAAAGGAACGTATTCATAATGTTGAAGTCTGAAAGATGGAGAAAGAAACTTCGGGTGTATTCAGACTGGGAAAGTCCTTTGGTTCGAACAGAGTCCACTAATTTAGTCCAGATTGAGTCCTAAAGGTTTCATTTGGTCTGTGTTAAGACTGGTGTCTAGCAGAGATTTCTGTTTCGGACCAAAGCTTGGAAACAAAACCATGCGACTAAAAATCTCTTCAGTCTTTGGCAAGGAACTATGAGGCGGATCAAAACAACAAGAGAAAGTCGGAAGGTGCAGCTTTAAAGTCCTCGCTAGGATGGTTAACTTATCAAAACTTTAAATTTTGATTACCATTTATGAACATCAGAAACAACAATTTTTTCTGCTTACTTTGGTACGGCAGAGACATGCTGCAAGACGGGTAGTGGCAAGAAGTGTGCCGTGTGTGCTTTAACTCAAAGGATGTTAGCAGCTGCAGTACTGAGGAGACGTAGGCTATGAAGGTAGGATGATAAGTGTTTATGACATTATAGATTGTCGGAAAAACAGATTAAAAGTTTTTTTAATGAGCCTGCATTCCCTCGCCCGCATTTCAATGAATTCCTGTCTCATCGTTGAAAAACAAGCTACAAGCTAGCTTTTAGGGTGATGTCACAGCAGAGAGTGGAGCACAACAAGACACAGAAAAGCACGTAAGAAGAGTTTTCAGCTGTGTTAAAAAAAACCTCTTTCCTCTTTGATAACACAACAATCAATGCTTTACCTACATATACAGCTACGGTGGCCGTTTTGGTCCAGTTATCTCACTTGCAGAGCATTTCGTGTCCAGACTGAGGAATCTCAGAGTGAACCGAACCTCAGTGCAAGATGGATCCAAGAGTGGTTCCTGGTCCTGGACCAGGGTTCTCTTGCACGTATTCAGACTGAACATTTGCTCCAGATTTTCGGGGGGGAAACGAACTCTGGTTCACTTTAAGTGGACCAAATGTGTCCAGTATGAATACACAGTTTTGATGAAAATGACTTGATTCACAGCACACTCTTTTTATGTCCTTCCTGTGCTTCTTTTCACTCTATGTTTGTTGTGATTACATGCGTTCGATTTCTCCTTCCATTTAATGACAGACATTTTCAGCTTTCAAATATTTTTGAACAAGCTGCTGACATGCTGAGATGGTCTGTCCACCACGGCCTACGAGTGTGTTCAAGATGTGTCAAGGTGAAGGGCGGGGTGTTGTGTGCTTGCAAACTCTCACCAAATAAAGCAAATCATGTGGAGTTTAGACACAAAAAAGGAGATTCCTTTCACTCAGTGGTGTCACTCGGTAGGTACGCCACTCCAGGAGCTTCCCAGAGGGGAAGGTTGTTTATCTGAATGGGCTTAAAGTCTTCTGATGCCACTATCCAGGCAGAAGAGTTTGTTCTGACTTACAAAGCAAGGTGAGATCTCATCCTCCTTCTCCTGAGCGCAGCACCGGTAGACCGGTTTCTCAGACAAAACATGCATTGGTAATAGCAAAAAAAGAAGGAAAAAATACATTATAAAGCTTACAGTCCCCCAAAATCTACTCCAAGTGGCTACGTTTTTTTTTTTTTTGTTGTTGTTTTTTTTTTTTGCCCGTATGTTTATGCTTTGCTTTTGTTTATTTTTGGCCTACTTTAATATCGTCAAACCTGTGATTTACATTCTACATGTGAGCTTCCCTTCATTTTCTGCCTGTGCAGTTTAGTGCTCATTTTAAGATTCTTTTATTGGCTTTTAATCTCTGAATTGATCTTGCACTGCCATGCTTTTTTTTTAGCTTCTCTCATCCTACACCTCCGTCCTGTGGCTCAGGTCAGTGGTTCAGCTTCCCTGTCCAAGAGAATGGTCAGAGGGGAATGAGCTTTTTCAATCTGTGCATCATAGCGGTGAAACACCATACCACTGAGGGTTCAGCTAGCATCCTCACTGTCCCTATTTTAAAATTTACTTAAAAAGATTTTTTATCGACAGACTTTTGACACAGGATGAGACTGCTGGTGTGTTTTATTTTTGCTTTAAACTGATGTTATTTTGCTACAGTATGTTATTATTTTTTTTTTTTTTTACTGTGATGTTTGAAATGGTTTTATCCTTTTATTAGCTGTTTTAATGTTTGAGTTTTAATGTACAGCTTTTTATTTGACCTTTTTTCAAGTACAAAACAAATAAATAATCAATGGATGGATCTTTTTTTTTCATCCAGGACCATAATCATTTTACTTCTAGTCTATTAAACTGTGTTCTAAAACTTGCTGGTGTCCTGTTCTGTTTATTTGTTCTGGCCTCTTTCTGGTTCCCAAGTTCTCATTGAATTGTGCTCTTGATAGGCCATAAGGGCAGCCTTTTGAACAGTCAAAAGCTATTTGAGGAGACAGTTCCAGACCCCTTCTGAATCCATTTAGACAGAATGGATCAATTAGAAAACGTTTTAAAATCCAAGAAAATTAGCCATCAAACATATATCTTTTGAGACTAAATTGGGGTTTTTTCCCCACATTCAACAGAATTGTTGTCCTCTTTGCTAATGAATAAAATGTGTCCTAAAATCTCTGCATGGAGATTTCCTGATTAGCATCAAATCCCTGTAGGAACCCCATTGACTGTATATGAGAACTGGATAGAGTGAGTGTGATGTCACTCATTGAGAATGACTTGATTCCAGTTCTAACTAAATGAGTTGCCATTTTTTTGCAATATGGACGCCGCCATGTTGGAAGCAGATATCGTCAGTAAGTAGTGACTGGTCTGAGCCAACATTTCTTTGGTAATCACTCTCTCCAGTCAGGAATGAGATTGTTGGAAGTCCACACTCCTACCAATTGTAAGTGGGCTAAAGGAGAATCTGTCAAATTAAACCTTTTAAACGTTCAATGACTGACTTGGTCAATTTATAACTTAAATAACTTGAACTATAGAAAAAAATATCATAATAAATTACATGATTATCAAGAACATGTGAAAAATATGTATCAAAACAAGAATGGTTATTCTGACAAATAGAATGACTGAGTAATAACTGTTTATTTCTCTATAGAAGCCTAAGGGACTTTGACTTTTTGGAACCAGCGGGTACTTCCTTTGTGATTTGTGGGGGAAGGGGGAGGGGTCACTCACTCCAGTTCCCATTTACAGTCAATGAGGGACCCTAGTTTCTATTCAGGTGAGGGGACTAAAATGTTTGTCTATAAAACACTTCTTTCAGATAAAATCACAGTATGCTTCAAAGGAGAGAAGAAAAAAAAAAACAGAATACAGGAGCAGGAAATAAGAAACAATCTTCTCATTCATGGTGTGCAAAAAATGTCTGCAAAGCAGCAACCAAAATTGTTATGATGCAAGAATAACACTTTCCTGATAATACAGTCAATGTTGTATTCTGTCTGTTAGAGCAGTGATGCGGTAAAACAGAGAGAAGAAAGCTTTGATAACTTTTATCGAGCTGAAAAGAAACAAAGAAATGAACAATACTTTAAAGAATGGCGAGTGTCTGTTAGAAAAACTGGGAAAAAAACTGCTTCCAACTCAAAAAACTAAAAATACAAAATTATAAACATGTTTTTTTCTTAAAGTTACTCTAAATTTGTATTGCATTTGTCTTTATCAGTCAATGATAAAAGGAAGAAAATGTATTATGTAGACCATATTATTTCAAAGACTTCTATTTTATAGATTTTTAAAATAAGAATACATTTTTTTTTATTTGAATAAAGATTCTCAACATAGAAGGGTGAAGCATCACTTTTTAAACAGACATCATACCTTTGCAGCATGTGCACAAAATGTCCAAAGTTACATTTTTCATCTTTTTAGACTTACTAAAGAATGAGCCAAAGCAAATGTCTAATGTCATCATTTAACCTAAAAAAATAAATAAAAAAGAAAGGGGGAAGAAATGCACTTTGCTTGATCTCATGCTGTTAAATCAGAATCAAATGCAGCAACATCTCTGGATACTTGTTTCTTCAACTAGTCACAAACACAAGAAAAAAAAATACGCACAATTATGTTTGTAATTCTAGTGCCAGGAAAAAAAAACCTTATCAGAAGAAATGCTGTGCTTGAGTGCTTTTCTATTTTTGGATTCTTCAGAGTCTAAAATTAAACTTTTAAACTGCTGCACAAACCTTTGTCAAGTGAAATTGTTGCAGCTTTCAGAGCTTCCTTCTCTCAGCATGACATTGTTATCTGGAATGCCTGACAGTTCACCTGAAGGGCATGCTGTTGATTTGCTGGGGAGGAGAATGAGTGCTTCTGAATGGATGTCTGAACTAAGATGGACTTTGACTTTTGACATCCAAACCACAAACTAATGGGGTGACTGAAAAGGGTGAAAGCATTGGGGCAAGGAGGCGTGGAAGTCCTTCCTTCCATACCAGAGAGCTTTATATCCCCGGCAGGAGGATGTGAACCAGCTCCGTTTAAAGAAAATTATTCATAATCATGCATCCTGTCAACTCCTTAAGTGCAGCCCTGCTGCTTCTGGGTTCTTGCCTCTGAGATGAGGTCAAAGGTCACAGTCTGGCAGAGCAAAACTGGGCTTCTGTGGTTGAGGAACGGGATGAGCCAACATTTCTGGATTGTTTCCAGGCAGCAGCAGGGTTTACCCAGCCTTTAGTCTGGCAGAAACTTGGTAAACATCGGTCACAGCTGGCCTTCCAAAACAAATGTCCTTTCCCCGAGCTCAGTAAAACGCAGAAGGGACACAAGCACTGCAGGAAGTGTGCCACCAGGACTTTAAAGCTTCCGTGCGTCTGGCTCACTGACCTGATTGGTGCGGCGCGCCGCTGCTTCCCACGACCATCACGAGCGCAAAGAGGAGCCGAGACGCTCTCTGTCCAGAGACGCGATGCCCGCGATCTAAACGGGTCATTGTGTCAGGATGGGAGCATTTATATCAGAAAGCTCCCATGTCTCTCTGTTAATGCGCCGGGTTTCTCTTCACATGAAATCCTGCTGGCTTTGTTGCGCCCAGCGTGCGCTTAGACTGCGGCGCTCCTCAGAAATGCCTCCAGATGTGGCCTCAAACTTTGACTCCTCGGGATGTTTTGCTGCATTTTCTTACAGCTGCAGTTGTGTTAATGTTTGCCTGTGAGCGGCGGGTCCTCCTGTACTCCATCAGTCTCCTCCCGACAACTAGCGACAGCTTGAAAGTTTCCTCTGCAAACTTTTTGCAGGACCACCCCCACTATATGGGAGGACTGAAGACAATAGGCTGGCTTTGACTGGGAGCTGGAGACTTAAAGGGGAATGCGACTCCAAGAAATGGGAAAGACTGCTATATGATCGACAGGGCGGTTACTCCTACAACGGAGGTCTTTCGAGTTTCCTCCGGGTCACACGAGGATCCGTTGCGAGACTGTTGCATTCACTTGGTGTCGGATGAATGAGCACAGATTTAGAGCAATTGGTTTTAAGCTTTGACACGTTTAATATTTTCCGGTGCGGACGCCTGGAGAAAGGTTGCGTGAAATGTGTGGACACAAGAAAACAAACCCAGACTTCAGTCGTGTTCCCTACGTGTTTGCAACAAAGAACAAGTGTCAGAGTTGACGTGTGAACACAGATGCAGACGACACTCGTAAATACGAAGTTCTCTCGTTTAATTGAGAAAGGTTCACAAGAAACTGAACACAAACTCATGAAGGTACAAAAGACCATCCGACAACCAGTGCAGGGGAGACGAAGACTTATAACAGGAGGAGGGGATGAGGTAAATGGAAACAGGTGTGCCAATAAGGAGGGAGAGAACACAGGAAGTAACAACCAGCAACAAAATAAAACAGGAAGTGGAACCCAACAAAAAAAACAAAACAAATGTCCTGGGTCCATACCCCACAACAAGTTTGAATTCTATTGACATTTAACGAATAAATCAGGAGAAACGAGAAAACTGTCACATGAGGAGGAAAACTCAATCTCACCTTAATAATTTTAATCAAAAGCTTGCGCTTTTGTTTGAAATTGGTTTTTGCATTCCACTTGTGTAATCTGGTTAAGTTTAGCGCCCCCTCTTCTGGAGGAACGAGGGCATAATTGGCATTGACGCACCGAATGCCGAATATAAATGATGCGCATATGGATCAGAAATGCAACTTGTCAGAGCAGAAACATTGTGGCACAGAGAGATGATTGAAAATTCTGAAGGAAAACACATAAACACAGGTTTGTATTCATAGAAAAACATTTAATTGAGCAAAATCATTCGACAAATTACATGGAAAAGCTCAAGTTTGCACCTGCCCAAAAGACTTCCGTACGTAACGCATCTTTTAAGCACAGCCATGACGCGCTGTTTTGCTCTATAAAATAGTTGGGGATGCATGTATATTGTAAACTTGTAGGGTTCTCTAATAAAAGATAAAGTTTTATGATTCTTGTGACCATTATGTGAATCCTTTGCTCTTTTCTTCTTCGACCAATCGCGGCTCAGCAGAGAAGCGACACACCTGTATAAAAGCCGATTCCAGGTCAGCTGCCATTCAGATGCGCGCGGAACATGACACGCCGCTGAGCGCGCAGGAGACTGAGGCTGCGGAGCGAGGAGCTCTCACATGGGGCGCATCCTCACCCACCTGATGTGCCATCCCAAAAATGGATGAAGTATTCAACCAAAGTGGAGCTCCGAACCGAAGTTTACCCGACGATGACAAGTTCACTTTTGAGGACATCGACGTGAGCGCGGACGGCTCCCCCACCCTGAGGATCTTCATCTCCGTGGTGTACTCTGTAGTTTGCGCGATGGGTTTGGTGGGGAACCTGCTGGTTTTTTTCCTCATGAGGATGAGACAGGGTCGGAAGAGGTCTACTATCAATGTTTTCATCATCAACCTGGCTGTGACGGACTTTCAGTTCGTGCTCACGCTGCCCTTCTGGGCCGTGGACACCGCACTTGACTTCAGCTGGCCGTTTGGAGGCGCCATGTGCAAAATCGTCCTGTCCGTCACTGTGATGAACATGTACGCCAGCGTCTTCTTCCTCACTGCCATGAGCGTCACGCGCTACATGTGTGTGGCCTCAGCCCTGAAGAAAAAGGCGCACAGGAGGTCACGGTGTGTGAAGTGGGTGTGCGCAGTCCTGTGGGTGGCGGCGACAGCGGCCACTGCGCCCACGGCGATCTTCTCCACTGTGACAGAAGTCGCTGGAGAAAAACTCTGCCTCCTGAAGTTCCCAGAAGGACACGACTGGCTCGCACTTTACCACATCCAGAAAATCCTGATAGCCTTCATGATCCCGATGCTCATCGTCTCTGTGAATTATCTGATGCTCCTGCGCTTCGTTAGACGGAAGAGCATGGACACCAGCAACCCCAAACGGAGATCCAGAGTCACCAAATCTGTCGTCATCGTGGTCCTGTCCTTCTTCTGCTGCTGGATGCCAAATCATGCCATCACCTTCTGGGGCGTCCTGGTCAAATTTAACGCAGCCAACTGGGACACCTCATACTACACGGTGCACACGTACGTGTTCCCGCTCACCGTGTGCTTGGCGCACACGAACAGCTGCCTGAACCCGGTGCTTTACTGCCTGATGAGACCTGAGATCAGGAAGATGCTGGGCAGGCTGTTTTGGAGAGACTCCACTCCATTCCAGAGCAAAGGCTGCGCCACGCGTTCAGTTACGCAGGGAGAGATCCAGGGCGTTGTGCCTTTGCAGATTATGGACAACACCGAGTACAGCCTGTCCATCATAGACCGCAAAGGGTCCCAAACGGCTCCGCGCAACCGCTGACCTCACACAAGTTTTTTTTTTAATCTTTGTCCACTTTCTACGTATTGAATGCTTCACAACGCAGACCTACTTAAAACCATTGTAAATGACAAAAAACTCAGTAGATCACTAATACATATATTAATTTATGAAGTCACACAAACTTAAAGCTCAGTTCACTCTGCTGCGCACATTGTAGAGAGTATTTCCCCCTCGAACTTTAGAGCATTTAGGGATAAAATTGGGGGCGCAGGCGCACAGGCTGTGAACAGTGTCCAATCAGCGGAAGTTTCATGACTAGTTTGCATCCGGCTCTGTTTTCCCACCACTCCTCTAATCTTGCACAAATAAATTGCTTCTTTCTATCTGATCCACAATTCCAGGTATTTTATTTATCTTGCAAATGATATTATATGATAGCCTGCTTTTTTTTTGCACTGATCTGCAGTTTGGATTCTAAGAACACTGATGTTTCTCTTCATCTATGGAGCATTTGCTGCAGCCATAACAAATACTAAACCTGCATATCTGTGTTTGAATGTGACAGAGGACTTTCTTCCTCTCATTAAACATGAAAAGCAGTTTGCCATCCTGGGAGACCAAAACGTGCAGACTTGTTGCAGCTTTGGATCAGACTGAACTCATTTTCATTGTTGTAGCCCAACATCTGTGCTCTGCAAGTCAGGGGAGAGTTAATGGTGGAATGGCTGTGATGGTTTCTCCTTGGATAATCCAGGAAGCCCCACACCAGACGGCTCAGAGCTCAGCTCTCCCCTGGCTGCGGGTGCTTTGGGCTCCTGTCAGACTCATCTCGTTTTGTGGCTCTTCTCCTGTTCCGCCTCACATCCTCCTTCTGCATTCAAGCCTTTTTGTTTTTCTGTGTTCACTCTTTGAAGAGCGTTACGACTGCACACCTTTCTCTGAAACAAACAAGAGAGTCAACAGAGTTCCTAATCTCTTTCAAACACTGTCAAATCAAACTGAAGCGGATGCAAGTCTTTATAGCGCGAAGAACCAAACTGTAATCTCAGCATCAGTTCTCTCCTGTCTGTCACTGGCTTGTTCAGATGCACAGATGTGTGACGTTTATGGATTTGACCCATAATCCACACTTGTTCTTCATGTGAGATCGTGCCGATTTAAATAAATGTAACAAAACAATGTAGTTGCATCATCAAGGACTTTGTAATTGTCATGTTTAATCCTATGCCATGATGCTGGTGGCAGATTTCTAAGCACCAACCAAATCAGGATTATCTTGACTTTACCCACACAGTGCAATGAGACGATTTGTGCTCTTAATGGCCCATGTAAAATATGTTAGGACATTTTTATGAGCTGTTTTACTGTGAAATGCAAATTATTCCTGCTATTAGTCACACAAAATTAATGCTTTTTACACTGCAGAGGACACATTTTCATGAACGATGACTACTTTAAAAAATCATCTTCATAAATATTGTTCATTTCTTAACACACTGTTTTTTAGACTTTTTAGTTTCTTGACTGAATATCTTAGAGAAATATTGAAATGGTTTTGACATGCTTCAATCAAAATGTGTGTACTGTTGGCTGTTCCTTCTCAAGCTTGATTGCAATGATATCTAAGGAGCTTGTTTTAAGAAGAAAGGGGTTTTACTTCACAACTCCTGTTTTGTGAGCAATGCTAAAACACACAGAGTCCTGGACATGACATTAAAAACAACAACAATAACAAAAAAACGATTTCCCTAAATTATTAATTTGCATGCATGAATTAGTATTTTGTGCATGCAAATTAGAAATTTGTTGTTACAAACTAGCGTTTTCTGTGTATAAATCAGTATTTTGTGTGCAATAATTAGGATATTGTGTCAGAATTCAAGGGAGGCAGAAATGGAACCCCAGGATGCAAAAACTGAGAGAGAAAGAACAGGTTTATTTTTAAAGATGAGGATGACGGAACAGGACTTGAGTCTTCACACTGGAAAAGGGAATCACAAAGTGGACTTCTCAAGCTGCAGAGGAGCAGAAGTGCAGAAATCAGGGTCTAGGCAGGCAGGTAGGTAGATAGAGGGGGTGAGCTGACCCGCAGAATAAGCAGACTGGTAGGATAAGCAGACTTGAAGGAAGGCAGGATCAACAGGCAGGTTAGGAAGACAACCAGAGAAGGCAAGGAAGAGCAGGAGAGCTGAAGGAGACCAGCTATCTGGCAGGGAGCTGGTGGAAAGCAGATCAATATAATGGGAAACACACAGTTGTTGGTGATCAGGTGATTGCTGGCAGGCAGAGCTGAGTCAGGAGTGGCAGAACCCTGACAATTTCTTTTGTACTAATTAGTATTTTGTATGTACAAATTAATATTTTGTACATACAAATTAGTATTATGATTGAACTAATTAGTGTTTTGTCGGCACAAATAACCATTTTGTACGTACAAATTAGTATTTTGCGTGCACTAAATAGTATTTTCTGTGCAGTAATTAGTATTTTGTGTGCATTAAGTATTTTGTGTGCACAAATTAGCATTTTGTGAGTACTAATTAGTATTTTGTGTGCACAAACTGGTATTTTGTCCGAACATATTAGCATTTTGTGCGTACTAATTAGTATTTTATGTGCACTAATTAGTATTTTGTCAGCACAAATTAGGATTTTGTGCATACTAATTAGTATTTTGTGTGCACAAGAATTTTGTTGGCACAAAATTTTATTTTGTTTGCAAAACTAGTGTTTGTTGGCACAAGTTAGCATTTCAAGCATGCAAATTAGTATTTAGTGCACAAAAATTAGTAGTAGGTATCAAAAGTGTTAAACTGATCATTTAAGAGCACATACTAATTTGTGCTCAAAAATACTTGTTTATTGCAACAAATTGATAATTTGAGGGAACAATTTGTTATTATTTGAATGTCATGTCCAGGGCTTCATAAAAACAGCTGTTCTACAACCAGTGTAAATGCTTCTAAATGAAAGGTTTG
Source organism: Adrianichthys oophorus (assembly GCA_036245035.1). Classification (NCBI taxonomy): domain Eukaryota; kingdom Metazoa; phylum Chordata; class Actinopteri; order Beloniformes; family Adrianichthyidae; genus Adrianichthys; species Adrianichthys oophorus. Next base: position 5,028,929 of record BSAI01000104.1, read on the forward strand.
CTAAAGAGATGAAAGGCAGCGGGAAAAGGAATTTTATTCAGCACAGAACTTGCAGGGACTCCAGAGAAGAAGGAACATCAACATTTTAAGTCTCTTTCGGTGATTCAAACAATCAGGCAAATGCATGAAACGTTAATAAGAAAGGCAAAGAAAGTCATTTATAAGGAGGTGACCCATACTACTTATATTGTCCGATGAAACGCATCGGGACCATCCTAACGGGTAATAAACCATATAAATAAACCCCATAAGCCTACATATGTGTGACATTGGCCAACCTTCTCTTTATTAATAAAGGTAGAGTTGGCCAATGGCACACACATGAAGAGAAAAGAGAGGGAGGTCTATCATAAACATAGAACTTATCTCACAAATGCTTTAAAGTGAAATGAACTATTTCACCGCTATAAAAACTGCATAAAACAAAATAATGTAGACTCCAACAATGGTCTGCTCCACTTGTCAGCGTGAATGGATCACTTGAGCCTCTTTGAGGCTCCACAGAAAACTGAGGTGAAAGAAATGTTTTAAAATAAATGCAGAAGGATGTTTGCACCCATTTAAGCAATTCATTGATCCTAAAATAAAGATTTTTTTAAGTAAGAACCAAATGTAATTTATTGAAAAAAGGATTTTTTGGATTCACCAGATCTTTTTATAAGCCTTTCCCGTTTTTCCCATTAAGACATTTTTGACTAAAATAATGTTGGGTTTTTCTGTGATTGTGAAGAAAATAAGGATTATTTTGCTTGTTTTGGAACTTTTTTTGTTTCCTAGAAGTCCCTCTCTGTAGTGCAGGGGAGCTAATCTACAGCTACATTAAATACAAAATGCCTCTCAAAAAGCTATTCCACTGATCAGATATAAGAAATGTCAGCCATAAATGCAAAACTACCAAGATTTCATTCCTCAAATGGCTTCATCTTTTACCTCTTGTATGGTTCTGATCCATCAAATCATGGCTGCAGCTTCTCCTGGGGTGTCCTGTGATATCTGGCACTGTAATAAATAGAAGTAGATCTTCTTAAGTGGAGCCAGTAGCATCTTGGAAATAGTTTGAATCCATCTAAAAGCTCACTCAAATCCTCGGAGTGCCTCTAAAACTGCTCCTACATGACTTCACCAGGAAACTACTGAATTTTCAGGCTGATTGCTAAAAAAAAAAACCAACAACAGCGAAAGCTTCCAATAATCCCAGAGAAGTTAACAGTTTGAACATGTTTGACTTTACCTGTAAAGAGTGTCACATTTGAATGCTTTGTGGACACAAATCTAATTATAAAGTGTCTGAAAAATATTAAGACTAATACGGACTGAAGTTTATTTTGTCTCTGAGATTTTTGATTAAACAAAAAAGAAAAGAAAAGAAAAAATTCCGATCAAATCCTTTTTTTTTCTGAGAAGCACTGTGCCCCAGTTTTTATTTTTATTGACACACAGTGAAATTTGGATTTTTTATTTATATGCAGGTCTCACTTATTTGGAGTCCAATCCACATTTACTGTACTCAGCTTAGCTGCCGTGTCTTGTCAGCTCAAGACTTTTTCTTTGGTATTAGTCTTGCTTTTTGCAAGACAACTTTCTGCCAACACAGTCTTGTTTTTTGTGCTTTTTTATTAGTTACAATATTTACCAACGCCTTCGCCGTTGTCTTTTCTTGTTTTAGTTTCAATTTGTGTGTATTTTTTGACAAAAAAGAAGTCCATAAATGTTTTAGATGAGTTACAGAAAAGGGAAACCTTCATTCTTCTTTCAGAATGACTTTCTGCTTTGGTGTTTCATGGTAAAAAAGATGCAAAAATCAAAATGACTATCATATGTAGATTTTCTTTCTTTTTTTTTAAATGAATATTTGAAACATCACCAAAATTGTAGAGATTATATATAACTACAATGGCATTTGTGATATTCCCAATAAATCTAGGTAAAAAAAATAAAGAAGAGAAAAGAAAGATGTTAAAATGGCCTTATTTCTGATATTATTGCACATCAAAGCTTTTGTATCTTTGCTGTGCTGAAAACAACACAGGGTTAGGTTCGAGACAACGTAAAAGTTACCTATGATTAAAATATTATCAATATTATTAAAAACCCCAAGTATAATATCCACTTGTTAAAGCTGTGATGGGTAAATGCTTGCTTTTCCCAAGAGATAAAACACGTGAAAAGCACACTTTTGAAATGTAGTTGTATTAGTCCCAAAGAAAGATGTGACCCATCACACTGATGATGCTGCATCGAGACATCTACTGCATCTGAGTTTGAGCTATGTGTTGATGACAAGCGGAAATTTCAGTTATAGATATTGTGTACACGGCCATTGTTTTTGATATAATATAATATAATATAATATAATATAATATAATATAATATAAT
>BSAI01000104.1:5050886-5074339 GCA_036245035.1 Adrianichthys oophorus
TTCATTTTTACTGTGGCTATCTTACCCATGAGTGACAGAGGCAGGTTGACCCAGCGGGTTAGATCATCCTGTATACTTTTCAGTAATGGGGTGTAGTTTAGTTGCACCAGTTCTGATAGTTTCGGGGAGAAATAAATACCTAGATATTTGATATTGCCTGATTTGACTGGGATTGAGGTCGTTTGCTCAGCATTACCATTCAGTGACAATAAAACTGATTTGTTCCAGTCAATTGAGTAGTCTGAGATAGAGGAAAATTCATTAATAATTGTTGTTGTTTCACTAATGGAATGTGAATTGTTTATTCATTCATTCATTTTCCAAGCCGCTTTATCCCTTTCGGGGTCACGGGGCTGCCGGAGCCTAACCCGGCTACTCATGGGCGAAGGCAGGGTACACCCCTGGACTGGTCGCCAGTCTGTCGCAGGGGCCACAATCACACACCCATGCACACTCACATCCACACCTAGGGACAATTTAGATTAACCAATTAACCTATGAAGCATGTTTTTGGACGGTGGGAGGAAGCCGGAGTACCCGGAGAAAACCCACGCATGCACGGGGAGAACATGCAAACTCCACACAGAAAGGTCCACCAGCCAGGACTTGAACCGGGAACCGTCTTGCTGTGAGGCAGGAGCGCTAACCACTGCGCCACCGTGCAGGCCTGTGAATTGTTTAGAAAAAGTAATATGTCATCAGCATAAAGACTAATTTTATGATTACTGTATTTTGTTGTAATTCCTTTAATGCTCTCGCGCTGTCTTATTGTTGCAGCCAAAGGTTCAATAAATATAGCAAAAAGAGAGGGGGACAGTGGACAACCCTGTCTGGTCCCTCTACCAAGAAAAAACCTGTCAGAAGTCTGTTTGTTGGTCCTGACTGATGCATTTGGGTTGTGATATAATATTTTAACCCAATCAATGAAGGATTCCCCAAACCCAAACTTATGGAGGGCAGCAATGAGGTACTTCCAGTTTACTCTGTCAAATGCTTTTTCAGCATCCAATGAGAGTATGGTTGTTTCCTGGTTTTTAATAGTGGCAAAATCTATTATGTTAACAAGTCTGCGGACATTGTCGCTTGAGTGTCTACCTTTAATGAATCCAGTTTGATCATGATGAATTATATGAGGAGTGATTTTTTCTATTCTCTGCGAGAGGGCTTTGCAAATAATTTTTACGTCTGCATTGATTAGAGAAATGGGGCGATAGCTTGAAGGAATTGTGGGATCTTTTTCTGGTTTGAGAAGGAGGATTATGTTAGCTGAATTCATGTGAGGTGGCATTGATTGGCTTTCCTTGATAAATGTAACCATTTTATAAAAAGTTTGTGCCAGCTGATCCCAGAATTCCTTATAAAACTCAGCAGGAAAGCCATCAGGCCCTGGAGCTTTGTTGTTGAGCATCAGCAACAGAGCTTCATGAAGTTCAGCCAATGAGAGCGGAGAGTCTAAGTTTGAGCTTTGATCCTCATTTAATCTGGGTAGAGTTACATTATTAAGAAATTAGTTAATAAGATGATTAACAAGATGATACTTATGTGGAAAATACTGAAAATGCAAAAAGAAAAGAGAAACACAAGATGTTTTTGTCTTATGTGAGACATTTGTCTGTGTGCACAGCTGAAGGGACTGAAAATGGAATCTAACTGTCTGGACACCGAACAGAACCGACTGATAGTTGGGATCATCTCCATTTGTAGTCTAAAACCCATACTCAAGAGAGGCTGGATTCTCTTCCACTCTGGAGTCTTTATGGTGACCCTCAGGTGTAGGTTTGCTTATAGAACCCCACGTGTTTAAGTTCATGTGTTTAAGCTCCCAACAATCAGAAAGAAGGTTGCGTCTCTGCACTTCCAGATCCACTAGAATCTGTGTATGTTGTCCTTGTCTGAGCTGACATCTGGCTCAAATCTGTACAGCTGAAAAGCTCCAATATTTCTCGCCATTTTTGTTGTAATGTTAGGTTGGGGGTGTGAGGGGCTGTAAGCTAATGGGAGAGCCTGTAAACCAGGGGTGTCAAACTCCAGGCCCTGAGGACTGGTGTGCAACCTGTTTTCCAACCAACCTGTCATTGAAGCTCTCTATTGGCCCAACACACCTGATCCCGGTAATTAGCAGCAGATTAGGCAGAATTTCTGGAAAACCAGCAGGAAGCCGGCCCTCGAGGCCCGGAGTTTGACACCCCTGGCGTAAACGGACGGTTGATGGGAAGTGGAGGTGGACTTACTCCACACCAACACTTCCACCCAAAACTCAGAGGCGAATTTTTGATGAACTCCTGGCATTCTGCAGAAACTATGTCCTAGAAAACAACACAGTTTTTTTTTATTGGCTAAAAACTGCATAATCATAATTAAAAGACCACTGGGAACGCTTTCACAATAGCATCAAAAGATGATCAGAGTAGGACTTTAGGAGAAATCATTGAGGATCTCTATTAATAGGCACAACATGGACAGACACAACCGCCATCTTGTCACCAGCTCAGTGGCCTTGTGGCGAAGTGTCCACCCTGTGACTAGAAGGTTGTGAGTTAAGACTGTAAAAATGGGACCCAGTGCCTCTCTGCTTGACATTCAGCTCTAAGGGGTTGGATTGGGGGGTTAAACCACCAAATGGTTCCCGAGCTCACCCCTCCCCTATGGGATGGGTCAAATGTGGAGAACCAATGTCAATACTAGCTGCATGACAACTAATGGGACTGTACCATCCAGCAAAACTGCAATTTTTTTCTTATTTTGTAAATCAGATTTGTTGCATATAACTACATTCGAAAATTATCCTTGAAGGAAAGTTTTAAGATTAAAATAACCCCCGCTTGTGTTCAGTAGGATTCTGTAGATTTGGACAACTGTTTTTTAACTTCCAGCTTGAAAATGAAAGGTAAAGATTTTTTTGCTTAAAACCATGAGACAATTCGAAAGGAAAAAGAACCCAGAGAGGTAGATTTTACTGCAGCTCTGACGATAACTTTCTTCCTGCTATTCATGCATACTGGAATACAGGATTGAACTGTGGGAAATGGTTAAATAGTGGCCTTGACTTAATGGAGGAAGCGAGGCAGTTTTCTGAAGAAGAAAATAATCCAGCAGTATTTTACCAGAGACTACACATCAGTGTGGATATATATATATATATATATATATATACACATTTCATAAACTTGATTAAAAGCATGGCTTATGTATTTTAAAAAAAAAGTTTGTAAATTAATTGGATAGCGCTGATCTGATGTACGATCAGTGTCCTCCCCAACGAAGTAAATTCCAACATCGCCCATTCTAATATAAAATCCAGGGGCTTGTCTTAAAGTCCTCCGGAAAGTGCAGTCTCATAAATACAGCTGACATTTCAAGCCTGGAGAGGACTGGCTCACATTTAGCAGAACTGAATCAGGAACAGATGAGAGGACTAACCGGTCAGTCTCACCTGAGATAAAACAGAGAAAAAGACATCGTCTCTGCTCTGTTTGCCTTGTTGCTCTGACACCAGCACAACTATGAGCATTTTTCTGTTTGCCTGTAAAAGGGGACAGATGGTGTGATGAATTCGTGCTCAAAGTAGATGCTGGAAAGTTTAGAATACTCTCAACTATATTTAGAATTCATTACTGGAAGAAGCAAGACGAACATAAACATTTGGGCTACTGGATCTCAGAGTTCCTTCTTATTAACAAAGCCAAACTTGGCACTTTTGAAATTGATCATCCATGTATAGTGGGAGGTGGGATTCTGGGCCTATGCATGGCCAATGAATCTATATAAATTACAATATTTCTACTTTTGACTATCTCCCAATTACTATATTCAGGACAGCTGTTGGCTCTGCAATATTGACAAATCTGGTGGATCTGAGTTGAAGGACACCCCAACCTGAAGAACACAAATAATTCAAATGAGGATGTTGAATCTTAGTGAGACTGAAAGCACGTTGCTTAAGAAACAATTTTATGTTAAAGTCCCACTCGGATCATCTGTTGATCTATTGTGAAAGTATTCCCATTGGGCTTGCAATCATGACGAAGTAAGCCTGCCTCTACTTCCCGTCATCCATCTTTTTACACTACAAATGGATGAATTAGAATGGAGCGGAGCAGTGAGCTTGTGGTCTGCCCAGTGTCTTTTTACATCACAAAGATGCTCTTTTTCAGGCAGCATGTTTTATCTGCTCCTGATTTGAAACAATTTGAAACAATTTGAAAAAAGAAAGACTCAGAAAGGCAATTTAAAACTATTTTTTTCAATAAATGTCCCCTATCATGTCAAAAAAGCCACAAGAACATGTTCAAAACACATAAAACACAATTTTCATTGGAATGGGTCTTTACAAAAATCAAATCTACCCTTATAGTGGACTTGGGGATAATGCTTCATCCAATTACAACCATCTAGTTTCACTCAGAGGAGCAAAGAAAGCTGTGGAATACCAACGTTTGTCCTCAGAAAAAGGACAAATGAACTTTCAACCTGAAATCGCTTAGACTTTTTGTTAGCCTAATTATCTCATAGCCTATAAAATGAAGTCTCTGGCCTCAAACCTCTTTTTCCTAGAAGCTTTTAAACCAGCTCATGAACTTGGAAGAGGTAAAACGCCTTTCATGATAAAAGCTGACTGCTATTTAACCAAATACTATGCATTATCTGAGAACTATTTTTGACCCTGTAAAAACTTAATCTTCTTTTTGTCTTAATCGTTCAACTCCAATGACCTTTCAAACGCCAGAGATTTCATGCGGTCCATTTAGTATTCTATAAAAGAAAGGCTGTGTCACTTCTTGAATGTAGAGGTCGGATCAAGAGGGCTGTGAACTGCATCTACCCACAATATGATTTCAATTCAATTGGAATTCTAACTGGCTTTTCTGGATTTGACCTTAGTCCATGTCTATTCATGAGACATATATTGACTGATCAACCTTAAAATAAACTTTTTCTTTAAATATTGTTTTTTTTTTTTTTTTTGATTGAGCTGGGATTAGTATTTTAGACTGACATTTAAGTCAATTTACTCCAAAAATAATAGATACAAATATTGTTTGCATAATGTTGCAGTTTAGTGACATATTTCTGAGTGAGCGGCAATATGAACTGGAGCTGAAACCTATTTAGATAACCAGATATGTGCTAAAACTGGGAGGGAAATACGTTTAATACTGCAATGCAAACTCAATGGATACAACAAAAAAAAAAGTTTGTTTTTTAACTAGATCAAGATTTGAGTTTACTAAGAAAAGCTTTAAGACTAAAGTCATCTTTTTATTACAATGACTCTAAAAGTTTAAGGTTGCAACAGCAGTATTGAAGTATGAGTTAAAATGGTCTCACCTGAGTTTTGGCTCTCATGAACGGGGCGCTGACATTGCAAATCTTCTCATTCCTTGTTTTATCTGTTATGTAACACTCAATTTTGATATCTGACTTGTCCTAAAAATACAAACAATAAAAGGAGAAAAATATATATAAGTAATTATATTATCCTTTGAAACTATGGTGGACACAAAGTACCTTGACAATGAGGCTTGAGAAAAGCAGATTGGCAGAGAATGTGGCCCTGAAGAGAGCATTATAGGCATTCTCTCCTTTGTTTTCCAGTTTGATGTCGACCACCATCTTCCTTCTCTTCCCCTCCAGCACTCTCAGAGGTTCTTCCATCTTGTCCTCACTTTGACGACGGCAGAATGCACCGTGAGTCTTTACATGTTGTGCACAGAACTGTCTGAGGGGCAGCAAAAGAATACAAAGCACAACTCACTCGTTTTTAAAATGTAATTATGCTATTGCTTAATGGTGCTGCTGAGAAAAGCAGAATTCTCAATTGAAAACAAAATGTTACACCATTGAACTGAATAGTGGGGAAAGTGTATCTCTGTATTCCTACTGTGTACTGTTAGATCTACATTTACAGTGTTAAATGCATATTGTGCAACAATTAAAAAGGATTTCTTGTTTTATTTCAGTACACCAGGCTTTGTATGAGCCAACTGAAAGGGTTTTCTTCATTGTTACTTTATTTAAGAAAATTTTAAAACGTTTTTTTCAATTGTTTTATTTTTTGTTCGTTTTGTAATACACAAATCATGAATTGAACCAAAAATAAAACAATGACCCAAAAATCAAGGTTAGAACCAAACTGTGAAGAAAGTGAAAGCATTCCTAGTGTGCATTCTGTTTTGAATGTACACTAACTTCTGCGTCATCAGGTCGGTGGTACTCTGCAGTGACAGGTCAGGTGTGCAGTGGTCATCCTCATCACAGCCATTCCAGAACGGTAGCTGACCGAAACAGAAAAAAATATTTTTTAATAAAAACATGAACTCTATAATCTTTCACTAGCGCATTGTTGGAATCTGAAGACTACAGAGAAGGTTTAATTAAAGCTACACCGCAGGATGATTCATCTCACCTCTGTTCGCAAAAGAGTTGGCCAACTTTCATCCAGAACTGGTTCGTTCTCTGGATCTTGCAGGCCCACTTGTACGGCAAACACAACGGCTCTGGCATAGTCTGTGGTTTCCTAATGTGAAACATTACAAAATTAGCCCGTTTACACACTCTGCTGTGGTGATTTTTTTTTAAAGCCAAACATGTTTTCAATCAAACATAAAACAATGCTCAAACCGCATCAGAGTCAAATGTTAATATAAAACATGTCATGGGCTCAAGTATCAGTGCATTTTTGATGCACTGTACAGCACTTTGAGATACAATGTATGACAAATGCTGTATAAATAAAGATTAAATTGATTTGATATAAAAGATAATGTTTAAAAAACATTAAAAGGGAAAACTATGAAATAAATGTAAATTTCTGTTTTTTCGCCAGGAATTAAAATCATTTGGTAGTAAAAAGTGAACAGAAATAGTTATTGTTTCTTTAGCAGAAGCAGAGAACAGAACCAATCTTTTTTTTTTACTCGAGTAGTCGCGCTTCCTATGGAAAATTACTCAATCACAGATGAAAAGGGGTCGTAAAATCAATTCAAGTAAATGTAGAAAAACAAGATTCAAGCACAGAGAAAGAGCTTAACATCATACTTTCAAACAGTTTTAATTCAGAAAGCGAAAAAAAGATTCATGTGAAAATTCATATATCTCCAAATTATAACAAAATGACTAGTTTACTGTCATTTTGGTAACAATAGGTACATCCCTGACCTGTCAAATTAATGGAGAGGCAATCTGAAGCTACGTTCAATAAGTTAAAAACAGTCAATTTAAATTAAAACTCTATGTAAACGCACATAAACAAGCGTTCATGTGTAGCTACGCACATTTTGAAGACCGTTTTCGAGCTCTATGCACAGAACGTACATTGTACACACGCTGACAGTTGAACCAGGTCAAACTATTTCCAATCAGGGACTCAAATTTGACAGTGATGTATGGATGGTATTCCTTTTAAATTAATGGAAGGGCTGTTTCAAAATCATCACACAACATCATGTGTTCGGCTGGAATTATATCCCACCAAGTCTGTCTGTCATATAACGCATTAGCGCTGTGAAAGAAAAGGCCTGCAGCAAGATTCACAAGATTTGGACCGCTTTAACACCAAACCTCTTCAACTACAGATGGTGGACATGCGCTAGTAAACAAAAAAATGAAGAAGCCCTCCCTACTTGACCCTTGTGAACACCATGGCACACACATGCATTCAAGAACGCGGGTCAAATGTACGCAGCTTAACAACCAGCTGAAGAAGAGCAGTGCTTCTTCATTACATGTCTATACGCACAGAAGTAATAAAACATGGTCAGTAAGAGTACTTTTAGTAATGTATTTTTTTCTTAGAACAACTCAAAAAACAGTGCGTCATACTTAGTATAACTTTTTACTCTCCATCTCTGCTCAACAGTTTTCTGACATGGTCATTAAAAAAATGTAAACAAAGCAAACAAGAGAAAAAGAACAAAAAACAAGCTGAAACTTTAGTCGGATCAGAAGCTAGCAAGGTTTTTGCAAAATGCACTTGATTTTGTGTCAGCCTCACCATCACATGGAAGTGGATGTGCTTGCAGGTGTCTACCCCAGGAACAAGAGTGAGATTTTGAGGCTGCATCTTACTCGGGTTGTCTAGTAAGGCCCGTGGGTTGAAACGGCGCTCCATGATGGAGACATTGTACTTTATCCCTGTTAGAGAAAGGAATCAAAAGTTGGATTTCTTAGGCCACACTCTAAATAGTCCGACTTGAATTCAGTTAGTTTTAACGCTCAACATTCTGGGTAATAAAGTGAGAAACATAAACATCAGGTCACGGTGAATGACATCACTGCGATGTGAGATCAGCTTGACTCTGCATTCAATGAATGGGAGGCCAACAGATATAAAAATTCAATCCCTGTGGTTTCATAATGACTCCATCCCAAGCCACACTGCTTCCATTTAAACCTTTCAACTCTTTAGGGCAGAAAGAAAAAAAAAGTCTGAAAAGAGTCTGAAATTATGCATGTGTTGTGTTTAGGGTCAGCTGGAGAGTAAGAAAACTGAAGAACTCCTTTATGTGTTATGCAAACACATCCTCAGAGACACACTGGCAGCATTTCTTTTTTCTTACCACAAGTATCAGTATCAGCAATAAAACATTTCTTTTCCTTTTTTTTTTTTTTACAATGAAGCTCTAACGGGTTTATTTAAAAGCAACTCCATGGTGACACTTAACTGAAAAATACATTAAAGTCAAGAAAATAGGTAAAAAAAGTTGTTTTTTTTTCCCGTTAAAAAACTGTCTCTCTTAATTATTGTCAGTAAGATTAGCTCTGATAGGGGAAAAAGGTACATCTAAACATCTAATGTAATAGCCGCAGACTAACACCAACACATCTGCCATGCATTAGTGTTCAGACATGGCAACCGGAGGAAAACGAAATAAAAGTCTTTCACTGTATCCAAGCTTGGAAGACAAGATAACTCCCTCTGTTTCCCCCCCACTTCTGGCAAATCCAATGCATTTCGTAAACATGTCAGGAGGTCAAAGTTTGCCTCAGAGAACACAATCAAACTTTTAAAGGTGTTGAAAAGAGGAGCGTCAAAAGTGACGCTTTTGAGCGTGAAGAGAATGGCAGCACGGCAAAGACTTTCCAGTTGCTGTAAAGGTGGAGGTGTCATATTTTTTTTTAAGAGAAAATGCAGCCAGGTCAGAAACTCAAACTGCTATTAAAGAAAACCTTTTTTTTGGCTCCAAGTGGAGCAGAAAGAGCCAATAGTGTTTTTTTTTTTTAACTAATGGCTGCATGGGGCTGCACAGTGGCGCTGTGGTTAGCGCTCCTGCCTCACAGCAAGAAGGTTCCCGGTTCAAGTCCTGGCTGGGGGACCTTTCTGTGTGGAGTTTGCATGTTCTCCCTGTGCATGCGTGGGTTTTCTCCGGGTACTCCGGCTTCCTCCCACCGTCCAAAAACATGCTTCACAGGTTAATTGGTTACTCTAAATTGTCCGTAGGTGTGAATGTGAGTGTGCATGGGTGTGTGATTGTGGCCCCTGCGACAGACTGGCGACCAGTCCAGGGGTGTACCCTGCCTTTGCCCATGAGTAGCCGGGTTAGGCTCCGGCAACCCCGTGACCCCGAAAGGGATAAAGCGGATTGGAAAATGAATGAATGAATAATGGCTGCATGCTGAAGCCCAGACTTGAAGGACATACTTTTAGAAGCTTGTCACTTTCACTGGTCATGGTTTATTCTGCCCTGCACTAAAGTCTATGACTTAGACTGTGACTGTTGTTCTGACAATGGAATATTGTAAAGCAAAAAAAAAAAAAAAAACTTTGCCCAATGTTTCACTTTGAAACTTTCTGCTGTAAAATATTTTCTTCTCTTATAAAAAACAGAAGTTTTTGGAAAAGAACATAGAGAAGCATGAAAAAGATGCTGCTTTGACCACAGCTTTTTTTTTTTTGCTGGCTCACCAATTTCCTGCTCCAGAGGAACGGGAGTCCTGGCAGTGATGTTAAAACATACGATGGCTGACATGCAGGTCATGTCTTTGCCGCCTCTCTGACAGTCTTTCACAAAGATGTTGATCTTGGTGGGTTCAAACCTGACACTGGTATAAATCCGAACGACACTCTGTGACCTGGAAGGCACAAAACAAGAGGAATGAAAAGCACAAATGAGCTGGGACAGGATCAAATGTCTTCAGCAGATCTTCCTTCGTGTTGCAAAATGTAGTCAATTGTTACTCTATTATATGTGACAAGATATGGGCAAAATCACATCAAATCAGTGTTCACTAATATAGCTCTATATGAAGTAGCACAAAATGCTGTGCACAAAAAAAATGAATTACTTAATATAAAAAAATAGGCCTCAACCCATCCTCACTCATCCCACCCCTTAAACACATGGAGGAGACATTGGGCTGAGCTCAGAAAAGCAAACTGAGTCAGTAGATGTAAAAGCTCATAGTTAAAACCTCCTCTAGGGGTAGACGCTTAGCCAGCCGAGTGCAGTATCCCGAGGGGGGGGACCCGGCCTCACTACAGCAAGGCAGTGATCTTGGTTCCCAGCTAGAGCTGAAGTAGCAGAACAACAGCCGACCCAGAGGGAAAGGGATAATAACAGGCAAGAGCAAACTGTGTTCAGGAGTAAAATTAGCGTGTGCCATTTTGTAGTGTCTGAATCTACAATTCTAAAATCCAGTGCCCAGAAATTCCCCAGAAGTTTCAACAAAAAAAGAGTGTGGATCAGTGGTCACTAGATTGGGGGGGGGGAAAGACCACAATGCATTGCGTTTGAACAATTTTTCATGTGAAAAAACTGTGTTTAAATTTAATTTTATTAATAAAAACCATCATGATCAGAACACTGAAGATTCATAACAGGTTTTTGTAAAAGGTTAATTTTCACTGAGTTTGTTCTTCAGGAATTCAGTGACGTCATATTTGCTGGTGAGCATGGTGTCTGAATTGTTTTTTAAATCGAGGGCACTAGATAGTCTTTTTGCAGTTCAGGAGTAAGGAGGGAATTCAGACAAAGCCAACGATAAAGCAACAGAAAAGATTAAACATGGTGTTCATGACAAACAGAGATCAGCTTCGCCAGACCTTTCAAAGAAAGTGTTTATGAAAGACACGAATTGACTTTGAGATAATATTTTATTTTATAATTTATCGATATGTAAGTATATATAAGTAATAAGTATATATATATATATATATATATATATATATATATATATATGAACTCACCGAAGAATAACTGCAGCACCAAGGGACCCTACTGCGAGGTCCACCAAACCATCATCAGTCACGTCCATTACACCATGAATGCTGCGGCCAAAATACTGCAGACCTGGAGCCAAATCTGCTGCTGCGATCCGCTGAAAGCAAAGACATACACAGAAAAAAGTCTACAAGTAAACAATTGTAGTGATGATAATCACCAACAACATTGACCAGTGATGCCTACAATGTCTTTTTTGCAAGTTCAAGTCCAATTGGAAGTCTTCAAGTTCCAGTCTCAAGTCTTTAGCAGGTAGTTTCAAGTCAAGTTTCAAATCCTTTATGTAGTACAATGTGTGTTTTCTTCTCACAAATTGTCATAAACTACTTTCAAACAGTTTGTGGGGAGACAATAACATAATGTTTGTGCATTTCTAAGGCAAAAGCAAATCCTTTATTTATAGACCTGACGTATTCTGGAAATAAAAAAAGGGGAAAAAAAAACCATTGTGCACAAGTCATAAATCTTAAGCCTTATGTAATTCTTTGGCTGTGATATCAAGCCAAGTCCTAAATCATGTCTCAAGTTCTTGAGATCGAGTCTCAAAACTCGAGTCAACTTTGAGTCAAGTTTTTAGGTTTTAAAACAAGAGGTGAGCAGTTCAGAGTAGACTGACATTCTCCACCTGTGAGCAAACTCCAGCCAAGCAGAACACCTGAAATCCAGCTGGATCAAACTTCTCCAAAAAACTTCTCTTTTATTATTTTTCACAAACATAATAAGGAAAAATTAGGTGAAAAAGAAACAGAATTCCAGGAAAAATGTGAAATGGACACTTGTTAGAAGATAAATTCTTATTTTTGGGGGCTGCTTGGTAGCTGAAGCCACATGGGCAAACTGAAGTACAGCCACTGTCACAGGAAAGGTCACATGATGAAAAGGAAAGCCCAGTTTAGCTTAGTCTGATTAGTTTAGTTTACTAACTAGCAATTGCTTTTACTTCATGACTGACGGTGTGAACTCCATTGAAACAACTGTGTTATAATATTGGGCTATGTAAATAAAACTGAATTGAATTGAACTAAATATAAGGGCCCAAAGAAATGTGTACATTTTGTCTGGAATTTTTTTGTATTTTGATTTTGTATTTTCAAAGATGTTGATTGGTTTGTTGACAAAAAATGTTCATCTTGTTTTTATGAAATTACACCTAAAAGCTTTGTGGCAAGTAAAAATTAATTTGTAACAGATATAGTTTTCAAAATTCCTTTAATGTGTTAAAGTTGGTGACCTGGATTATTGCTTTGGGGAAAATTATGCATCTTCTGATAATCTGATGAGACCATTACTGATTTTTGTGTGCTTGTCATAACTGTACCTGTTTATATTTGCGTAGTATTCTATTGTTCTGAGAAAAGAAGACATATATAGCTCCTTTGTGGTCGTCTTCTAGTGGAGCTCCAGCGACCAAGTCATTGAAGCCGTCTCCATTTAGATCAGGGACAGGAGCGAGGGACGAACCGAAGCGAGCATTCTGGCCACCATTATGAATCTCCAGTGCTCCTTCAAAGATGAATCGATTCTGTGCAATAAAGACAAAAAAAAAAGACACAATAGACATACACGAAAATCATTTGAAATTTACTTGGAGTATGTTTTACAGTATGGGTTTTCAGTCCTCATGTGTGAGTCTTGTATTCATTGTTTGGTTTCAGTTCTGAAAAGCAAACACACCCAAGTCTTAACACCCAAAAAGAGAAACAAAGTAACACACAAAACACACACAAGTCACGGAAGCAAAATAAACGATTTGTTATTTGAAAGCTTCATAAAGCTGAAAATGAGATCCCATAGACTTCTTTTAAAAAATAAACAGATGTTACTCAGTCATCACTCAGTTCAAAATGTTTGACAGATTTTGTGTACCCTGCTTTCAGGAAGAAGGGGTGTGGACTTCCAACAAACTCACTCCTGATTGGCGAGAGTGGTTGCCATAGAAATGTTGACTCAGACTGACTGAGCAATCACTGCTAATGGACATCGTTTGGCTCCAACATGGCGGCGTCTGTATTGTGAAAAAATGGCGACTGAATTGATATTTTGGAGCTGGAAGTAAGCGGTTTTCTATGGGTGATGTCACACTCAGTCCAGTTCTTATTTACAGTCAATGGCCTGGACCAGTGATCAATCTAACCAGTGTCTCATACTTATGTTATATCTCAATGCTCACTAGATTGGTGAATAAAGACCACAATGCATTGCTTTTGAACAATTTCTGTGACAATAAAAGGCATCAGGGGCTTGTGCCCCTACGTGCTTTCTTGAAATCCATGTCCTAATAATATAGGGGCAGAGCATATTGGAACAAAAGAAGGAATGTGACTCTTGTTGGCCCCCCTGAGCCAAAAGGTGAAGTGACCTCATCTGATGTCCACTTATTCATGGTTTAACTGGTGTTGTTGCAAGCACTCCATGTTAGTCGGTCTAAAGAGGCCCCCCTCTCCCTGAAGCATTCTCTGCCTGTCCCGGTAGCCACAAAACAAGCAAAAAAAAAGCTGCTAGTTTCATTTAGTCTGTCCATGCTGCGGTTTGCTGAAGGGGGGCACTGCAAGGAGGGACATTTTCACAGCTGGACTATCCAGTGTGTTTGACATGGACGTGGACTTAAGGGGGGATGTCTGACAAGAACAGGAGAAACCAAAAATGGCGTTGGTCACACTGAGTGACGGTTTCCTTTCCACACCTGCTGTCATCAAGCAGAAAAGAAGTGTGTGCCATGACAGGCCACTTCCACCAAAAGTGAAGCACCAACAGACTCAGGAAACGTGTGGTCCCCAGAGCCATAAAACTCTGCAGATGGAAGACAGCGGGTCAGGATTCAATGTTAACCAATGGTTTTTACAGAATCACCATTTCTGAGCCACTGTTCTACAGCTAGCACACAGCTACCTTAATTTATTCACCTTTTTTGACCTTCCAAAAAAAAAAAAAACTACTGATGGCACATGAATGTGTTTTCAATAATGGCACCTATTCTTCTATTTACATAAATGTGCATAGCCTTGCCTATCTCATAACTTTTTACAATGGTCCAGGTGTATACCTGATTCTCATTGATGTGGATTTAAACGTGACAATTCTCAGTGATAATGCACACCTAAAAAAAAAAGGCTCTGGTAACAAAACCCAAATATTCTAATTTTTTTTGTGTTGGTCTAAACACCAGTTGATAAACAAACAACATATAACCTACTTGGAACAGGTGGACATACGTTATCCCACAATTTATCGCAACAGCAAGACAGTAGAAAAGATTTCCTGATATGGCTCTCGTTGGGCAATATCACTTAGTTATCACTGTTTTAAAGTAATATTTTAATAACTACAATTTTAAAAAAGGAAATATGTGATGAGCATTTTTATAGACAGGACATTCTCTGTAAGGATCAAGTATGCCTCAAAAATATCTTCTAGAAAAAAATTTACTGTTGCAGATCTATTTTTTTACATATTTTTTTGGTGATATTTAGCTAAAATGTTTAGGCCTTTTGGCAAAACATTCCTCCTAAATGAGGTACGAGAGGAATTTTAAATTTTGCTTTAAATTTCTCCACAACTTGATTGCTGACCTGTCTGGTGTGTTCCTTAAACTTCATGATTCTGTTTTCTCCCCAAAATTCTCTTGACAAACCACAGAGACTGTCACAAAACAGCTGGATTTGTGTACTGAGATTAAATTACACACAACTCTATTAAGTCATGAAGTCAACATTTGATCAGTCACCAATCATCAAGCAACTTCTGAAGGGAATTGGATTCACTCAGAGAAAAGGGAGGTGAAGGCACACTGCACTTTTCCGTTTTTTATTTGTAAAAAAAAAAAAAAGAACTCTTGTATAATTTTCTTTCCACTTCACAAGTGTGTGACACTTTGTGTTGGTCTTTCACATAAAATTCCAATAAAACATATTAATGCTTGTGGTCATAATGTGAGAAAATGTGGAGAAGTTCAGGGGGCATGAATACTTTTGCGAGCCACTGTATATAGGCAGCAAAGCAGTGTAATACTGGATATTTCTTCTATATTCATTCATTCTGTTTAACTTCAAACTGACAAGTGACTAAATATTTTACCTCATTGTGGAGAAAAATCTAAAGAATTCCTGATGGCTTAGAGTATTTATTTGAAGTTCTATTCTTAGCGAGTCTCAAATCAAATGGAAGATATTCATGACTTAAAAAGCCGCCACCCCAGTGGAAAATATTTCAGACAACAGTACAGCCTCTTTTAGTAGCCATGCATATCATTGCTCCACTTGGCTTTAAAACTGTTACAGTAATCAAGCTCAGGGATGCCAAGGGAAACATGGGGCCTCGTGTTTTTTTGTTTCTCTTTTGGTTGAATCAAAGCAAAAAGGTTTGATTTAGGAAGGCAATGCTTATTTGTTATCTGTGTGACGTGATCAAGAGTGACAAAGATTATTAGAAAAACAGGGTAGAATCTATTCAGTGTCATTTCAATTGGAAACATATGGGTTGTGGGGAGGCAGTGAAGGGTCACCATTAGTCTACAGTGCATAATACAGAACATCTGGATATGCTAAAGTGGAAGGAAAATTTCAGATTCTGTCTAGATCCTCTGTATTTTCACTGTAAGTACATATAGGAGAAAAAACTACAGTATCTTTATTATATTTTTTGGTAATGGTTAGAAACTTCTGAAACAAACTTGGAAAGAAAGGTACGAAAGTAAAGAAAAAAACAAAGGTTATGATGGCTCACTGAGATGGACCCACAAACTGAAAGAGTTTTCTCCAGAAAATTCCAGGAACAACTTTAGAAATCTTTATCTACGGAGAGCCCATTTCTAGGAAAAACGAATATACTGTGCAGCACCCTCGGGTCTTTAAAGGACCTTACAAGGAAAAAAAAGGTGGATCAAAAGACATGTAGATAGCGTCAAAGTCAACGTTAAGAACTGCAAAGTCTCTTTCTGCAGGAGTAATAGTTTGTTGGGTTAGCATTGCACAACTCTTCCAGGGATGACCAAAAAAACAATTTTCATTGAACAATTCTTTTGGTAAAGGCAAAAAAAAATGGGAGGAACCCTCTAAAGCCACACTCCTATCACCTGTTGATCTAATTTCGAAGCATTTAATGGTCTTTTAATTACGAGTATGCCGTTTTTAGCCAAAATCCAAATACCTGTATCATTTTCTAGGCCACAATTTCTGCAGAACCGTAGTTCATTAGAAATTTGGCTCTGCGTTGTTGGCAGGGCCGTTGGCATGTTGTAGGCCCGCCCCCACATCCTGTCATCCATCTGTTTACATGCTCTTCCGGTAGCTTCCAGCCCCTCAAGCCCCACCCAACATTACCGGTGCTGTCAAAATGATGAGCAATATTGGATATAACCATCCCTACAGTTACAGTTACAGCTTAATTTGTTGTCTTTAAAGTACAATCCGTGGAATCCTACAGTGGCCCTGAAGTGCAAATCACATTCACAAATCACTTGTCACGAAACAATTTAAATATAACAACGACAATTAGAAAAGCAAAACGAATAATATAAAAAACAAATTTAAATTTTAGGAATCAAAACAAAACTTCAGAAACCAGAAATAAATAAACGAAAAACTTTTCAGAAAAGAAAATTAAATGAAATATTTAAAAAATCACAACGACAATTAAAAAAGTAAAACAAATATTTAAAAATAAAATTACATTTTAGAAAACAAAACCAAATCTCAGAAACCAAAACAAAGAAAAGAAAACTTTTCAAATAATATAATCCTGTTAAGAGTGATCACAAAAACGTTCCATTGAACTGGATTTAAAAGGTTTTCTAGAACAAAGTCGCTTAGCAGGAACACCTGCACTGAACATGTGACTTTTCATCCTAATGATGACACGTGTTGTTGCTGAATGATTAGTTTGTGTTTTGTCATTAAAGCTGCCACCTGTGATGTGTTTTGTGCCAAGCCCGGCTCTTAAATACCTCATCTGTGTCTGCTTAGTATATTCAAACAGTTTAGCACTGTCATTAATCCTGCCTGTAAAACAGACCTGGAAAACAGGGAATTTTCTGTCCATTAAATCTACTCAAATTTGGGTTTCGAAGCAGCAGAATACTTTCCTTTTGAGTTCATTCAGCATTTGTGATAAATTCTGCGTGGCAAGACAAAGTTATTCAGTGAGATCTGCACCTTTCATCTGCAAAGGGTCCCATGTCAGTCGTCTGCCAGCAACATGTCAGTGTGTGAACTGTGTCACTGTAGTCTGGCTCTGTCGGTGTTACCCCAGACTTCTGATGAGGTCTGTTTGAAATGACTGAAAAAGTCTGGAGTTGAAACAGGTGCTAACCCCATTTTCTGAAAATAGGTTGTCAGGTTCAAACCGGAACGTTTGGAGCATCTGTGTATTTTCAGAGTTTCTACCTACCAGCTCTGTTAGCCTGTAAATGTAGACCTTTCCTTTCTCCAGGCCTCCGCTGAAAAACATTGGAGCTGCCACCAGAAGGTTGTCAGTCACGCCATTGCCGTCAATATCCATTGGGGCAATCTCACTGCCGTAGTAAGAGCCGATCTGTAGAATGACGTTAAAAATAAAAAAATAAAAAATTATCACACTGCAGCATGAAATCACAACCACCATATGGTCACTTGTCTTTCCATTATTTGGAAAATCTATAGCCGCGTTCACACTGCCCTCGGCAACTCGCGTTCAAGCGGCCACTTCCAATGAAAAGTCTGTGCAAACGCACGTAAATGTTTGTTTCAGACTTTAGCATTCAAAACTCTTGCGTTCATGCATAGCGCACATCGCAAGTTGAACTCTGACCAATCAGGGGCTCTGATTTGGTGGTGACCTATGGATGGCATCCCTTTTCAATCACGTAAGAGCCAACCGTTTGAAAATTGATCATGAAAGAAAAAAATAATAATTGTAGTTTGTGCCCAGCTGGTATTCACTGATTTAAAGTCTTTTTTATATCGGAATAGAAAAAAGCCTGGAGGAAGATTTGTGAGATCTGCCTCGCTTCGACATTTTGCATCAAGCCATTGGATAATTGTGTGTTCAAGAATGCGCGCTTAGTGCATTCTTGAACTTGTGTCACATGCCCGTTGTGAACATAGCTTTATTTGACAGATGGTTTGTTTGATCAACTCATGCAGAATTTGAGGAAATAGAACTCTATTTATCTGTTTTTTGATTGAAAACATCTGCCTGTAAAATGTAAATAGAAAAGAAAGTTTTTTCCTTGAGACTTTGTGAGATCCGCAAGGTTTCTTCATGAGCAAAAACATCTGCTCGTCTGAATGATTTTGCTGCTGACAGCGTGCAGTGTTAGCTGCTGCAAGATCACTTCAGACTCGCCGTCTCTCAGGAGCTGCCAAGTATGAGAGTAGCTGTCATCAACGTTAAGAGCCACATCCGGCTTGACCATTTGTACACTTTGCTAACTCAAGAAAACACCATTAAGTTGCAGAAAATTGTCTGTTGCTCACTCAAACCTATTGATCATAATTAACAGAATTCAGTTTCAATAGATCCAAATGCAGTGAATTGTTTTTAACATGCTCTTTCATTCATTGTCTTTGACTTACTGTGAGAAGTGAAGCTCAATCATGCTTAAGTTTACATTTCAAAATAAAAGTCCTTTAGGATATCAAGTTTACTAACTTTAAAAAATGAATGAGTTTAATTCATCTTTAAAGTTAAATACCAAAAAATTAACTGACTTGCAGGTGGAAAACATTTTTGTTCCAGGTATTATTGGAAGTGCACCCCACATTTAGGCCTTGGTGTTCTTATGCCTCAGTTGGTTACAGCAAGAAGTTGCTTGCTTTTTTTTTTGCAGAAAATGCTGACACCAAAATAAGTTTCCCAGCTAAAAGGTTTACACAAAATAGTCAACAATAAAATGTAAAGCCGTAACTAATAACGTTAAACTCCTAAAGCATTACAGATTAGTTGATTCCAGAAATAAGTCAGCCTGCTGCACCTCATCTCATAAATAAAATTAGTCTGTAATTAAAAGTTGTTTACTCTTCAGTCACTTTTGGAATTTCGCTACTAAATTACTGTCTCAGTTACCTTGTAAACATCCAGAGTTTGGGGATAGCAAACTTTGATGTCGTTGGGGAGAGATCATGAACACTGGCTTCCTAATGAACACATTCCTGCATGCAGACGACATGCAGGTTGTGGAAAAGAACATGTTTCCATGCGAGGGCTGAAGCTGTACCTGATGGCCTTTAAGTGAATGCAGGATAGTGAGGTTGCCGGAGTTCTTCAAAGTGAAGATAATAACTTTGCCGGTGTGATTAAATCGTGGAGCTCCTGCTACGAGCAGACGACCATTTCTGGCTGACATCACAGATGTTACGGTATAACCTGTTTATGTGGAACACAAAAACATGCATGCTGTTAGGATATTCCTGATAGGCTGCTTTGTAACATTTTACTGTGCTGAATAAATAATTTGTTCACATCCTTATCATGAGGATAAGGAATTTCAAGGATTTTCCTTTGACTTTTATTAAACTAAATCAAAAATAAAACACGTTCAAAAACATCTCAGATTTGGTTGGATCTTACCATTTTATGAAAATGTGAAAACCACACGACCAAATGTAGAAAGTTTTTTAATCTGACTGAAGCTGTTGCTCTCACCCATCACCTGAAATGACCTTGTGATGATGTCATTACAATGTCGCCCATTGGTAGGCCATAAGACAGATTTGGAAACAGATCTGCAGTAAATTGCTGCCTTCTCCTCTTAGTGTACAACTCAAACGCTGTTCATCTGAGATGTTAGCTATGCTTGCAGAAGACTGTAAAGCCCCCCGTGTTTTTGTCTGTTTTTACAAATTTCCCCATGCTCATTTATGTTTCTGACCTTTAATCCAGGGGCCGACCAAATTACTTTATAGCAGTGATCCCCAACCCCCCGCCCTGACCCCGGACCGGAACTGGTCAGTGAGGCAGTTGGTGCTGGTCTCCGGAGAAAAAAAACATGACCTGTATTTTTTTTTTTTTTACTTTTAATTTAGCATCTGATTCTGAAGGAAGTTTTATTTTGGAAATCTACTGGATTCTCTCCACCACACTTGACTCATTCTAGACCTATGTCAAGTTGCTCTGTCATGTGTTGAAAATCCATATGACTAAATTAAATCCCCCAAGCTGGCAAAGTTAACAAAAAAAACCAAAACAAATGTATTTGGAAAGTTTCTTTTCGAAAAAATAGTCAATGAGGAAGAGCCTTTAATTTCAAAATAAAAGAAAGCTGCATTTAACAGACAACTACCAGGAGTACTTGCTCCAAATATTTCCCACAGACCATAATAATAATGTATAATATTCAGCAACTGGCTGTCTAATGTGACGAGCATGCTGCTAACAAAGTTGGATTCATGTTTATTATTATATTAATACGATATCTGGGTTCTTTTGTGGTTTTTTTTTGGTTTTTTTTTGTATTTTGTCAGTCATATCTTAAAAAATCGGGTGTGGCTGAATGCTGCTATATCACAATTTAATGGGTCCTACACTAAATCATCTGCTCAAATAAAGTTGAAAACAGCTGCAGATACTTTACAGCAGATGAAGATAAACCTTTCCCCTGAAAAGTTAAGGGAAACTGCAGCTATAATAAACAAATAGACGTTTACTTCAGCCTGATACTGGAAAGACCATGAAAATATTGTTTAAACCAGTCTGTCACCTGAAAAAAGGTTGGGGATCACTGCTTTAGAGGATCTACTGAGGTCATGTAACCAATCAAAAGAGACTAAACCTTGGAATATTAGATTATTAGTGGTGTAAATCCATATCTATGATTAAGGTGAGGTTAACATAATCTGTATGACTGTTTCTTGTGATGTGGGCACGTTAAGTTTACACATGGCAATATTCATTCTAATTATAGGGACTTTTTTTTTTTCCTTTTTGATGACTGAGATTAATTCTGAGATTAATTCAGTTATACAGATGTTGGAATTTGAATTTCTTTGTCTACTTTTCTTTTTACTTTCCTCTGACACCCAGTTCTCCTCTGTAAAAGATCCTATTTTCTAAATTTTCTTTTCCTGCAAATGATTTTTTATCTTCATCTTTTACTTTTCAAAGACAGCCTTGAATTCCATTCTCTACCAATCCAGGCAGTGATTGTAAAAGCAGAGCTCTGTGACGGTGAAATGAGATGAGGGTGAATATGATGGGAAGCATTCAAGTCATGGGTGGATTTTATAGAGACGGGCTGCAGCTGGGATAACTGGTGCTAAACCACAGGTCTTTACTTTTACAAGGACGGCCATATAAGCCTCCCCAGGGAAAAAAAAAAAAAGAAGAAGATGTGAACAGTAACTAAGCACCATTGGCTGTTGGCATTAATGTCTTGTGCTGCTCACCCAAGTATGCCCCATGGTTTTTGAGCTCCTCAGGAAACTCCTGCCTATAGGACAACTTTGGAGGAACTACCTTCCCCTGTCTCGTTTCTTTGAGCACAGCTCCATTCCAGTCATATGCACCTACAGCGCCCACCACGGTCCCATCCTGTTGACAGAGGTACAGTAAAGCTGAAGCTTATTATGAAGAGCATGATGCACACAATTGGATAAAACGTCTTTCATTTCAACAGCTTCAGTTAGCAAAGCTCTGGTCAAAAATAATAAAGACGTGACAGTTATAAGATTCTTACAGAGAGCACAAATGTATTTTTGTATGTCTTAGAAAAAAAAACACCCCCAGGGAAAGGGTTTGAAAATTGCTTTACAGCAGTTGTTTATAGGAGGACAAACACAATAGTCTTATAAAAGCGTATAAAAAATTAGGTCAGAAATTTTACCTTTGAATTTCTTATTTCTTTTCCTAAAGCGATCTTTCTTTTTTAAAACATGGCAAGTGACAAGGAGTTGATATCTTTAAAAAAATTCAGAAACCACTAGCGTAATAGTAGTCCTTTTGTTTGCTTTTCAGCTATGCTTTCTTGGTTTTTGTCATGTTATGTGTGATCCTCCTGCACATCAGGTTAAACTTGCTATTTATCCACAGTTATTCTAGTTTAAGTTAATTATCCTTAGTGTACACAGGTGTCTGGGTTTTAATTCTTCATTGTTATCTGTGTTGTCACCATTTCTTTTTTGTTTCAGAAGTTTGTTTGTGTTTAAGATTATTTATTAAATTGTTGCATGTCTGTAATGACCTTGGCCTCCTGGTTATTGGGTTCTACTCCACAATCCATCCATCCATCCATCCATCCATCCATCCATCCATCCATCCATCCATCCAAAAAACCCACCGTATCCCTTTCAGAGTCACATATATATATTGTTGGGTAAATTACTTTTAAAGAGTAGTTGTGTGGCAATAATTGATCTCCAGTTGCCAAATGCCCCTATGTCCACCTATGGTTTCACTACAACAAAATAAGAGTAATGAAGTCTTTTGGGTTTCTGTAGTCTAGTAATTGTAAAACAGAAATTTGAACTGTAATTTGTTCCGTTACTCCATTACTGACAAAAAGTAATTCAATTACAGCAATTTGTTACTTTGTGTTTTTTCTTTCGATTTTTTTTTATGTTGATCTTGATTTTTCATTCAAAAATGAATTAAAAAAAGCAGAAATTACTGTGCCAACACTAAAATTGGGCATTTTACTGTAATATTTTGCATGGCTGACTCTGGGTGTGTGCTCGTTTCAGAGTTTTTTCGGCACCACACATTACTGCCGACAACACATTTTCCACGGCATTAACTGAGAGATGGAAGACCTGTGATTCCCTACTGAAAGATGGAATTGTGTGCTCACCACGACTGCACTACGTCACTCTGTAGCAGCAATGTTATGCCAGTGTGGTTATCTGTTTCAGCCAAAAATGGTCTCCATGGCAAAAAGGATGAAACCCCAAAACAGTTTACCCTCACAAACCAGTGCGGCACAAATCTACCACACTTACATGCATGGACTTAGCTTTAGTAGGAAGATAACTCAAATGTTTCCGAAAGGAGCTGCATTTCTTTACACAAATGATTTCCTGAGCAGAGATAATTCAGATTACAGTCTATACGGGTATATACCACACACATAAAGTATTTCATTATTAATATAAATGTATAAATGGGGTGAATACTGCTAACAGAAGCTGGGTTGGCTCCAGCAACCCTGTGATCCGAAAGGGGATGGCTGAATGGATGAAAACTGACATTATCTTTCATCTTTGTTTCTTTGAAGAATCCCAGCAGTTGCATAAAAAAACCTTTAACAATACAATCTTTTTAAGAAAA
>BSAI01000104.1:5074349-5201271 GCA_036245035.1 Adrianichthys oophorus
AAGTTTCCTGGGTGTTTGTTTTACAGTCTAAAAGCGTACACCTTCAAATACAAGTTGTTTTTCTTTGCATTTGATGGACAGGAGACATATTGGCAGTGTAGTCAGAATGAAATGAGTAAAAAATATGAATTGATGTCTGGATTCAAAGAAAACTGCAGCACATGCGCAGATGCAACAGACATCTGCAAAGTATGTGACATAAGCCTCCTTCAACGTTGGCACTAATCACACTCAGTAAAAAAAAACGTCTGAGCCCCGAGGAATGCTTTGTAGCTTTAAAAGACCGGCATTCTTTCCAGAACATTATCACACTCAACAATTAGGCTGGCCTTGTTCAGCATCTCTGGAATCTGGCTTTGTGGATGCAATTTCCCAGCATTCCTGCCACTTTGCTACAACGCCCCCATAAATTAGTTTTCCCTATGACCCGGATACATGTTTTTATGACAAAAAACATTAAAAAATCAAAGCAGTTACATCAGCAACCTAAAAAAAAGCAGAAAAAGAGGAATGATTTGATTTGATTTCTTAGCTTAAACACCCTGTACAGTTAAGGGGATAAAGTTTATCTTTTCCTTCCAGCTGTTTCCCCCAAAAAAGTCAGGACATGAGCAGCTATCTCCCGCAAGATGCAAGCAAAAGCTTCAAGTAAGTAAAAGATAAAACATATAATTCAGATGCAGAACTGCAGTAACCCAGGATGGCCCCTGACTAATATGTTTCCTGAGGGGATCAGTGATGTCTGATCATTACTGCACAGTTGAGGTAGCAAAAGTCATGTCTGTCTATCAGCGGCTCTTAAAACTGGATGGTCCAAACCTCATGAGGTGCAGAGCTCACACTTCAGGAGGAGGTGAGGGTGTTAAATGGCACGCTGCGGGGAAGAGTTAGGATGCAAGAGAAATTAAGCCAGTGTGTGTCGTTTTCCCTCGATGGGAGACGGCATCAGGCAGGCTCACCTCGACGTTGTGGGCGGAAAACCCTGCTTGAGACATCTGGAGGCCAAATGCTGTCCCATTCTTGCTGGTCCCTATGTAAACAAGTCAGTTTGCAGACAGAATGCAGAGACACTTCATTTTCTAGCAGCAATCATTTTGAAAGTCTCATCTGAGTTATTCAGATTACATGATTGAGCTACAACCACTGAGGTTGCAGGACACATTTATTCTTATTTTCACATACTGAAATGTACAAAAAAATGGATAAACTGAATTTTAAAAGTCTAAACTCCATCTTTATGGATCAGATAAGTTTGAGTTTGGAAAATCTTGCCCAACCTTCTAAGCTGAAGATTCGTTCTCCCAGTGCATCCACAATGTCCTTTAGCGCCGACTCATCAGTCACGTTAAAGAAGTGTTTGTCATCTGGATCGCTGGCTATGTACTTGATTTCATTGAGGAAAGCTTCTGGATTGATTCCTCTGCGGTTGTAGTAGCCAAGCACCTGGGAAGTTAAGATATGTCAATGTGCGCTTTAAGCTCTTGGAAAAATTGTGTTTGTCCAACAGTTAAACATAGCAGCATTGAGATGGTGTTTCTTTCCTGTAAATGTGCCCGTGTCGTCACCAATTCCATCTGGTTTTCTACCAAATGACTTAACTTTTAACCCAGGCCTGCCATGTGCTTGAATGGCACAAATCAAAGAGTTATGTCATCTAGAAAATATCAGCTCCACAGACTTCAAACTCATAAAGAACTGATTTAATATTACACCGCCACACCATTAAAGTCCCACTCCAGTCATGTTTTGATCTGTTTTCAAGGCCTTCCAGTGTTCTTTTAATTATGATTATGTCGTTTTTAGCCAAAACCAAAAAAACCTGTCATTTCCTAGGACATGGTTTCTGCAGAGCGACAGGACCTCATTAAAAATTCGCCTCTGAGTTGTTGGTGGAAAGCCCACTCTCATTTCCCACCATCCATTTGTTTACACTCTCTCCCACTGGCGTACAGCCCCAACCTAACATTAGCGGCAGGCAGGCAGGTCCGGCCCTGGGCTACTAGATGAAAAATTATTTTTGCGCCTAGTGCGCAAATTATAATGGTATGATAATATTTTTTTTCTGCTGCTCCTGATTAAGAATGATCAGACTAAAGAAGTACTAGAAACTGAAATTAAGCTTAATTTTCTAAATATAAGTCCTCTATTATTAGAAAAACACCACAAGAACATTTTCATTTTCATTGGAGTGGGTCTTTAAAGTTAGCAGTGTTTTACAACTACATAGAAAATGCATAATTCACATGCAAACCAAGTTAAAATCTGAAGTCAAAAAATCTAAATTACATGTAAACTTTTAACTTTCAAACTCACAGCAATGGCATAGCGGGTGATGTCGTCTTTCTCACTGTCCTCAATGGCTTGTTTGAGGTCAGCACTGTCATGTGACTCTCCATCAGTTATAACGATCATAACTTTTTTGGCACCACGTCGACCTCCCTGTTTGAAAGCTTCTGACCTGCAAGAATGAGCAGTAAATAGTCAGCTGAAGCAAGCCTGTGTGAGTTAATGCTTCTCATCAGTATGCATAGACAATGTACCGTGCTGTGTTGATGCCAAGGGCTGTGTTGGTCTCCTCCCCACCCCGCTGGTTGATGCTCCGTGCCCTTTTCACCACCTCCTCCACTGATTTGTAGTCACTAAGTTTGAATTCATGGACGACTTTTTCTCCATATTGGACGACTCCAACCTGGATGGGTGGATGGACGAGAAAATGTCAGTTCTTTCCATCTTCCCCTTTGTTTTATTTGACAATGTACACACCTGTATTTGACCTGGTCCAACGTGAAACTTCTGGAGAATGTTGATAAGAAAAGCTTGTACTTCATACCATGGATAGATGGAGTTTGAGCCATCGAGGACTATTACTATGTCCATGTATGTTTCACATCCTTCATATTTAACCAGAGAAAGACAAATCTTTGTAATTATACCCCAAAAATTCAGAACATTTTTAAATAACAGAACATAGTTTAAATCTTACTCTGAAAGGCAGGAGCAATGGTTCTGGAGAACTTAAAACTTGCATTAACTCTGGAGCAAATCCCAGTGCTGTAGTAAGAGCTACCACATTCATAGGACCACAAGGGCCCACAGGCCTGAAATGCAAGAGGAAAATGTGAACAAATAATATCCAAGGTTGTGGAGCTGTCTCGTTTCTGACAACTTTTTACGCAGAATCTCATAGAAACGCAGCGTTATCATGAATAGTGTTCCTGAAAGTCGTTCTTACCACGAAGCTGTTGTCTTTTGGGTTAGATGTTAGAGTCATTCCCAGCCTCATTTTGTCTTTTCGCTCCGACACGTTGGTCAAAGATATCCTTCCTTGAGGGGAAAATGAATTTCAATTAGGGGCTCTCGGACGTGCATCGTCACATGTGCACAATTCCCTTGACGCCAAACACAGCTGCTGCCACCTGGGCTTGTTATTACTTTCTGCCCAGTCAAAGCAGAGTCCACATCCTCACATCTGAATGTTTACCGTGGCCAACCAACACAACACCTGCAACCCGTATGAGGTGGCAAAACACTCACTGATGGAAATGTACATAAACCTATTAGAGAATGTGGAACGACTGGTATGGGACTCACGTCTGTCTTACACATGACACTAAGATAATGATGAAAAATTCTACTCGTGTAAAAAAAGGGGGGGATTCTGTTTTTTTTTTTTTTTAACCAAGACTTTATACATCAACTGGGTTGTACACAGTCTTTAATTATGTAATTAAAACTGAAAATGAACAACACATGTCACAATAAACCGTGACAGTTTTTGTTTGAAAAAAAGCCAGCAGACACTGCACCAAAACCATGAACCTCCTTCTGCTTTAATGGAAGTAAAGATACTAAAAGCAGTATCTCTGAGTAAACAAGGCTATGGCAACCACTCTCGCTTGGCTGGTCGGTTTATAACTTGAAAAACTTGAACTACAGAAAAATATTGTTAAAAAAATTGGATTAGCAAGAACATGTTAAAAAAGTATCAGAGACTGACTGGTTATTCTGACAAATAAAATGACTGAGTTTTAGCTGTTTATTTTACAACAGAAATCTATGGGATTTCAGATTTTTGGGACTTCCTCTTTGGAAAGCCAGTGGAAAGGGGTCACTCAGTCCAGTTCTTATTTACAGTCAATGTAGCGCAGTGTTACAGTGCAATCCAACAATGTGTTGGTTATTGTCGTCACTACAGTTGTGTGTCCATATGTGTGTTTTGTTTTTTGGCAATAACATACCTAAATTGAGCTTTGAGCAACCATTGCCATTGGTCCGTTTGCTCAGTGAACATTTATAAATATCCCCAGTCTGGTAAGGTCCATTCATTTCATAGGGAGCACCAACTAGCAACCTGAAAAGAAACAAGAGTTAAAATACTGTATGTGCTTTACTCAAGCTGTTCTCTGAACTCCTCAACTCTGAACTTGAGAAATTTTCCTTCTTCAGTGTTTTTTTTTTATTTTTTATGTTGTCCTCTTGCAAGTAATAGGACCAGAATGGTCACAATCACAACTTCTGATAAAAATAACATAAAATGAAATGAAATTAAAATACAAAAACCTTCTAAACCCTTCTAAGGTTAATTGTCTTTGCGTTGAGCCCTCTGTTCTCATTTTTGTTGTACTACTTCAGATTTTTTTAAAATATTTTTGTTATGTCACAATTAAAAGGACAGAGGAAACATGGCTGACTGATACTTTTTATTAATCTCAAACTCGTCCAACAGCTTAAAACACACAAAAGCAGAAAGGATCTTCCAACTTTCATCCGAACATTTCATAAAACATCCTGTTTAGTTTTAGCTCCAATCATTCACGATTGTTAGACCTTTAAGATTTGTTTTTATTAGGTTATTTCAACCCGAGGACAACAGATTTGTCCTATAAATTAACTGATCAGGTGACTGTTGTCTGGCTTAGAGACAGAAAAAGATAGAAGGCAGAGATGAAGATGTTGAGGTCATCTTTGGGAGTAATGATGATGGATAGGATCAGGAATGAATTAATCAGAGGGAAAGCTCACATTAGATGTTTTGGACACAAGTGTAAGGAAGCAGGTTGAGATGGTTGGAACATGTTGAGAGGAGGAACAGTGATTATGGTGGTAAAATCCTGCTGAAGTTGGAGCTACAAGGACAGAAGCCAAGATGAAAAGCAAAGAAAAGGTTCATGGATGTAGTGAAGGAGGACATGAAGGTCATTGTTTAGATGGGGGTGGATGATTTGCTGTGTTGATCCCTAAAGGAAGCAGCCAAAAAACAGAGGAGAGATGAAGAACTCTAAAAAAAAACTTATGGTCTGAAGTGCAGAAATTTGCAAACTATCCTCATACCTCAACATATCCAAACCGATTGCAAACTCTACACTTTAGTTAGAGCACGTTTGTACCAATTCAAAGTTTTATGAGACCCATAGTCACTATCTGAGACGTGGAAAAGAACCTTATCCCCTTTAGCTGCACATTGACGATCTTTAAAATCAGAATCTTTAAATTCAATTGGAAAGTTACAGATGCCAGCATGACTTCATCTGAATGCATTGAGAAGGAGCACTGTTCAACAGATTCTGCAGATCGATATTTAAGAGAGATGACCTTGAAGGATTGCTCTGAGCATTTTCATAAGGTTTAGCTTTATATGTCTTGTCTAAATCATCTTTTTTGTAATCTTTGAGTCCAAAGCTAATGACGTAGTTTCAAGAGGGAATGGATTCAAATATGTTTCATATGTAAAAGTCTGTTTATGTAACTTATTTACCACAAACAACCTTCAGGACTTTATTATAGATTCAAGTTGTTTTTATTTCTTTTTTACAGTCATTGACTGTACCCTTGTTCATATTGCTGTAATGTTTTCCAAAACCAATTTCTTCAAGCATTTGCCGGAACACAACAAGCCTTTAGCTCCAACTCTGCTGGCAGAATTATGAAAAACCACCTTAAAAAATGCGGCGCCCAATTTAGATTACCTGACAACCATGAACACTGTTCTAATGGGACAATTTTGAATTTAATAATGAACGCTATAGTGAAACTTGTATACAAATGCATCCTATTACTAATGCTAAAAAATATTGTTAAAATTAGGTATTAGCTCTTACTTTTCTCCTGTTCTATTAAAACCAAAGGAATTCAGAAACAACACAAAGCCATCCCAACATAAAATCTGGGTGTAATTGTGACAAGAAAGAGCATTACAATTCCTCCTCATAGTGCCTTAGGCTGCAGCCACTTTCACTCTCATGGTATCATATGTTCGTACTGACCAGGCTTTTTCTTTAAAATGTCTTCACTGTTTGTTTCTCCAAATTCCAGGCCTTCTGCGCACCTTCCTCCATCCTATCCTCCACTGCTTTCTGCCTCCTGGGATACATCATCAGTTCCATGGCCACCATCCGCGTCTGGACTCTGGATATTTTCACCTAGGTTCTGATCTGGACTTGATCTCTCAGCTTGTCAGGCAACATTTTAAAGTGCCAAAAGACTTTTTTTATTGCAATATTTTTGGATTTCAATATCACATTGTTCAAATAACTCTGCTTTTATTCATTATCTAAAATTTGGTAGCAAACTGTCCATTCTGGAGTGACAAGTAAACTATTTTCTGTTTTATGTTTCTGCAAAAGCTCTAGTAAATCCTATTGATTAGTCATGGATTTAGACAACAGTGAAATCTAAGCTGAAATCAAAGGGTAAAGAGCAAACGAGGAACTCCCAGTTTAGTGGTGTCCCAAAGGAAAGACACTCAACACCACTTTATAGCTAAAACAGACTGTGGGCCATCCACTGCGAGGTCAAAGCCATACAATTACCAAGACTGTGCCTTAATCTCTACATCAGGAGGAAATAGGCAAGCATCCAAAACAATTGAACAAACATTTTCAGTAGAATAACTTTACTTTTTGTGATTTTTTTGTTTTTGGCAGTATTTGTTAAATTATAGTCATAAAATAGTTTTGCAAAGAACTGAAAATAGTTTAGTTAAAATAGTTTAAAGGGAAATCCCAGTAACGGACACACCCAACTCTATGCTGTATGATTAAGTGAAAACTCAAAAGCAGGAAGAAAATTACAGAAAGATGGATGAAGAAACATATTTGCAGAGCAAAAAGGAAGTGGTGAATCCCAGGAAAACAGATTCAACAAACGGAGGAATCCAAACAAAGCCGTTGGTGGAATCCTGATGTGAACAGAAGAGCGGAACGCCGGCAGGAAAGTAATGACTAACATGAAACAGATGAGTGTCAATCATAAATGAAATATACAATGAAGTACATGCAGATGTAGAAAAACAACAGAAGGTGGAGGAAGTTGAGTCCCCTAGCTAAGGAGGAAATCAGAAAAATGAAAACGTACTGTTAAAGTATGCGGGTAAACCCCAAAATGCAAATTCACCCCAAAAAAAATGTAATGAAAGCAAGTAGGCCAAGAGTAAACTCACTTGACCCTTCAGTCAGCCCTACAGCTGAATGCTACGTTAGGGTAGCTTTATGATTTTCATTGAATGGTGGTGTTTGTTTCAATCTCTGCTTTGATTGAAGTTCAAATGTGGCATTTACATAAAAGAAAGATTCAATCACTGGAAATGAGGATCCACTTCTATATTTTTATAATTCTGGGTTCAAATCTTCATGCATATAGATACTGTATAACTAGTGGAGCCAGTTAATAAAAAAGTCCTGCAGTTTGTGGTACAAGCACCAAATTTGGCATGAATTTACTTTAGGATTCCCACTATCAGAAAAACACATTAGCCACAAGAAAATCCAAGATTTTAAAACAAAAACTATAAATATAATATGAATATAGTATTATTCTGTAGATACCCCTCAAGTTTAAAGACTGCACTTTGTGCTTTAACAGCCCATTTTGTTTAGATTGGGGCAAATAAACATCAAATATATTTCATAACAATTGTGTATGGCCGCCATCTTTACAAATGGCCGCCATCTTGGATTTTTTCTGGTGGCTAACATGCTTTTCTGAAAGAAGGGATTCTTCGCTGCAACAATGCCAAATTTTGCGATAGTACCACAACATGCACGATTGGTCTGAAATATCAACCTAACCTGCTCCGCTAAACTGTTTATCCCCATGAGCATCATAAAAGCAGGTCTAACCTTTTCCACTGTGTTCTAGTGAAAAGTAATGCATTTCAATTTTATTTTATCATCCTCAATATTTCCGTTTGTCTCACATTTGTTCACAATAATGAAAGTTTTGAACTGATACAGCTGCATATATACACTTCTCCACAAAACCCTTGATATACTGCATGGATTTTCACTTGTAACCCATTTAGAAACTGACTCTGATCCTGAATCAATCCCAGTTTTATCATTTTAGTCACTAAAAGTTTCTTTTTAAACTTAATTTTCTTTCCTCTTGTTTCATTTTTCTGCTAAATAACTTTCATTTACAAGCTCAACATCCAAGTTTACACGTGCAACATACATTCAGGGCTTGATTCACAGCAGGCTTGGTATCAGATATGATTTTAACATATTAGAGTACTGAAGGAAGGAGGACACATTCAAGCAGACCATCTCTGCACATAAAAGACAAGCTCATATGGGAGTTAGCTTTAGTGTAGTGCTCCTGAAGCCAAGATCTAAAAGCTCACACACTCTGGAAATGATTTTACTACAGTGGCTCCTGCTGTGCTTAAATTTCTATGGCAAATTTTATCAAGAATATTATTTAAGTTGTTGCTGTCTCTGCAGGCAAGCAGAGGAACTGCAGCTTAAGTTCAGGTCAGGACACATGCACCTTGATGAAAAGAAACTATTGTTAGATTGGCTTTGCTTTGCTGTCTTTAGATGCCATGAATTCTATTAAAAGCCATTCAAATAATGAAGGTCTGCAGCTCATTGGGGTCAGTTGCTATGGCATGTGTACATCATAAGTGCAGGAATTACAATAAGACTGACGTTTCTTCTCTACCTAACAGGAAAGCATAACATTTTCTACCATGGTTACCAGGGAATACAGACTTTTGGGGTTTTGAGGAAGTGCCATGCACAAAAACAGACAGTCATTACTGTGGTGATGTTTTTCATATTTGGAAAAAAAGAGAAGAATATGCTGTGAAACCACATTTCTGCCCTAGCTCAAGTGTGCTACTGCAAGTCACGCTGGCTCATGTTTATGCATATATCTACATTCATATGTTCTTTTTAACACTCTCACATAAACTGAGATGATCAAGAGACAATGACCTATCGCCTTGTTTCCACTGAGCGGTCCTGTCAGGTCCGGTCCGGTATTTTGAGCGTTTCCATTGTATTGGATCGATTGGGGGCCCCCATCGGTTGTAGGTCTATTAAAAAGTGGAACGGAACGGTTAGGGCAGAGCCATTGTAGCCACCCCTTGATTGGCAGAAAGTCATGACAACATTAGAAAGCACCAATATGGCACTCATTTAAGCCATTGTTTCTTAACAGCGGTAGTCATCTTAACCGTCCGTAAACTTCTTTCAAACAACATTATATTCCTGCTATACACAATGTATCAAAAGTAAAGCAATAAAAAAATGAGCTGCTGGATCACCTCCATTGTTGTTGCTTTTCTAGTCATCGCACTACGCTAGCGGGCTACACCATGCATGCACCGTGAAACCAAACCACTCATTGGAAACGAGGCTCATACTGCTTAGAGAAGAGTTTCTGATGAACTACTGCTACTCTGCAGAAAATATGTCTGAAAAACGACACAGGCTTTTTGATTTTGGCTAAAAATGGCATAATCCTCATTAAAAGAGCACTGGGAATGATTTTACAATAGCAAAAATATAGTTGGACTGGGACTTTAAATGAAACTGAGAATGTTTTTTTCCTCCACTTTTCTTGGAAAAATTGAAACTACTATAATATTGACTCATAAAGGCCAGTGGTGAAAGTCTTAATTGGAGTCCATGCAGTTTATGATGGTGAGCAACAATTAAATGCACTAATAGGTGAAAGTTCAAGTCTCCTTTAAGGTGACCTGATACAACTGTTGAAAAGTAAGCAGTGGAATTGTGAGTGGAAGATTTTTGTTGAGTTTGACTGAAGTATGCAGGGTTGTGCATCCTGTTAGCTTTTAAGACCCCAGTTTCATGCAAGTTTAAGGTTATATGGCTTTTTCTAAGTTCCCCACGGAGAGTGGTGGAGTTTTTTTACTATGATATAGGGGAAATGTGAGGAAATAACACATTCCTGGAATTGTAGTCATTTCTGAGCTTAGTAGGTTTTTTTTTTTTGAGGAGCTTCTGAATGAGAGCACCAGCAGACCTAAAATGTTATTTTTTTAGGTAAAAAATGTTTTTAAAAAAATCTTTTTTGTTGTTTTATTAAATATGTTTGAAAAGCCTGACTGTAGAAGATAGTAATTGAGAAAAACTTCAATATTTAGAAAGGTCCAAAAATAAAAGCACAGAGCAAATCAATCTTTTTTTCCACTTTTTTTTAATTTAATCTTCTCATATAAGCGTTTCCACCTTTCAAAAGTTTTTTGTTTTGAAGAGAAGAGAGCAATTTCTGCAATCCAGCTCCAATTCAGTGTTCCTTAAAATCCAACAAAAATAGAAAACCTGACGTTTGGGAAAAATGAGTACTTGTATCACTAAAATTTAGATTAAAACAGAACTGAAGGGGAACTTTGTGAGGGAAAGAAAATAAACAGATCAGATGAATAAACAGATCAGAAAGTTAAAAGCTAATTAAGGGCTAATCAGATGGAGTCGGCAGATTTAAACAAATGAAAGACAGGGCATTTTGTCACAAAGAGCCATGGCTTTTATATCATAACAGATTCTTTATTGCTGCCTCGCACACACAAGTAAAGATGAAAATTGGAGTGTTCTGTTTGTGTGAGCTCCTACAGCATCACAGAGTAGCAGAAAATTCATGAACTGACAGTTTCCATTCTGTGATCCATACATCACATGGAGAGAGGAGAACAAATGGAAAATTTCAGTCTGCCTGCAACACCTAGAAGGTTCACAACAGATTCAGGCGAGAAGTCTAGGTATCAACAGCCTTTTAGATCCATAAATAAAGCTGAATTTTGTTTTATTTAGTCCTTTCGAGTGTTTTGCACTGACGGCACACCG
Organism: Adrianichthys oophorus; assembly: GCA_036245035.1. NCBI lineage: Eukaryota > Metazoa > Chordata > Actinopteri > Beloniformes > Adrianichthyidae > Adrianichthys > Adrianichthys oophorus. Next base: position 5,085,440 of record BSAI01000104.1, read on the forward strand.
GTATAGTTCTCACCATTTAAAGACCATTTGTTACCAATGTTTTCATTTGATTCTGGGACATTTAACCAAATGAACTTTCCTTTCTGGTGACCTACTTTTCTCATTTATCAGACTGTTTCTGTTTTACCAGACTTTAGCATTTAGCAGCTGTTCAGATTAAAAAAAAAAAAAAAGCACGAAACAGTCAGGGAATCTCATTGCTCTTCAGACAGAGATGGGTGAAGTTTTCATTTCAGTGTTTTTCTCATGCTACTTTATGCACAACAGCTGTGTGAAGAAATGCATTACAAAGCTTGATTTGCAACAAACCTTCCATCAAGAAGTATCTAGATGTTTTCAACAAGCACAGAGGCAACACACTATCACCTTGTAGTTTCCTTGTGAGTAAAGTAGCCTGAAACAACTTTTGGTCACTAAACATAGGGAGTAACTTCTAACTTACTAAATACACTCAATATGACTGATTTAAAATGAATACTAACATTTTTGCTGATGTAGACATGGTCACGGCAATCTGCTGCAGTTCAAACCGAGCATCAGAACGGGGAAGAAAGCTGACTGAAGTGACTGAATGTGGCATGGTTGTTGGTGCCAGATGAGCTGGTCTGATTATTTCAGAAACAATGTGAAAGCATGGATCAATCTAACCTTGTTCAGACTGGTGGTGGTGGTGTAATGGTGTGGGGGATATGTTCCTGGTATACTTTGGGCCCCTTAGTACCAACTGAGCATGGTTGCAACATCACAGTCTACCTGAGTATCATTGCTGACCATGTCCATCCCTTTATGACCCCAGTGTACCATCTTCTGATGCTACTTCCAACAGAAAAAGGTGCCATGTCATATAAAAAGCTGGAATCATCTCAGACTGGTCTCTAGAACATGACAATGAGTTCACTGGACTCAAATGAAACGGGAGATCGGCATCATGGATGTTCAGCCAACAAATCTGCAGCAACTGTGTGATGATACCATGTCAGTTCTGAAGGCAAAAGGGGTCCAACCCAGTACTAGCAAGGTGGACCAAATAAAGTCAGTGTAAGATTTAGTTTTGAAAACCAATACATCTATCATTTTCAGATTTGAATTGGACACTATCTATTGAAAGTGGTGGTGAAAACTCAAACACAAGAAGTTACACATGCCAGCTTAGAGCTTGCCAATAGTTCCTGGCCGATGCTGGAATCTCCTTTTCAGATGAGCTAATAATGTTGCATCAGAAATCAGCTTCTGCTCTAAAGCAAAGTGATGAATTAGTTTCAATAGGCAAGGCTCTTTCCAAGGGAGGAATTGCACTCTTGTCTTCTCTCTGCCTCAAAAGACAAATAGTCTGTACTACAGCTTGTCTACATGTGTTTATGTCTGTAAGTTTTAGATCTTTTCATTTCACCATTCATCACCAGAGGGAAACCTGGCAGCCTCAAAGACATCAAGACTTTACATTCCTACCAGAAAAATGGATATTTTGTAACATAATAAAAAAAGAGGAGAACAATGAGATGATGCATAACTGCAGTAAAGCCAATACATGATCTGCAATAACATAAAAGTAGCTAAAGAACATAAATCATGCATAACCTAATTACATTCAGATCTTGCATAAACTGAAACAGCAGCAGAAGTGTGTGTGTCATTACCATTTTTCTCCTCCAGCAGCCACATGTTGCTGAACAGTGTATCCAAACTGAGCTTGTTTTGGGCCTTTGATGATCCTGGGTGTTTTCGTGTCGATGTTGAAGCAGTCATGGAGTCCTTGGAAAAGAACAAATGCAGCAGCATTAGAAGGTCTCGCAATTTTGAAGTCATTTGGCACGCAACAAGGTTCTCATTGAGAAACAAACATGTCTAAGTGATTAGCGGAGCCGCTTGTCCTATTTACCCTGATGTATTTTTATTATAAAATTGCTCCTCCACTTGGGTTTTATCCTTTGCAGCAAATTGCCAACTCAATAACCTACATGAATGTTTTGGGGGGTTTTTTTCTCCAAAAGACATCTGACAGTCATCCGCAAAATGTATGAACTCAGTACCTGAGACTAAAGACATGAAATCAATTATTAGAAAGGAATAACAATAAACTTTTACAGAGAAAAAATGTTTTTGATAAAAAAAGTCAATAAACTCTTTTCAAACACAAAAAACTCCTGGAGTTCTGATGTTTGTTTTTTAAAGGAGGCAATGAACACTTGAAAAAAAATTTGCTCTCTTCTTAATGCAACATTTTCTTCAGATGCAGCAGCATTTTCCATGGTGGGGAAAAAGCGTATAATCTGTTCTTGATTAAAATACCAATCAGAGAAGGTAGTATCTAGCCTCTGCGTGTCATTTGATTAGACATTATGGTTTTACTTTAATGCAGACAGACAGGTGCTCTCTTTCCTGTTTTTTCACCCCAGTTGACAGGCAGGTTGTACCTTTTGCAGTGAAGATGGAGAAATATTTTTACTTGATGTTATTTTATTTCCATTCCCACTGTTTTGAATTCCCATAACACACTAATCAAAAGTGTTGATGAGCTCGGCTCCCTGGCGGTTCCAGCTTCAATAAGATGAATTACCTTACCGCGGCTTATCAACACAATAAACTGCAAAACAAACCCGATGACGAGCTGTGCAAAAAGGGAATTGTGACATAAGATCTGACACGAGCCTAATGAGACACAGAGGTCTATTTTGAGCAAAATGAGATGAAAGATAAAAAGGTTTCTTCTCACAGTTTGTGCATCACAAAAAAAAGAAAACATCAAAAACTCTTTCCGCTGCTTTTGTTTGTGACTCTTGGCTGCACACTGATGGGTTGATTCAGTCTCCGGCTGACATAGAAAACATCCCAACCCACAGGTCATTCTCCATCTGGGAGCCTGTGGTCCAGTCAGGTGAACTGTGCTTTTTTTTTTTTTTTTTCCTGTTTGCCAATGTCGAGGTGGAAGATGCTCAACAAAGCCAGACGTGCTTCAAATGAATCTACCACAAATTACATCTGAGCCTGAGTAAAATAAATAATAGTAGAAAATGCAGTGTTGTGATCACTTCTTCAGTTTGTCTGTCTGACCACACCATTGGCATAGAAACAATGGACGAATCGAGGTGTGATGTCACCCATAGAAAATGCCTTATTTCCGGCTCTTGCAAAATTAGACCACATTTTGAAACCCATCGACAGAGGTTGGTCCAAGTCGGTCTGAGCCACGTTTTTTGGGGAACTACAGTCACCAGACAGGAGTGTGTTTGTTCTAAGTCCACACCCCTTCCGCTGAAAGCAGGCTTGGGAAAAGCTGTCAATCAAACATTTGAGGTGAGGTCAGCAGGAACTTTGTGGAGCGGAGCAGGAAGCTTGTGGCCCATTCAGCGTATTTCCTACATGACAAATTTCCAAGTTTCCAAACTTCTTTTTTTTTTTCATCTGCTTCTTATTCACAATGATTTTGCGAAAAATAGACTCAGAAATGCAATTTTAAGCTTACATTTTCTTTGTAAATGATCAGTAAAATACCATAAAAACATGTTAAAAATACCAGTGTGTCTTTATCTTTGGTTTGTTAATTAGTAGCATGATAGCATCAAGCTGGCTCCAATTCAAATCTGCAAAAGGTCGACTTCTCCCTTCCTGCTGTCCCACTATAAGCTATCTACATTAAAAAGGTCTATTGAATCTTTTACTTTACCAATGCTGGGTGAATGTTCAGAATTTATTGGTGAACTAATTGGCGTCATGGGCAATTTGTAGATACCGGTAGTCTCAAGTCATCAACAGTTTCAAGAATTGGCAACCATTGAGGTAATGTCAACAAATACATTCAGGTTGTTGTAACTAAGTTATGGTGATTTCTATTAAGATCCAAACAATGTACACAAGCACATTACATGTTTCTTGACTGTTTTAAAAATTTTTGATTTTAAGAGATTAGATAAGTATTGTATTACATAAATATCTTTAAAAATGATAGGCAGATGATTTTACCGCCAATATTTGTCAAAAAGAAGTCCCAAAAGTTTTCATTCATAATGTAAATTACGTGCTAGATTGATGACTTTACGAGACAAACCTCAGATTACTAAAAAACTGTAGTGAGTAATTATAAACTAAACCCAAAATATCTTTTATTAATTGCATTAACCTTAAAATGAATCATTGTTCTTTCTAATTGTACAGTTACACACAAATGACATCATGAGACACATCTGACAGTGCTTCTTCAGTACTTCAGGGATCTGCTTTAACAGTGATAGGAAAACAAGATAATTTCTACTTCTATGTTAACACTGAAAACTCGACTTCGTTTTCAGCAACCGACTCCAACTTTTTCAAGAATGCAACAATTCAGGCTCCTTTTGTGTTGAGGATTTGTAAAAGAAACTACCAAATAAGGGAAACGGGTTGTCAAAAGCAGCGCCTGCACCCCTGCCATATAAAACTGATTCATTTCAGTGACTTTCAATGCTCTTTGTCAGTGTACTGAGTACAGTGTGTGAGCAGAGCAGTTAACATCCTTGTCAAGGTTCAGCTGACCTGAACTGGAACAACCATGTGCTGTGATGAAAATCACATCAGTTCAGGAAAAGTAAAAAAAAAAAAATATGATCCAAATTCAACTGAAAGAAGACCTATAACTACTCACAATGGAAATGGTGTCCCTTGAATTCCCGGTGCTGCTGTCTGTCCCTGAGCTGCATCTACCCTCAGCCTCTTTGTGGCTCGTTCTCTTCCTTTTTTTCTCAAAGAATAAAAAAAAAATCTTCAGTTTATTTTCAGTTCAGCTAAAGCCAGTTTATTTATGAGGTCACATGTATGAACCTCATAAATTGAAGTTTTTTTTCAAAGAAAGAAAATGAAAGAAACAATACTAAAATGGTATGATCCAATTTAGTCAACATCAGACTTTGGCAAATTTGTCATAACTTGTTGCAACCAAAACTTTCTTACTGACACTTAACAGGTAGAGACGTCCAATAGAACCAAAGTTAGAAAAGACAATCTCCTGTTGGGACAGGTTAGGGTCAGAGAGGGCAGGGAAAAGATGGTCAAACAGATTCATAAGCATTGGAACATCTGTTCTCTGTTTATGAGGCGAAAAGGACACATTACTGAAACAAAATGCAATGGTGAGTGGGAAAGAGAGTATACAAAAGAAAGATCTAAGATGAGGAGTCCTTGAGCCACCTTCACAGTCTGTACTTAAAACAGCATCACTACAGTCAAGGCTCAGGGTCACTCAGGATAAGCTCAATCAGAAATGAGAAATACTGTCTGCCTCCTAAGCTAAAGCACAGAGTTGATTCCTCAAGAGAGGAGTCTGACGGCTGAGAGCCTGCTGCCCATTCTGCTTTAAAAACCCACCGAAACCAGGAACCTTCCAGGCTGAGAGCAAAGAGCTTTGTTTTAAAATAATGGAACTGTAAGGTCAATGAGATAAGATGGAGCTTTACCATTTTAAGCTTTAAAGACCCACTCTGCGGAAAATTGTTTTTGGTATTTTTACCATGTTCTTGTGGCATTTTCCTAATGATGGAGCACATATTTAAAGAATTAAACTTCAAATTGCATTTTTGAGTATTTCTTTATTCAAATTGTTGTGAATCAGAATTAGATGAAAAATGTAATTGGAAAAAGATTGTAGTTGTGACGTAAACTACTATTGGTGGGTCACAAGCTCTCTGCTCTGCTCCATTCTGATGCATCCACTTGTAGATGACTTGATTCTTGTACGTCACGTTTTCCTTGTCCAAGCTGGTATCTGGCTCAAAACTGTACAGCTGAATAGATCCAATATTGCTCACTATTTTTTTTTTCTGCACTGGTAATGTTAGATTGGGGATGCGAAGGGCTGTAAGTTAGTGGGAGTGCATGCAAACAGATGACGGGAAGTGCGGGAAGATTTACTCTTCGTCAACAGACCCGTCCACAAAACAGGTACATTTCTAATGAACTCCTGTTGCTCCGCAGAAACTTTGGTCATGCCTGAATTCCTTCATTGCACACTACTTAGTGCCATTTTGTAGAGCTGTCCAAATCTACAATTCCAAAAACGAGTGCCCTAGAGATTTCCCAGAACTCTTTGCTCACTATGTTAGCAAATACAGACCGATTTTGTAAAAAGAAATTTATTCTTTTTTTTTTTTTTACCTTTCAACTTTTCATCATCAGAACATTGACTTCATAAGTAGTTTTTGTTAAATGTTTATTTTTATTAGGGGTTTTACTTTGACGTCCATTTTAAAAAACAAAAAAGTGGTGAGCATGGTGTCTGAATTGCTTTTAAAATCCAGGGAACCAGATAGTCCTGCAGTATATAGTTTTTTTGTAGTTAGGATATGGCCTATGCCCTGGAAAACAACAAACGTTTTTTTACATAATCATAATTAAAAGACCACTGGAAACAAAAGATGATCAGACTGCGACTTTAAAAGTTGGTAAAAGAGTTTTGTACTCTGCTCTGCCATTAATGAAAGACACCCATGTGCTGAACACTCGAAGAGCAAGAAACCGTTGATTCAGAAAGCCTCGTCGTAGCTCTTAGCTTTCAGCCGCAGCATCTGTGGTTCTATTTGAATCTCAGGGATGCTCTATACAGCTGACTTAAATCCAGGGTTTCAAAGTTTTAACACTTGGCTTCAGCTTTAAGAAAGCATCATGAGAATGAAATGCACTCAGCTGCTGCTGTGTAGTTGGTTAATTAGGTATTTGGATGAGCAAGCAGTCAAACACGTGCAAGTAATGAGAGGTACAGCATGCAGCTGAAACTCTGCTTCACTTTACTGCAGAGAAGAAGAGATTAATTTGTTTGGGTGTGCAGCTGTTTGTACTTTGAGATGGGGAGGAGAAGCTGTACGTTGAGCAGCTGTATTCCTTTAAGGAAAAAGAGGCTCATTCTCAGTCCTGGGAATCTGTCTGCATTCCCCAGACACTGACATTTAGGAGTCCAAATAGACTGTCTAACACCCAGCAAACACACTATTGCCATTTGTTTCATTTGTTTGTAAATCTGAGTCTGACTTGTTGAGTCGTGTGATTGCAGCCAGTGTCAAAAGAGTCAAGGCCACAGTTTTAGCTGTAGAATGAATAAGGGACTCAATTCTTACTCCAAAAAGGATGCTAATTACACCTTCACTGTTCCTGCTACGAACCATTTTGTTTGTTTTGAAAAAGCTTCAACTAAATAGCCAACAATGTGCCCAAGTCTGTTCACATAAGTACTGGCACATTTACTTTTCTTGTGTGTTTGTCTGACTGGCATTTGGTGCAAACATCCTCCTTCAGTCTCTGTCTTTAAACGGTAAAGAATTTGACTGAAAACAAGGACAAAATGCTACACTACAATTACATAAAAGTACCATAAAGAAAGGTGCACTTTAAAGCCATTTTTTTAAACATTTGAATAATTATTGGATTAATTCTGATCATACTTACTGATATCGAAGCAATTTTGAGAGGAGCGCGACGCTCTGTCAAAATGTTTGGTTAGGTATTGTAAATACACTAACGTGCTAACGTGTAGTGGTGATGGACTGTTTTTGCGTGTGTTACTAACAAGGTTGGGAGTTGGCACTGCCACAGTAATGTTTTTTTAGCGATATCAGTCTTTTTTATATGTAGCAAACAAGGCTGAGAGTTGCTAATATGGCTAACACTTCTAATGGGGCTAACGAGTAGCACGTTACAAACAAATTATAGAATTACTCTGAATGCAGTCATTAAAGTCTGACTGACAAACGTATCTCTGACACTTTTGTCTCGCTTAATGTGTCTTATGGTTCGGTGCATCTTATATATTACATATTTTCTAAAAAACTGTGTTCACTCGCTATTTCGCGGTTCACCTTTCATGGTCTCCCTCTTTTGCAGGTTTTTTAGGCCACTTTGAGTGTCTTTTTTTGTGTTTTTCACAACGCACCGTGTTCTGCTCCCTGATTGGCTGTTAATCTTTCATCAATCAATCTCTTCCATCCCATGTCTCCTGTACAGAGACGCTAAATGTTCAGTTTGCCATCTAAATCTTTATCGCGACCAGATCTTTATTTATTTTACTTTTCTGTTCTAAAACAGGCTACTGAACTTATTTTTTTATCAAGGTTTGAACTTTGAGAGTTTAAACAAGAGAGAAAATGTTCATGTTTGCCTGATAAAAGTGTATAGTGAGAGGTTTACCAGCCATAGAACATTTGTAATTCTACTTCGGATTTCACCTATCGCAGGTTTTTCATGGAGAATATCCATCCATCCATCCATCCATCCATCCATCCATGTCATCTATTTATTTATTGACGGTGTGTTTCATAATCCGGTACGCCCTGTAGTGCAGAAATACAATAGGCAGAAAAACTTCAGACTATATTTTATTGAGTTTCCAAATGGATTGTAAAATCTTTTGTTTCCTTTGTTAAGTTGGAAAACCTGAACATTAGCTACCAGGCTGACTTTTGAACGCCTTAAAAAGCTACTACTGCTTCAGGAAAAGGGGAAAAGCTTGATCCACAGATAAGTAAAATCTAATAAGAGCTCTTGACACCAGGGCAACTTGGAAGAAAGTGTCAGGGTGAAAGCGTGAGAATGAGGGTTATCAAGTTTCCATTTAAAGCTACTAATGTTCCAAAGAAATCGAATATTTTCAGCCAAGGAGGGAGTCTTGCTGGGTTTCCTGTGCGCTGGTTTTCCTGCCCAGATAAACTTCAGGCCTGGGGCTGCTGATGTGACCCATATAGTCCTCTGCTGCCTTTGGCCCAGCACCAAGCTGCTGGAGCCACACCACACCGGCTCTTTATGCACCCAGCCGACACTGACACATCCTAATATCGGAACAGCTTTCTCCATCTGACATGGTAGTTTTCTTTTTTTTTTTTTTTTTTTTTTTAACTCGTGGAGCACCTTGATCTTTTTGTTGTCACGGACACTTCTTGTATGATTGGATCTGCAGCACCCAGATAACCTTTCCTAATGTTTTTCCAATGATCCCTTGTTTTTCTCTAAAAAAAATGCTGTCCTTCACAGTACACACTGTACACCCAGCCACTGCAGCTTTCCCCAAATGCCAAAGAAAATACTCTGAGAGGCAAAGGGGGCATCTAAAACCAGATGTCTCCTTTATGCAACTGGACTCTTCTTAACAAGCTGTTGAGCTTCTGAGTCAACAAAAATCTTCTCAGCACAACACAAAATGTATGCCTCCAACACTACACAAAGACAAAAACATCACCCTGTGAGAGTTTAGGAGCCCAGAGCCTTTAACTACTAATTCAGCTTTGAAATATAATATACTTTAATTATACGACAAGGACTAAAAAGCTGCAGGGGCTTTAGAAAGCAGATGAGGAATAAATTCTGTAACAATTCAGCAGCACAATTCTTTTCCTAAACAGATACCTAACCACTGATAGATGGCTGGCCTTGAGTTTTTTTTGTAAAGTAAGTCACATTTTCAAAGGTGCCAGGACCCACATTTAACTTGGTTAGGAAGCCATCCAGTGGAGATAAAGAACAAGAGAACATAGATCCGTTTAAATACTGTCTGCCTGTTATTAAGGCAACAATCTGACGCCCAATTAAACTGGTATAAGGGTGAGTAAATATTTGTAAGGAATTAGCTGTGATATCAGTAGGGACGCTATGTTATTTTTAATGTAAAAATGGCTTTTTTTTTTTCTAGCCATAAGAATGGGATTTTATTGTGCACAGTGTTAGTTGATATTAATCTCCAGACTCAAGTAAATAAACAAGGCTTAGAAACCTTTTTAGAGCTAAAAGAAATACTTTAACATCTGAACTACTGGAGCTATATCCTAAAAAAAAACTGCTTCCATAAAAATAAGTGAAATAATAATAAACATACAGTAATAAAGCCCAACAAAAGAAATGCATTTCCTACATTCCATTTACACTAATTAGAATTTTTTATACCCAGCATCTGAGAAACCTCTTGTCTTAACCCTGAACATGATTAATTTCTCATTTAAAGTAAACAATTGTATTTTAAGTAAGACAGAACAGAGAAAACGACAATAAAGAAGGATGTGAACAGAAACTCTGCAAACTCTTCTTTTCAGCAATAGAGTTTGACCGTGTGCTTTGAAGAATCTGCTTGAACAGGGACAACAGTAGGCTCTGAAAAGGTCAGCATCAACATTTATTCTACAAAAGGGAATGAACCACAACTACTAACACACAATGTTAAAGAAAACAAAACAAGAATGTAGTTCCGTTTTGTAGACAGATGACTGATTTAATGACTTTTTCAAAATAAAGTCTATGGTTCAAGAACATATATTATCAGTGTAAAAGTAGAAATTGTCTGGACTCACTCCTGTAGAGTTTTGCGTCTTTCTTGATGTCATTTTTACATTACTGCAACTGCTGGAATTACTTTATTTTTTTCATTTACATAATTATATAAAAAAGCTAGTTCTTTTTGTTCAAAATGTCTTTTAATTCACAAATGAGATGACAAAAACAAGAATAAAAAGGGTTTACAAACTCAAAGGGGTATATTTAAAGTTTATCTTTCTGCAGTCTCTACAGGTGAAAAAATGCCTGATAAGTCATTCATTTTAAGCGTAACCTAAAAAGTCTTCCTCCACAAGGTTTAGAAAAAGATCAATATTTTTACAATTTACTTTTATTTAACAAAACTAACAAACAGCAAATCTTTTACAACAAATGTTAACTATCAAGTTGTGACTAACAAAACTCACTGCTATTGTGTAAATCAGTAATGAAGAAATAAAAATGGAAGGGGGTTGGCAGCAATCTTTTAGGTTTAACTGAACAGCCAAAGGGAGAATTGATCGCATTGGGACTTTGGTTGTACAAAGTCCATAAATTTTCACAATCTGAACAATGACCAGAAATCTTAATTATAGGTGAGGACTTGTGTTTTTCCATCCATTAGTTGTAAATATCAAGTAGAAATGCAGATTCTGATGACAAATGCTTGTGGAAAAAATAAGAAAAGCCTTTATTCTGCGTAAGGAAGCAGGGGTTGCTGTTGGAGCGCCTCTCAGCTGTGGTGCTGCAGAGGCGGCTTACACTCTGGGAGGTCACCAGTCCATCACAATCAGAGAAAGACAGCCTCTGTTTCAAAGTTTCAAATCATGATTTAACCTTTATTTGTTCATCTGGACTGTGCCTGTGGGTTACCCACAAACCCACAAGGAGAACATGCAAACTCCACTCAGAACGGATTCAAACCAAAAACCTCCTTCTTGTTAGTCAACAGTGTTACCCACACCTCCGCCTTGATAAAAACACACTTTCCTTGATGTTCACGTGGTCATGTTCCTGGTAAACACAGATTTTGGTCAATCTGGAGTACAATTGTTTATTCAGTCTGCTAAGAATCTGATTTAATTTGGTCCTGAAGTTTGCATATTTTCCATTGAATGGAAGGGCTCCTCTTACTGTATGTTTGCTTTCTGTATGTACTTACACTTGATTAATTTTGTCACTTGCACTTTTTACCCTTCTCAGAAAAATCCTAGTGGGGAGCTTTCATGACAGCCTCATCATCATCTGTGGTCATATTTAATGTCATTTATTTATTGTTTTTTATTCAATCTTGAGCCTTGATGTATTTTAAACAGAACTGTTCTCTACAAATACGCCTGTGTGAGATCTTTGGTCCAAAACTTTACAAACTGGTATAAAAACTTTAGACGGCCTTCTTCTCATGCTCTTTAAAAAAAAAAAAAAAAACACAGCCTGCATCTGACTCCAGCTACAAGGTCATTCTTATTGGAGCATCAACCCAAAAATGTGTTCCAGCAAATTCCAAAATCCAACCAAAAATGTACAAGTATGTTCTTCCTTCTCTCTTCTTTTTGCAGCTTTGTGTTATTTACAGTGTAAGTGCAGTAGAAGTGTATGCATAAGTGTCTAAATTATACACAGACTGAAATGTTCTTGGAAATAAAGCCTCAAAAAGAGGTATTTTGCAAATAATGTGACAAAAATGATTAATAAAGTTTGGTAGATTAAATACAAGCATTCATATTTCTTCCCCCAACACATATTGTGCTTGAAACATCTGGCTACTGTTTGCAGAACCCAAAACCAAACTTAATGAAAGTTTCTACAGCAGAATGGAATAAAAAATAATCTGCGACACATACTTACTTTATGCCAACTGCAATAATATATTCATTTTTGTGATTAATACTTCACAAATCCCATCAACAAATGAACAACATAACACAAATATTGTTCTAAGCGTTTAAATGGCCTCTTTGTCACTCCCCCATCCTTTCATCTTGCTTAGATGTGTGACTGTTAAAGAGATTTCACTGGCAATTGAGCACAACTCTGGCTGAGCACCAACTCACAAAATCAGCTTAGCTCAGACAGAACATCAAGGATCTCTATAAACCTTAACAGAACAATATATCTTCCAGGATAAACATAGAGTCTGCTTTCCAGCCTGTCTCAATCATACAGGGTCAAAAGTCAAGTTATCATAAGACTCATTCATTCACATGAGATATTGAGTTAAAAGTGACCCAAATGTGAGGGATTCACCCCCAAAAAAGAGAATTATCCACTTCACTCAAAATTGAAAATGCTGTTGGTTCAATTGTAAGGTCAGATGGGGATTTTTTTTTTCTTTTAATTATCTTAAAAAGATGCAGAAACTTAAATGGTGACGCCTCATAACTCACCAAACTGCTGGCTGCAAATCCAGAGCAGGAGGAAGCAGTAGTACTCCATGTGTCTGCTGCTGTGCGCATGTATGTGATAATGCGTATGAGTGATGGCTGCTGTGAGGGTGTATGAGGTGCAGAGACCCAGCGGCAAGCACAGTTAAAGATCCCTCTTTGGTTTACTCCAAACCAAGGCTTTGCCTATTTGTGGAGAAGTAGGAGGGGACTGCAGGAGAAGGAGGTCCATGCTGACACAAGAGGCAGAAATGCTCTGTCTCTCATCAGGTCATTCAGCTCAGTTTGACTGGCACAATGCTCTCAAATGACTCATGTTTGGACAAAGTCTGGAGAGTGTATCTAGGAAGTGTACTATTATGATGACAAGCTTCAAGATCAAGATTGAGATCAAGAGATTATTAAAACTACATCTGTTTTTTGCAACTTAGATTTGTTTTTTAAGTGACACTTAAAAAAAAATTACTTAGCGTTGGAAAATGCAGCATGAAAACAAATTAAGAACAATATTTTATGCTCTGATCACAGAAAATCACAGAAAAGAACCAAAATAAAAGTCTAAAAATGCCCTGACAGACCAAAGCTGCCTCTTTCAAACTCAAGCTCAGCCCTGAAATTTTATCTCCACGTCACAACCACAAACTGACTGATGCTTCAACAGCAAATGTGGGCTTTGAATGTTACCTTATATTCCTGCTGCTGAACAACCTTTTCATAAATGCAAAATGCATAATGATACTATTTAGTGAGGTTTGTTTCGTCTACGTCAGCTCCAACAAAAGCCTTCTGTGGTTGGCTGAACAAACTTTGTTTCAGAAATTAACCAGAGCTGGTCAATTCTTAAATACACATGTATGCGTGTTCTGTGGGAACATTTGTCTAAACAATCGTTATTAATAACAAAGAGGGGCAGGGGGGGTCCTTTTTCACCTATTAGAGAAGATTCAGCATTTTTCAGCAATCATATACACCTAAAAAGGTACATAAGCAGATTATATCAACGTAAGATATCCAACAAAGCTCACATTGTATTACAGAGATCAAGAAAAGCTTAATAAAACAAATTATAAGGAAAGTGTTGAGATGCTTTATACTGAAGGAAGAAAAAATATTTAGATTTGTCTTAAACCCTATCACAATACCATCCAGCAAATTTGTTGAGGTTGGGTGGGGAAAGCCAAAAAAAATCACAACTGATTTGGTTTTCTTACAAACAAAACACTTTGAGAAGTAAACCAAAGACTTAGGTGGACTAAACTGCCAAAATAAATACCAGATAGTTACTATAACTGCTCGTTTGGGGGCAATCATGTCCAGAACAAGCATAAATAAAAAACAAAAGAAAAAAAACACTGTCATCTGTCTATCAAGAACATCACATCAGTACTGTTAACTTTTTTAAACAAGTTCCTTTTCTCACTCCAAGTGAGATCAGTATATAAAGAAAGGAACTTCCAATTCAGAAGTACCTAATATGAAAGTTCCTTAAATTGACCTATGAAGGCTGGTTTCAAAAGAAAGCAATGTATTATAGAGCTTTTTGCTAAAAAAAAAAAAAAAAAATAAATCTAACTTCACACAAAAAATGCATTTACAATCTGGTTTCAAAAACCTTTTCAAAGTTTGATGTTAAGTTTGATATTTTCAAGAAAGTGGGATGAATTTCATTTTAGATCACTTTATAATTTTATTGGAGATCAAATTTGTGAATTTTTTAGAGGGTGTCTTTGATTGATAGGTGCATGACCCGTTGGCCAACACATCAACACTCATTTTTTGGTCACAAACTCTCAATTTCAACAAGTTCTTGAGGCAGAGTAAATCTATTAAATTACATATCAACGAAATGCAGACAGAGGTTGGACAGAAGGAACTGACATGGGAGAAGTGGAGCAGCTAGAAAAGTGTGATGTGAGGAATAATCTCTCTCAACCCCAAGAAAACCGAGAAAGTCATCATTGATTTTGAGGAGTAATAATAAAACAATCTTTGTCTCCTTCTACGTCATAGGTGACTGCCTGGAGAATGTTTTTTTTTGTTTCCACATTCCTGAGGACCCATCTCTGAGGACCTCTTCTGGTCAGAAAACACCACTGCATTGGTGAGAAAAGCCCGACAAAGACTCCACTTCCTGGAAGTCCTCTGAAGAAACAAAGTAGAGCAGAAGCTGCTTTTTATATTTCCCCATCCCAGCATTGAGACGTGACCCACACGATCTCTGTGTGGGATGTCCACTGTACATGAACAGGTACAGACACAGGTTTTCGGAGGATGCTAAAAATATGTATTAGTCACACTCTATGCTCCCTCCAGGACATCGTCTGCTCCTGGTGCTTGTCAAGATTGAGGAGGGTCACCTGTGACCCTGACACTATGATCACAGCTTCATAGACTTGCTACCATCAGCAGAAAATATAGAAGCATGAAATCAAGAACAAATAGTCTTCAAAAGTTTGTCTTTGGCCTTCAGACTGTTCAATTTACACATATTTTCATCTAACATGCATTATGAATTTTAATAAAAGTCTAATAAGTCTGGAAGAGAGAGAGAGAGAGATTAAAAATGTGTGTTTTTAAATTTTGCTGCATTAGCTTTAAGATTAATATTACAATGACAACAATATATTGAAAATACGAAAGGAAATTAAAAACATAAAAACTATCAATTTACAGTGTTTTCCACACTTTAACACCCACTCCAATGAAGATCGTGTTGTGGGTTGTGGTCTACAAAGAAAATTAAGATCAAAATTGGATTTCTGGGTCTTTATTCAAATTGTTGTGAGTCAGGAGCAGATGGAAAAATGCTGTCTGAAAAATAGTGTATTTGTGATGTAGAAAATGTTCTGGTCGAGCTACAAGTCCCTGCTCTGCTCGGACGGGGAGGAGAAAGGGGAGTTCTCCATGCCAATGGTCCTGCTACTACTCAGAGGCAAATTTCTATTCAACTACTGCCACTCTGCAGAAACTAAGTCCTAGAAAACGACACCGGTTTTTGATTTTGCCTTAAAACGGCATACTCATAATTAAAAGACCACTGGGAACACTTTTAAAATGGATCAAAAGATGATTGGAGTTGGACTTTAAAAGCCTTAATTCTTTCCAAATGCATCATATAATCCAGAGCACCTCAAAGATGGATTTATTCTGGTTTTGTTTATTGATGTTGAAGAGATTTTGAGAGGTATGCTGTGCTCTTTAAAAATATTATTCTGTTTTTTTATGAATTACAAAAAGGTTAGCCACGTTAGCATATTGTTAATATGCTAGCAGTGTCAAACTGTTACTAAGAAGGTTAGGAGTTATCATAGAGACAGTAACGCTTGTTTTAGCGGGTCCAGTCTGTTTCTTAACGTGTTGCAAGCAAGGTTGGATGTGCAGGTATTGTTATTAAGCTAATGCCTCCAATGTGGCTAACATGTAGCGTGTTACATACAAGTTCTAGAGTTACTGTGAACACCGTTAATAAAGTCTAACTGACAAACTTATCTCTGACTTTTTTGTCTCATTTAATAAGCCTTTTGTATGACAAAAGTTCAAAATTAGTCCATCCATTGCCATATTTCCTTTGCGCCATATACCATGGAAAAATATGGCACAGATGATTTGTTAGAAATTCAACTTGAAAATTACATAGCTGCATCCATCCTGCCTGTGTAAGCTCTCTACCCCCCCCAAAAAAAAGAAAAGTGGACTGGCTTAAAAACATTTTAACAACAATATGCCGTACCAAGGAAGCTAAACATGTGAATACCACAAGCATGTTAAACAGGCAATTTTCAGCAACAGCAGTGGTAAAAAGTGACTTGATCCCAACCATGTTTAGGCAAGTTCTTGCTTCTTAAGAAAAATGTATGAATGATAAGAAAGTAGGATGGTATGTTTAGAAATTTTCTGTGTTCAAGATTTTATCAGGATTCAATTTGTGTGCTGGGCACAGCAATGTTTGAGTTAGAAATTCAACTCATCATCAACCACAGCACAGCGTTATCAGAGAACTAACATCTTCGCTTTGTGAAACGTTTGAGTGGCTGTCAAAAACTCTTCTTTCCTTCCTTTTATTTATTTTTTGAGAGGTTTGCGGATTGTTCATTCATTCATTTTCCAATCCGCTTTATCCCTTTCGGGGTCACGGGGTTGCGGGAGCCTAACCCGGCTACTCACGGGCGAAGGCAGGGTACACCCCCGGACTGGTCACTAGTCTGTCGCAGGGGAGGTTTGCGGATTGAAAACAGAAAAATGGTCCGCCGTAGTCACGTGTCACTATGAGAGTAGTAAGAAATAAATGCATGTGGATCAAAAAACGTGAAATTCACATCCTTGGCTCCAGTCTACATTCCCTCTACTTTGCAATCACAATCACAGTCCTTTTTTTCATTCAGCAACCACAAGTCACTTGTTTCAAGGCAGTGCAAGCTGAGACTTCACACGATAACCGAGCATCTAAAAAAAATTAAAAAAATCGAGGCTTGCTTTCATTACAGGTACTGAAAAGCTCACTGGATCACTTCAGTTCACTGCCTTCTTGTTTTTTCTCTGAAGTCAGGAAATTAAGCCCACTGCAGCAGCACCAATGAGAACTCCCTGACTTTTACCAGCTGAGAGAAAGTCAATAAGACCCCATGCTTAAACACAGAATGCTTTCAAAAGGAAAATTCTGGGGTTTTCTCTGTACCTGTATTAAAAATGACCATAAAAGGACCCTCTTCCTGGGTGGGGGTAAGTGGCCCCTGCCTTGCTCTCTCCTGGACCTCCCGCTCGGAGGGCAGGTGGTTGGCTGGAGTGTGGGTGGGTCTCCCTTGGGGCGCCCTGAATCGTCCATGGGGTTAGGGTGGGGGGATGCCCAAAACTCTCAGGGAGTGGGGCTACTGGTCTGGGGCTGAGGGGGGCTCCCTGGGCGTGGGGCCCTGTGCTGGACCCCCTTGCATGTCGGGTGGGCTATTCTTCTGGCAGAGTTGAAGCTTGCACTCTCCTGTGCCTCCCTGCTCTTGGGTTTTGGGCCTGGTGGTCCTGCTGGCCATGGCCTGGGTTGCCGACATGATTGCCCGGCGGCTTACATCCTCCATCTGCTATCAGGCAGGGGTGTCATGGGGCCCTGGCTACCGCTGTGTGCTTCGGCGGGGGTTTTGGTGTGGGGGGTGACCAAGCAGTCTCTCTCTTTTTACACTCCATCATCTACCTCAGTAGAACATAAACACTCACCTTAATACAGGTGTCAGCTCACCTTTGCACAAACAGTATGCTTGACAGAATGCATTGTTGGCTGGCATGCATGAGTATGTAGGTGTGAGCTGTAGTTGTATTGTGTACGTGTTGACATGTCTGTATGTGAACATGTAACATTTGTGTGTGGACAGGCAATGTGACAGCAATGATGATAAACCTCTAGTAGCTTGTTGCTTTATTACCCCCCCCCCAGCTTCATCCTAAAACCTCCTTAACTCCCTTTTTTATCCCCTTCTCTTTTAGCCCTGAGTACAATAGGGGTTTATACAAATATACACCTCATGTGTAAGGAGATTCATAACCCCCTTTTGTAACTGCAAAATATGTCCATCACAAGGGGCCTTCTGTTCATATCTATTTCCTCAGTTGTTGGACAGAACAAGTAAAAAAAAAAAAAAACCATAAAAGGGATTAACAACGAGAAAAAGCTTTGTTAATTGTAATAATTTTCAACATTTAAAGATCTACTAAAATTGTTTTTAGGTGTTTTGATCATGTTCTTGTGGCATTTTTCTCAGGATGGAGGACATTTATAAAATAATACATATAATTAAGCGTAGAATGTTTATCTGAAAAATTAAGCTCACATTTGCATTTCTGAGTACTTATTTTTTCAAATCAGTGTGAATCAAGGGCAGATGAAAAATTGCAGTTGGCATCAGGCTAAAATTAGTACAGCTGGATAGCTCCACTATTGCTTACCATTTTTGTTGTAGCAGAAATACTAGGTTGGTGGTGTGATGGGCTGGAAGCTAACGGGAGATAGTGTAAAAAATGGATGATAGGAAGTGTGACCAGGCTTACACGGTGTCAGCGGTTCCGCCCACAATTCAGAGGTGAATTTCTAATGAACTCTTGCTGCTCTGAAGAAACTATGTCCAAGAAAACGACACAGGATTTTTTTTTATCGTTGACTAGTGAAAACAGAATAATAATAATCAAAAGACCACTGGAAGAGTTTGAATAAAGAGGAAAAGACGATCGGAGTGTGTCTTGAAAGAGCAAGCAGGGTGGTGAGCAGTTTTCTCCAATGCTCACTCAAATTAATATGCACATTTTGAGGTTGAATCACTGCTTACATGTTATCTGGAGGTTAAAAGAAACAGGGGCAAAGCACAAATTTATCATCTTTTTCACCTGAACAATTTATTTTCCTTTTTTGTACCTGTGACATGCAGCTTGAAATCAAAACTGCACAGGAGCTGCACTTCCTTGACCTTTTCTCCAACGTTCACAACTGCAAGCAATTACCTCAATCACCTCTGGATTGTACGTTTTTAGTGTGATGCTTGAGTGTCTCCTCTGGCTTGAATTGACTGGTCCCCTGAGATTACACACAGAGAAGCAAACAGTCAAACGTCATTGGAGTTCATGCGGGGTGCGTGCCTCTCGTCGAAACCCTGCATCTATCACTTATTACACTGTGGTCAAGCCTAAGACCTCCAAGGCAGGTTTGTGGGGATTTTGGCAGCCATCTGAGCTGCTTCTGTCTACATGTCATTGCTTAAGAGTCAGTAGAGCAAGAGTAAAGTAAATTCCAGCGTTTTCTTGGAAACAAATTATATACAAGACAATATTTGTTTAAAACACATACTTGAACCCTAAACTATTTTTTTGCAGAGCTACTTGACACTGTAGAATGTGTTTTTGATTTGCACAAAGAAAATTACACTTCCCTTCACATTATAAAGATTCCTGCTAAAGCAAAGAGGCAAAGTTTATTAATGTGACATGTTTCACAGAAAGACAAAAATCACAAAATGCTTAAAAATGCAAGTTATAGCCACATAAAAGAAGATTAAATTTACTGTAAAGCATGTTTTAAACGATACACTGAATAAAATGCTTTTTGACAAAAGGCCTAACCATATCGTCTATGAAGGTTTTGCATAGCTGCTGATGATTAATGGCTCTGGTCTCGTTCAATAATTTACTCTTTGTTGGATGTCAGAATTTGTAAAAATTTGGCTTTCCACATTAAACTGTAGAGGAATAATATGATCTAGATTCATTTCTGAAGGGAACAGATGGTGAAGTAACCCCACACCTGTTCATGGTAAGACCTAGGCTCACTGGGACAAATAAATTTTCACATATAGCAGAAAAACAGAACTTCATGTGTTCGTACTTTGTGGAATAAAACATCAGTTGATCTGCATGAAGCACTATAGCAAAGAAGCATTATTCATTGGAGCTCTGACCCTGGTTTTTTCCAACATTGGTGGGACTGACTAAAGCAAAACTGTCAAAGTTCCTAATGATCTCAAAAGCTATTTTGCTAAATCTTCTTGAATGTTTCATTATCAAAGACTAATAAATACTTTTGTTTTTTATTTTTTTTAGTCCCATTCTTTTGAAGCTAACCAAGTCATGTACTATATGCTTTGTGAATGTGTTATGTCACAAATGCACATCTGCTCGAAATACTTTCAAAGTTTGTCATGATGATGAACGCATAAATCAAGCGTTTGCTGATGCCTGCATGAATTATGTTTGAGTTCTTCAGTGGTTTTTGTATAAAGATCAAATAAACAGCCTGGTTTTTAAAAGTATTTTTTACATTTCTAACATTTCTGAGTTAAATCAAGCCCTCCATAGATAAATCTTTACAAGATCTTCCTTTTGTTTACTGCAACCCATTTTCAGGACATCAATGTATTTTTTTAGCCGGGATTTTTGTCAACAAGATCTGCTTTCCAAAAACAAAACTGTTCTGTACATTCTCATTAGTTTGCACAAGTTTGCTTATTCAGTATGTGTATGTTCAAATCTATTGCAGTCGTACTCAGCCTTTATTGATCCAATCGCCACAGCCATCACTGTCTCCTTCACCTTGTTTGGCCTTCACAAAACACTTATCTTGTGTATTTAGTAATTTACATTTTTGCACTCAATTGTTCCCGGGAACCAGACGACATTTGTAAGGGTTGGTCCAAGTCAGTCTGAGTCATAATTTCTATAGCAATCACTCTTGCTAATCAGGAGTAAGCTTGTTAGAAAGCCACGCCCCTTCCGCTAGGGAGAATCTGTCAATCAAACGTTCTAAAGTTTGAGGTGGGGCCAGTGGGCAACACATGGCTTTACTGTGGCATTTGATTGGCTAGTTTATAACTTGAATAACTTGCGAGACAGAAAAAATATATAATCAAAAAAATAATTAGGTTTAGCAAGAACATGTGAAAAAGATGTAACAGAGCAAGAATGTTTATTCTGACAAATGTAATGACTGACTAATAGCTGTTTATTTCTCAGGAGAAGTCTATGGGATTTTGGCATTCTGGCAGTGTACCGTCAAGGCCTTTTCCAGGCAAAACCAGGTGTCAAGACCATAAAAACTAGTGTTTATCCCCCTCCTCGACCCGAAAAGATTTCGGGACCACCAGAAAAACTTTCCGCACGCATCCCTCTATAGTTTAGCACAGAGTTACGGAGTGCTCTGATCTGTCACGGCTGAGAACTGACTGTCATATACGACACGAAGGATTTCACCTCTGTGGAGTGGAGCTCTTCGACCCTGAAGCGGATCAAAACGTACACCCGACAGGACAGGTTCATCTCTCATGTATGGCCTTGACAAGCATGGAGAAGGACTTCTTCCTGGAACTCAAGTTCACGGAGGGTTTTTATGAAAAAATAAATGAAAATTTTTTGAAACAAGAAATGAGGATGGAGTTCATCTTTAAAATGTTGTATTTGCTGTAAAGATTAATGAGTTGTCAATTTTGATGTTAGTTGCAGCTGTTAATACAGTGGGTGTATCAGAATGGAGCAGAGAAGACAGACTTTGACCCAACCATGGCAGGTGCTGCATCACAAGCCCCAGCGTTTTCAAACAGCGGGTCTTTAAAGACCCACTCCATTGACAATTGTGTTTTTGTTGTTTTGTAACATGTTCTTAAAGCATTTTTCTCATGGTGGAGGGCATCTATAAAATTTTTAAGATTAAAAGTGTATTTCTGAGTGTTTATTGTAATTGTGATGGGTCAGGAGCAGATGAAAACCCGCCAATATAATATCTCCAATATTGCTTGCCAATTTTTTTTTTTTTTTGTGCAGCTAATGTTAGCTTGGTGCCAGATTGCATGGAAATATGCAAACAGAGATCTTAACGATGGGGAGGGACAGGGGGCTTCACAACTCTCACAACTAGACAAATTTACAGTCAGCTGCTTCTGATGTACAGAAAAAAAATGTCATAATAGATCATACAGGCCTTTTGATTTTGACCAAAACTACATCATCACAGCTAAAAGATCATTGGGAACGATTTGAAAATAGAAAAAATATAGTTGAGTGGGACTTTAAGACATACACGCACTTAAACATGAGCATCATAATGCTTAACAACAATTGATCTAGCATGGTTCATGCTGGTCTCATTCTTAACACCTCTGCCCAAGCAAAGACTGCTAAGGGATGCTGGTCCATGTGTGTCACCCCCTCTTGAGTCAACCAGGACCCAGAAAGTATCCCTCTGACAGATGACTCATCTCAAACAAGTTCATATTATTCCTCCTTTCTGAGTGTGAAGTCTCAATCCACTGTTATAAGACATTTCAGATAAAATCTTGTTGTGGGAAGTAGAATCCAGCTCCCTGCCACTGCTTGAAATAGTTATTGGAAGTGGACTTTCAAACATTCAGCATTCATGCTGGGTGTTATTGCCCACAGAGATGTTACTTTCCATTCATAAACAGCCAAGTGCAGCGGAAACCACGCGAAACAATGAATGCTTTTTTGGTAGCAAAGCTCCCATCCACAGTACCCCAAGGAACTTTTTTGAAACACGCTGTGGTTCCAGGTTTCTGTTCCTGGCTTCAGTCATTCTTTGTGAGGACTTCAGGCAGAGTTTACAACTCACAGAGCAAGGAGCCCTGTAGAAGCCATTAACCTGCAGAACGTGTTACTAAAAGCCCTGTCAACCAATATGTGCAGAGGGAAACTTGAGGCAAACAAGATGCTATCTGTTAATGCTACAGATGGTTTGTCAATTCAGAGCTCAGTAATTGTGTTCACACAACAGGGCTGCACATTCAAACATACAATAGTATGTCTGCGTTTTTTCTGGAATTATTTGATGGTCCTGTCAGCTGCTGTCAAAGGGAAGTAGGTTCATTTAGTCATCATCGTTCATTTTCTGAACCCGTTTTGTCCCTTTTGGGGTCACGGGGGTGCCGGAGCCTAACCCGGCCACCCGTGGGAAGTAGGTTTGTGATGTTAATTTTTTAGAGAAAGATGCTTATTAATAGAAAAAAAAGCATTAGTCTTGAATAGATCGTAAACTAAAAACAGATAGTTGCACACGGAGACCAAATACAGTCGCTGAAAATGGGTACATCATCATTCATTTTCCAAGCCGCTTTATCCCTTTCAGGGTCACGGGGTTGCCGGAGCCTAACCCGGCTACTCATGGGCGAAGGCAGGGTACACCCCTGGACTGGTCGCCAGTCTGTCGCAGGTGCCACAATCACACACCCATACACACTCACATTCACACCTACGGACAATTGAGAGTGACCAATTAACCTATGAAGCATGTTTTTGGACGGTGGGAGGAAGCCGGAGTACCCGGAGAAAACCCACGCATGCACGGGGAGAACATGCAAACTCCACACAGAAAGGTCCCCCAGCCAGGACTTGAACCGGGAACCTTCTTGCTGTGAGGCAGGAGCGCTAACCACTGCACCACCGTGCAGCCCGGTACATCATCAGTTTATGTTTAAAATGAATCTTACTTAAAATCAAACTGTCGAACGGTTTGCATGCTCCATTAATCATGGTTAAAGATTCAAACCAAAGTCGTTTCTTTTACACAGTGTATTAAATTATCAATCAGCAAAGGGAGGACACAACCAAGCAGTAAAGCAATATCCGCTATGAGCCAATCCGCATGAGGAGAGCTGGAGTGTCAGAAAGGAAGCCGGGAGAAAAACTGTGGTTTTAGGATCATGGTGCAAATTCCCTGCACTTCTTCTGCAAAATGCATACTGCGATTTTACCAGTGAGGTTATTGTCTGTCTTCAGTCATCTCATAGTGTAACTCTATCTTTGGAGGATCTATGTGACCTAAGAGGAGGTCTTTGTTTCTGGAAACAAATTCATGTATTCCACATGCAACCAAGATTACTGTGTGATGACCACCTTGAGGATCTGCTGCGTCAATGTTCAGAAGAGTTTTCCACAGATGACTGTCATTGCAGTTTTTATTTGTTGAATAATAAAATAAGACTTTTCTAGCTTTGCTTAAAACAAGAATAAAATGCTGAGTCTCCTACTGCAGTCGAGTATTGCATTAGTAAAAATGTTGGAATAAAGGAAAAATGGTAGATGCCTTCCCCATAGAAAACCTGTTATGTTCAATTCAAGACAAGCATTGTCTTTCAAAGTATTGTCAACTCTAAGCAAAAGTACAGTTTTCCCTCACTATATTGAGGTTCACCTTTCACAATCCTGCAGTTTCGCTTTTTCTTTTTTCAGTTTAATTTTTTCTGTTTTCAACAGACAACTGTGTTCTGCGTCCTGGTTGGCTGTTAACCTTTGAAATCTATTTCTTTTGTACTGTGTCTCTTGAACAAAATGCATTCAGCTTGCAAACAAACATCTTTGATTGTGAGCAGATCTTTGTTTTTATTCACACTGGGTCTTGTTTTTTGTTAAAAATTCAATTTTGAGAGCTTAAATAGGAGAAAAGTGTGAAAATGTTAGTGTTTGTATGAGAAAGGTTCTCAATGCCTTTAATCATCAATAATGCTACTTTGAAAACCCCTGCAATAATCCAGAAAACACTATGAAGTATAGCGGTGACCTATTACTTGTTGCTGTAACAAAGGCATTAAAAACAAATTTTGAGTGACAGTTTACTCATCAAGCGTTCAGTAACAGGACTGCACAGTGGGGCAGTGGTTAGGACTCTCACCTCGCTGTGGAAAGGTCCTGATTCAAATTTGGGGTTAGGGTTAACCCATCTGGGTTCTTTCTGTGTGGAGTTTGCAAGTTCTCTTCGTGAATCCGTGAGTTTTCTCCGGAGACTCTGACTTCCTCCCACAGTTCCAAAACAGGCTTTGTTGGTTATTGGTTGTACTAAATTGTCCCTAGGTGTGAATGTGTGTGGTTGTGTGGCCCTGTGACAGACTGGAAACCTATTTAGGGTGAACCCCACCTTCACCAAAAAGTAGCTGGGATAGGCTCCAGCAGCCCAGTGACTGCATAGGGATGAGTAAGGTTTGAAAAGTGTATGAATATTCAGTAATGTGTGCATTACAACAGATTAACCATCCAAAATAGTATTGTTCAAAGAAGCATATGAGACATAAACTGATGGAGGGGGCTTGGCTAGTCCATGCTGGACTGGAGGTGCAGGAGCCACTCTTCAGGAGAGCAGGCTCAGAGGCAGAAACTCAAACATTTAATAAAGAAACTTAAACATGACAAAACCCATGGAGACACAAAAAGGTGACGAAGATGACCCGACAGTAAAGAACTGAAAATCCAGACACCTTTGTACACGAAGGACAATTAACTGAAATCAAGACAACTGTGGATGTTTGGAAATCTAAACCTGGAGTGACTGAGAGGAGGAAAACAGAACATGAACAAAACCAAGAACACAACTGAAAGTTGATATTATTGCCTCCCATCTAAATGTGAAATCTAAATGTGAAATGCTTTTTGTCATTTTGATGTTCTACTTATTCAGGTCTCACAACATAATCTAAATGCAATACAGAAGTCATAACGTGTTACAATTCTGAAACACTAAAAATACATTAACATGTAATCTGTGAAGGATTGATATTTGAAAGCAACTTGCTCAACACCGCTCATTATTGACATAAATGTATGTCAAACTTCTGACATGACTCTAAGCCAGTGTCAGCAAAATATGAAACATATTTCTGTAATTGAAAAGAAGCTACATTTACATATTTTCTGCTCACCCAAGGTAACCCTTTAATACCAGAGCTTTGGCTCCAGCGTTTGCTTTCTTTGACTACTGTTAACTCTTCAACCGTTTACACAATGAACATCATTTCAGCGTATTCTGAAGCAGAGAACAGCAGCCTTGCACTGATAGGGAACACTTTACTGTTGTAAAATCTTCACACAATCCACCAAAATCAGCTGATTCTGTTGCTGAGAAACGCAGCATTATGCAACACAAAGCGTTGCAAATCGATGCAGTCGCTTTTCTCCGCCTCAGAATCAGCTAATTCCTGTTGGTCAAAGAGTTCAGATAGGTCAAAGAGCATGTGTTATTTAGGTGTCATCTGGGACAGTGTTAAAGAGTTAAAAAAAAATTACATTTGCTCTTAAATTGGAAGTTTTTTGGTGAGCTTTGTGGACCCAAATGCTGCAGAGATGCTACAATACATTGCATTGTCCTATGTCATTTTTAGAAAAGTGAGTTAAATTACGTTCATATTCATTAGGTTAGCCCTAGTTTTTAAATTAAGCTTAAAAAATAACAGGATTAATTATTGATTCCATTAATAACAGGATGCAAACAGCCTGATTTGTTCAGGTTGAGCACGTTCAAGTCAACTGTCACAGAAATCCCTGTCAAAGCTTTATAGTCCTCTCACCGATCAAAATTTGAAAACAGAAAGAGTGGAGCATAGAAAACTGTCATTACTGATATACATGTGAAGAAGTGGGCTGCACAGTGGCGCAGTGGTTAGCGCTCCTGCCTCACAGCAAGAAGGTTCCCGGTTCAAGTCCTGGCTGGGGGACCTTTCTGTGTGGAGTTTGCATGTTCTCCCCGTGCATGCGTGGGTTTTCTCCGGGTACTCCGGCTTCCTCCCACCGTCCAAAAACATGCTTCATAGATTAATTGATTGTTCTAAATTGTCCGTAGGTGTGACTGTGAGTGTGCATGGGTGTGTGATTGTGGCCCCTGCGACAGACTGGCGACCAGTCCAGGTGTGTACCCTGCCTTCACCCATGAGTAGCCGGGTTAGGCTCCGGCAACCCCGTGACCCCGAAAGGGATAAAGCGGCTTGGAAAATGAATGAATGTGAAGAAGTTCTGTGCTGTTTAAGTAAATTCATTGAGCTTTTGGTTTGTGATTAATGTTTATTCCCAATTATAAACTACATAGAAAAAATATTGTAAATTATTTAATCTGTGCTGATTTGGAGTCAGTTTTTTTGTTTTAGTGTTTCACAAAGGCCTTTTTTCTTACTTTTTTAGTTGAAATGTTTTAAAAAAAAAAAAAAAACTCCTTAAAAAATGGATGTGCTGACAAAAAAGGAAGTGGCTTTATATGAGCGCGTAGCACTGTACTGTCTTTGAAAATGTGAATCTCCTTGACCTGTTTCTGCAAGTGACATGTCCATATAGCATAGCTGGCCAACCTTACATAACAAAAAACACACTTTCCTTTTGTTTGTTTGCTTTTAAGATAAAACTGTGCTATAGCAAATGAACATATCAGTTTTTGACTGAGCATTTATTGACTTTTGGCTACAATTCAAATCCTGAACCAAGTTGTTTCCAGCCCCCAAACAGATGTTGACTATAGGTGAAAACCAATGGAAAATCCTAGTTTTCCAAAAATGATGAAGAAATTGATATATTAGAGAGCCGCATCCAGAGACTGTGAGAAGTAAATGTTACTGTCTGAACTCAAGTGAGTCATACTAACTTTTCCAGATCTTTGGCAGAGTCGTGTGCTGGCTGGGTTGTGCCAGTAGCAATAGTTGGAAATAAGCTAATGTGGAAACTAAAGCCACACGCCACAAGATGGACGACAATGGTATGCCACAGAGCTCACACATCCAACTTCAGAGCAAAGCTACGTCTTTCAGCACCAAGGTCAAACACAAAGAAAGTGCTGCTACAAATGTAAGCTTTCTTCCATAGTAATCTCCCATAGGGGTTTGCTTAGTCATGTTTCCAAGTAGCGAATGCAGTATGGGTTTGTATAAATCATAACCACAAAGTATAAAGTCTGTTTTCTGCAAGGTATCTTCATGTTGTTTTACTGCCCAGGGCAGATGCACAGAAAATAATTACTCACCGCATAGTTATAGTCAACCAACCAGCTCACAATTCATGCAGAGGATTAGCTCATGCAATCCTGTGGCTTAACATAAACGTCTGCCTCTCTCATGTCTTCATCATGGCAGAACATAAGCGCATGTTTCCTTGGAACCCCATTCGTTCTGAGACAGATGGAAAAATTGTACCAGGTTTTCTTTTTTTTTTTCCTGTTGAATCTCAGTGGAAAACCAAACTGGCTCCAATTTTCATCTGGTAATTATTAGGTTGCGTCCAGTTTATGTGCAATTATCTGCTGCAGGTTAACCACCTAAATGCCAACTTAAGCCCATCTCTCAGACGTCCTTAATGCAACGCTTGTGACAACGCGCAGCAGTTAATGCAGCCCATCGTGCGGTGTGGCATGTTAAAAGGAAGGCAATGTGTGATTATGTTTTCTGTTGTTTTAACACCCACTGTTTGTTATTGGACCAATCCTGGCAGCTTGTGTGCTTAGGAGAAGACAGATTTAGTTTCCTTAAGTATATTTGTGTTTTTGAAAGTAGTGTTTAATTTGGCAACATAAGGGTGTCTGCACAAGAAAGGCTATAATTCAGTGTTTCAAACTGGTATTGGATGGATGTATGACTTCGTGGGACACGAGATTTTTAGATGGATTCCCCAGACCTGACAAATTTCCCCATCACACTTGTCATGTGGTGAACCTGGCTGTGACAAAGGAGTTAAAGGGGTAAAGCCCATAGGCAGATACTAGATAACAGAAACCAACAACTCAGAGGTAATGGTGTGTCTTTGAAGGCATCATAGCATATGGAGAAAGACACGTGAATGTGTGCCCAAGCTTCTGTTGGTGTTTGTTGTGAAGCTGAGAGCGCTGTCAGCTGCATAAGATGGGCCACAAAAGGGATGTTTGGTGGGTTGGTGTGTTGATTAAAGTAGAAAGAGTCTTTACTTTATTTTGTAAAAATATATTTTAAGCAGATTTTATGCATGTAGCACTACAAGCTAGTGTTTTATGAAAACATTTAACAACTTAAAGACCTACTTTGATTAAAATTGTGGTGTTTTTTTATGTTTTAAGGTGTTCTTGTGGCATTTTTCTGATGATGAAAGACATATATTAAGAAACTTAAGTTGAAAATGGCATCGCTGAGTATTTCTTGATTCAAATCATTGCAAATATAAACCAGATGAAAAAATGCAGTTTCAAAAAATATTTTTCTTGTGAAGCTACAATAAGCAAGCCACAAGCTCCCTCCTCTGCTCCATTCTGATGCATCCACTTGTAGACGTCTAGATCCATGAACATATTCTAGTTCCTCGTCCAACCTAGCATTTGGCTCAAAATTATATGGCTGGATAACTCCAATCTGGCGAGGAAAAATTTTGAACTTGTTGCACTAGTAATGTTAGGTTGGGGGCGTGGGGACCTGTAATCCAGATGGAGGATGGAAAGTGGTGGTGGGCTTACAGCACGCCAACAGTCCCGCTCACAACTCAGACAAATTTCTGCCACTCTGTAGAAACTATGTTCCACGATACAGGATATTTGATTTTGTCTAAAAATGGCATAATTATAATTCAAAGACAACTGGGAACACTTCTACTATACATCAAAACACGATTGGTGGAACTTTACTGGCTTGAATATTTCTTTTTCTAATTTGACTCGATTTTTTCATAAAGCGCTAACTCAATACAAAGAAACTTTTAGCAAAAACATAAATCTAGTTCAACATCAAATGCAAATTCAGATGGTCAACATCCAATTAAAGTAGGATCATCATAACTTAAAGCCAAATTATTTTCACTCTTTTTAAATTTGGAATGCAACAGAATGATTGTAGAGAGAAAAAAAATCCTGCCAGACAATGATTGTTTTTTAGAACTATGGAGTAGTGTTGACCCTCTGCTGTGGCTGGTTGGGTTTGGAAAGGACAGGCAACGGAAAAAGGTCAACAAAAAACAAAACGCTGGAAACATCTTTTCCATAAAAAAAAACACAAGTTGTGAACAATGACATACATTTGTGGTCATTTAAAATAGGAAACAGGAGACATATTGTAATATATTTTTGAATAAAAATGTAACTTTTTTTTATCTATAACACAACCCCTACCCAAAGTATTCTGCATTCCAGCATGACCCTGCCATAAAAAAGAGCAGCCACAAAAGCATTGTCTGTGATTCCAAGCTCCCAAAGCCATGGTGTCATTAGTAATCATCTTGTTTACATTTTTTGTTTACTTGGTGGAACAGTCAAGCACACAAAGTCCTCCTTTTCTTCAAGAGAAGAGTATGTCCCGTATAGGTTCACATCTGGCTCGACTGAAGCTATTTTTTTTTGCTCAATAGATATTTCAGTATTGGCTGGATGAAGCATCAGTGAACTTTGACCTCTCCCAAAATGGGAAAATAGGAACACACGAGCCTGCCAGCAGTTAAAATGCACTATGTAAAGCCTATTGAGAGCCGAGGATTCAGGAGTTACACTTGAGCACAAATTCAATCTCAAGCATTAAATAGAATGACGAGGTTGAAATTCACTCCTGTATTGTTTTCTAATGCAGTAATTCTAAGGTTAGAGGAAAAAAATCAGACTGCATGTATGTTTATTCATATTTTAAAGTCAGAGCCCTTTATGGTTGAAAAATTGTGTTGTAAGCCACCTTGTGTATTTTGTGCACCAAGTTACTCATTCATTCATTTTCCAATCCGCTTTATCCCTTTCGGGGTCACGGGGTTGCCGGAGCCTAACCCGGCTACTCATGGGCGAAGGCAGGGTACACCCCTGGACTGGTCGCCAGTCTGTCGCAGGGGCCACAAACACACACCCATGCACACTCACATTCACATTCACACCTACGGACAATTTTACAGTGACCAATTAACCTATGAAGCATGTTTTTGGACGGTGGGAGGAAGCCAGAGTCCCCGGAGAAAACCCACACATGCACGGGGAGAACATGCAAACTCCACACAGAAAGGTCCCTCAGCCAGGACTTGAACCGCGAACCTTCTTGGTGTGAGGCAGGAGCGCTAACCACTGCGCCACCGTGCAGCCCTGCACCAAGTTACTTTTGTTTTTAATCAAGCTTCAAACAGAAAGTGAATGTGAAAGGGAGTCCATCAATCAAAATGATCAATCTAGAATTTTCCCTTCTGTTTTTTTTAAAAATTGCCAAATCAAGCGATGCACCCAGCATGTCTGTCTGGTGAAGGGACCGTCACTGAAAGACAAGCTGGGCTTTGCTTTGCTTTCAAAAATGTGTGACCTCCAATCCTCACATCCGAGATGCATGTGTCTGAGCACTTAATGTGTTTTACTCGTGTTGACATTTCTGACAGGCTGGCATCAGCCTTCGTTCAAGGATCTTCAGCTAGAAAAATGATCCAGCAGTGGAAAGCATTCTGCTTTTCACCAAGGTACCCGAGAGGAAAATTTACCCCAAGACTGGCCAGTGAAAGGCATCAAGAATCAGAAAAAAGGCTTATCTGAGAATGTTAATTTTTATTATGATTGGAGGAAGATTGAACAAAATTCTTGGTTTGGAAGGATGGCAAAGGCTGCTTATTTTCTCTAAAATAATCTGAAATCAACACATTTGGTCTGCATAAGGGAATTTTAGGAAGCCACAACACATCTGGAGCTTATGTGTCCACAGAGGAGTTGACCCTAATGTCCTGTTGAGGCATGTCTCCCAATATTAAGAACTACATTGTAGGTGAGAGGTTTTGAAAAAATATTCAGCCATCTCGATTAAAAGTAAAGTTGATCATGCAAGTGAACTAAATATGACCTAACTGAAATTGTAAAAACAAAAGACTGACATTTGTGACATGGCTCAGTTATAGTTTGATACCTGCATAACCAAAATGCAGTGACAATACATAAAGAGAGCTACGTATAAGAGCATGCCAAAAAACCTCCATGAAAACCTGTTAAATGTTTCTTACATATGTATTCCCATCTCACCCTTGTCCTCCAAGCTTGCTAGGCTCCATATTCTGCACACGTTCCTACATTATTCCAGTCCCTCCAGCCTCTATATAGTAAGAACAGCACCATAATGCACTTTAAATGGGCATCTTGAATATTTTATGTATTTATGGGAACATCTTAGCGCCTTAACAATGCGCCTTAACTATGTCATCAACGTTTTTTTTTTTTTTTATAAATTGCCATATTTTATGTGTGTGTATATATATATATATATATATATATATATATACATACATACATATATACATATTTATGTGTGTGTACTGATTATTTTTATCAATTTATTTCTTTTTTTTTTACAGCAGCACTGTTCCAAACCATACACTGAATAGGGTCATCTAAGGCATCAATGCGATTTGCACTTCAGGGCCATACTCATCTACGCTCACATGCAGTCACAGACACTTTACTGTTTTCTTGTTTTCTTCTTCTGTCCCCTGATTGTCATTTTATTGGTTCACTTCAAATGTGCTGTTTTTGGTTGTCACTCCCCTTGATTGTTCACATACATTTATTCAAACAGAAACTAAGTATTATAAACCAATACTGTCAGTGAGCAACTCAGCTAATTTGAGATTCAGAAGTTATAAAGTTTTGAACTAGAAATAAATGGGAATTTATTTTTTGCTTAAAGACTGTTTTTGATGTGGATTTGGATTTAAAACAATTAGAGTCATGAGGATCCACAATGGCCAACAGCCTTCATTTATTCTGCAGAATTAAACTAAACCATTACTCATGGATTTTGTTAACACAGTAAAGTAGTTTTAGTTGTAAAAATGTCAGAATCCGAATTCTTCCCCTACGGCTTCTACCTTCCCCTTCAAGTGTAGGAGCATTTGGAGCTATAGTGGTGTTCGAAATAGTTTTTTAAGGGTAAGGTGTAGGGCTTGTGGCTATCTATCCCTGCGACGGTAGGGGGGTCTGCTGCGCCGCAGAGACTTGTTTCTTCACGTGGGTGTGCTCTGAAGCACAAAAGTTTAAATTCAAATGTAAGTAATGACTTGTTGTTTTAGCATGACTTTTGAAAGTTACAAAACTGATGTTATATGTTTTCAGAATGCTGGCAGCTACGCGCTACATAGATGACCGGTGAATAATGATGGTGGTGACGTCCAAATTTGAAGACACTATTTTTCTAAATCTCTCCGTTTGGAGGGCTAAATGTAGGGGTTGGGAAAAGCTGTAGGGGTAAGGGAAGAATTCTGATTCAGCCCAAGTCACTTTTAAGATCTGGACTTTAAGATCAGTTGGAAAAAACTGTCTGACAATCCATTCAGCTGCATAAAATCCCCTAAATAATAATTCAATCATACTAGACATTTTTTCATAATATATAACAGGATAGGAAGAACTAATATCATGATCCACTGACACAGAAAATAACTTCACAGCGTGGCAAAGCATTCCCAACAAACCACAGAGATACTGCTGGCTGGTGCCTTGTCTTCATTCAGCCAAACAGCTGGTGTCCAGGAATGAGGCGTTTGAATGGAAATAACAACTCAGACGTCTGAGCTTTTTCAACGAGCCATTCCGTCGAATGATTTACTATAAAAGGACAGCATGGTTACCAGAGAAGGGTGCAGAGCCAGCGGGGTCCCTCTATGCTGGGTCTTTCCTCTGCCAGTCAAAAGTAAATATTTCTCCTGTGGATGTGAACAGCTGAACTCTCAACTTATAATCCCCCACTTTATGATTTATGAGTCCTTTTTTTTAACTATAGACCTCTGCCTGCACATACGTCTTCAGTTTTGCTGAGTTTCTTTATTTCGCTTTGCTTTAGATGTCTCAAGCAGAATCACTCTGATCCTTTACCATCTTTCATCGTACTTTGATCAAAGTGTCCTAACTAGTAACACACACATTTAGACAATTAGACCATGAGTTTTTATCTTTAGCTCAGCAAAAATGCAGGCCTCTCACCTAATTAGTTTGTTCTGTTTCAGAGCTTCTCATACGCAGAGCAAGCGCTGACTGTTTCCAGTCAGATGTGATTTGATGTGAAGCATCAGAGATAACGGGATAAAGGGACAACAAAAAGCAGATTGGTGAATGGCTTCAGTCACGAGAACAAGTTTTCTATTTCCTTTTTAAAAGACATCCTCTGTATTTACTGGACATATGCTAAATCCAGAACAAGCCTTAAACCTTTCAGGTGCAACTCACATTCACAAAAAAGCAAACTCATAGTATCGTTTAATGAGACAGTATGCAAGACAAAGCTGGGAGGGAAGGTTAACATTTGTGGGCTTTGATTGGGATCAGGTACCTCTGCAGTGTAGAAATTGCATCTAAATGGCAATTTATGAACGTCATGGTGGGACTTGTTTCTTGGGGAAGAAACATGAATAAACATTCTTCTATAAGTTGATTGTCTGATTGACTTCAGTCAAACCAAAAACATTTCAAAACAGTCAATCTGAAGTTGTTAGATCTGCCAACCATAGCTACTGCAAGAATAGACCGTAAAATTAATCCATGAATCCATCCACTGCCGCCGCACCACCACTACACGTACGCACACACCCACATTCCCACAATACCTCACCACCTTCCGGAGCAGGAACAACGTGACTGCCTGAAATGTGTTGTAATAAGAATTTTTTTATTTCAACTTGCAAAACTTAAATAATAACCACTTGTGATCATTGTAAAAATAAATAAATAAATCACTCCCCAAGAGGGGCTCAATCTAACAATCTCATGTGTTAGGAGGTGGAAGCACTAACCACAAATATAGAAAGGGAAGCATGGTGGGTTTTAAAACAGACATCTTCTGTGTTAAATGTTTAAAGTTTTCGGTTGTTTAAGGGTTAAAGATATTTTAAAAACTAGATCGCCAGATATTTTGTCTTTTTCTACCAAAAACGAGAGTATTTTTCAAACGAAAGAATTTTCAACCGAAATGCGGGGGGGGGGTGGATTTCTAAGCAGTTGAATGTAAATAAAACAGACAAACCTCTGCTTTTAGACAGCAGCAGCTCTGCTTCAGGTAGGGAAGGGCGCTGCCCCAGAAAGTTATTAATTGCATCAAACTTTTGACTTATTTTATTATATATAAATAAAATGAGTAAATATATATTATATATTATTATATTTACTTTTTTTTATTGTGTCCAACTGCTATAAACTTGGAAAAATATCATAAACTTTAAAAAAGAAAAAAAAGAAACCTTAGCCCAATCATCGTCATTTGGTGCCCCCTCCAGCAGATGGCGACCTAGGCGGCTGCCTAGGCCCAGGGCCGGCCCTAGTAGAATGCCCCATGCTCCGACGTACACAAAACTTGCCCACGTGGAATGAGAGCGTTTATACAACAGTTTTACTTTGATGTATTTGTAAACAGTTGTGGTGCACTGACTTAAAGGAACATGAAAAAAAGCGGAAAGAATAAGCTTCAGGCACTCTGCGGAGTGTGCCCCTGTGTGTCGCTGTTCTACTTTGGATTTGGGAAGAGACGGGCAATATTTTTTTTTACTGAAGTACAGAAATTGGCACCAGATAGGAACCGAAACAAAAGAACCGCTTTGGCAACTGAACCGAGGAAAACCCAATTGGTGCCCAAAAGTTCAATTGGTTTAACACGCGTTCAATGACTCGCCCAAAAATGGACAGGGAATTTTTGAACACGGAAATACGAGACGTGCATAGTCGCAGGTTTACTGAGATTGTTCATTTGAAGTTGCCTCTTGACTGAGCATTAAGGACGGTGTGATTGTAGCAGAAAAGATACCCAGTAAACTGATCTGTCTTAAATTGTCCTCCACTTGCAGGTGCAAGTGTTGGCCTGTAGTTGACCAAACCATGGCATAGTTGTTCACTGGCCTGAATTTACATTTCTAACAATCTGTGTCTAAGTAATCGAGCCATTTTTTTCCTTGTTGAAATTGCGCCAAAGCTTCGCAAATAATTCAAGCGCCAACGTATCAAATGTCATGTATATTTTGTATTTTGATTTAATCAATCTTGTTGTGGGCTGCACGGTGGCGCAGTGGTTAGCGCTCCTGCCTCACAGCAAGAAGGTTCCCGGTTCAAATCCTGGCTGGGGGACCTTTCTGTGTGGAGTTTGCATGTTCTCCCCGTGCATGCGTGGGTTTTCTCCGGGTACTCCGGCTTCCTCCCACCATCCAAAAACATGCTTCATAGGTTAATTGGTTACTCTAAATTGTCCCTAGGTGTGAATGTGAGTGTGCATGGGTGTGTGATTGTAGCCCCTGCGACAGACTGGCGACCAGTCCAGGGGTGTACCCTGCCTTCGCCCATGAGTAGCTGGGTTAGGCTCCGGCAAGCCCGTGACCCCGAAAGGGATAAAGCGGATTGGAAAATGAATGAACAATCTTGTTGTTCCTCTTCGTTACAGTTTTTTGACTGATTTGCAGTCTGCCTTTACAGTTGTTTAGTATCATTTGTGTTTACTGAAATTGACTTTAAATGCTAAGATAACTCACCTAATAGTATATTTACAAATACTTGAATTACCAGAGAATATTCCATAAACTGGCCATGATATATCCATAGAAGAAGTTCTAAGCTATAAGTATCTTGGATTTTTGTTAAATCAGGACACGTCTTTTCAGGCACATGTTGTAAATTTGATTTGTAAAGTTGAGGATAGAGCAATTTATTTAGAGAAATAAATCCAGCTTTTCCCTCAGAGCTTGTAAGCTCCTGGTACCTGCAACCTTTTTTAATTTTTGGTGGATTATGTTGATGTTTTGTAAATGAATGTCTCCACAAAACGCCTTCAGTCTCTAAACCCGGAGTATAATGGTTCTCTGGGATTTGGAAGAGGCTGCAGTCGTCTCACTCATTGCTGTGAACTACATGCTAAAGGATTGTGGCCTTCATTAAGTATGTGAGATCTACAAAACTCTTCCTAGCCTTTTCCCAACTCATTTAAGTTCACCTCTACCAAGGTCAGGAAGTCATTTTGCTCTCTGTTCAATAGCCATTTATCATTTGCTTGTTCCTCGCGTTAGGAGCAATCTGGAGAACAAGCTTTTAGTTCAGCTGCAATTTTCTTTTTTTTTTTTTAAGTTTTCATCTTCTTTGATTTGTCTAATTGTCTCTCAACTGTCGTTCATTCATAATGGCTTGTAGTGGTGACCTCTGGGCCAGGTCACCCCTCTAAAAGAGATCTTGATTTGAATAGGTCGTTATCTGGTTATACATTAAATTTCATTGATATACCATCTATCCATCCATCTTCTTAACTTACTGAATCCCTTTCTGGGTCATGGGGTTGCTGAAACCTGTCACGGCTACTATTGGGTGAAGACGGGGTTATACCGTGAACCGGTCGCTAGTCTGTTGTCACACATTACACATTCACACCTTAGAACTACTGTATTTAGTGTAACCAATTAGCCTATGAAGGATGCTTTTGGACTGTAGAAGGAGCCGGAGTGTGCAGAGAAGACCCACGCCTGCACGGGGAGAACACGCAAACTCCACGCAGAAAGGTCCCAGTCGGAATACGAACCAGGGCCTTCTCACTGTGAGGCGAGAGCGCCAGACAGTGACACCATGCAGCTCACTCAGATGCTGTGTACCATAAAAGTGAAAAGAAAAAGGATTTTCCCTTACATTATTTGTTTGTCTAATAGAACTAACTGAGCCAATTATCTTAATTTTCCTTAATCTATGGTCAATATTATAGAATAAAACTATTGCACAAGCAAGCCTATCTCTAAGGGTCAAACATAGGGGGTGCAGCATGGATTACCTTTTATGATACTCTTTTCATACTTTAGCTTTCATGCAATATTAACACTCCAGTGATCCTCAGGAAGAACGGAAATGGAATTGGCTCTTAAGGGAATAACGTTAACAAGTGAACTTCTAAGTGACTGACACATTTTTGATCTCTTAAAGCAGGCTGAAAAAAATACAAAATGTTTTTTTTCTTTTACTTTTGATGAACATGATAAACACAAATGACTGCAGAAGTTTCAGTCACATTCCTTTACTGTTGAAGTAAGCCTTAGACTGTTAGTGGAGAGGCTGAGACTGAAGACTTCAGGCTGCCCATCAAGCTGTGTAAGCAAGGTACTAATAGAAGAAAGCACAGCTGACTTAAAGCTAGACCAGGAGTGAACCTTCCAGACTGCGCTGCTTCCCAGATAGACCGACCACACAACCAGATGAAGACCTCTCCTGTTTTTCCTGAAGATCAAACCAACTTTCCCTGTGAGCTGGTGTTCGGATGAGGAAAAGTTCAGTCACTGAGTGTTTCTATGCCAGTGGGGGGCAGAGAGGGGAGCGTCAGGGGGATCATGGTGCTTTTTCATAAATGTCATGGCTCCTTCTTGAAAAAATCATAAATATTCCACCATGAATGTTTTATTTAGCAAAAAATGATCAAGTCTGAATCTGAGAAAGCACCATTTTGTCAAAGTGTAAACTACCTTTCATTGTAAACTACACCCATGATAGTAAATTACTTTTGGAACACTAAAGAATGATTTTTTATGAAATATTATTTATTTTCATGAGTTCTTTTCTTATCCAAAAGTAAGATGCTTTTATCTTTGAGACACCCCCTTTCGCTCCTTGTGGGGACCGCCCATTTCATGACGTCATCCTAGAGCTCGGCATTGTGGCTGCGTTTGGCCCAAGAAAACAAACAACATCTGAACTTTTGTAAAGATGGGTGGGCACGCTGAGCATATAAAAATGAAAGAGTTTTGCCGATCACTGCAAGCTCAGCGGAGAAAGTGGGTATTTGTGTTAGCCTGGGGATGGTGCTGGCAGCACAGACTCTTCCTGCAAGGGGCTGCTCCCCGCTTTGTGATGTCACAATGTGGTGAGCCACTCATTTTCATAGATTGGGAGAGGCTGGTGCTCAGAGAGCAGGGTTTTAGAAGAATGCTCAGAGATGCTTGAATGGAGCAAACTAATGCTTTGGGGTCATTTTTTGTGAGGAATTAACATAATAATATGCTTAATAGCTAAAAAAAAAGTTGATTTTGCATCATTTAGACCTTTGAAGTTTTAAATGAAACCAAATGCAATCCATATTCAAATAAAAAACACATTTTAGGTGCACAAAATTAGGCAAAAGACAAAAAACTGAGTTAAGTCAATGATACTTTGGTACTCTTAAACTTTATATTTTACGCTTTTTATTGCATACAGAACCTTATACTAGTGCTGTCATGTTGGAAATAATTATATTGTCTTTTTTCTGAGATATCTAAAAAAAATATTGACCTTGAACTTCTTATTATTATCGTTGACACACACATTTTATCACAGTTTATCAGAACAGCAAGACAGTAGAAAAAGCATGAGGGATTTTAGAGTTTCATGTTAACCTGTTAACGGATCATTTTGAAGACTGAGATGAAGCAAAAGAGAAAGAGAAGAAAAGAAGGAGGAGATGAGAACAAGGGGGAACTGAACAATTTAGACTTTGATTCTTTCAGCCTCATCATCTGAACCTTCCTTCTGAAATGATGTTTTATTTAGCTTATGATACTTAGAAGATATTTAGAGAAACGGTGTCGGTGCACCATCACAACGCGTCACACCATGTTATCAACAGCTTTTTGTGAAAAACAAGATAAACATAAAAATAACAAGATTAAAGCACTAATAATTGATTTATTATTCATTTTTTTTCATAAGTAACCATGTTATGTGCCGGATATTGCCCATCAAGGTGTTCATTACCAGAAATGAATGGACTTTGTGGAAGCAATCGTCCGACGCGATCAGACCTCCACTTGGCATTATCGCTTACATTAGACATTATAGTTACAAATTCAAAATGAGATTAATGCAATTAAGAATGCGCTAAATTGTCTGCATTTAATCAATCGCAATTAACTGAATAATTTGACACCCCTACATTATGTGCTCTAAATGTCTGCTTTTTCAGCTTTTATATCAGCATTTTTTCTTTCTGTTCATCTGCTAATGGCATTAAATGACAGAGATTTTATATGAAGATTTGATAAAGTGAAACAACATTTCTTTTGACATCACAAATGTATCAAACAACAAAATGTGAGAGCTGTTTTCCAGATTTGTTTTGATTCCTTCTTTGAGCTTTGCCAGCTTGTGAAAGTCTACTTAACTGCGACCAAATGTAAATCCTTTGTATAGCTGTCATAGAATCAAAGGGAGCGGACTGCTTTCCAGGCTCTTTGTGGTGCGTGAGACAGCTAAACAATGGGAAAATAAAAATAAAAAATGTAAGTGTGCATCTGGTTTTTCAGTCAGGGGCTTTTTTTCCCCCAAAAGTCGACCCCAAATTTGAAAAACTTCTTACCTAATAATTTAATTTGTAATTCCTTCATAAATATTGTTATGCATCATTCATTAGGTAGAGGTTAACAAGGTTGTTTTAAAAAATGGTAAGACCAACCATACACTGTTAAAATGATGACAGCAGAGTTTAAACCCCCAAACCTCAACAAGGTCATGAATCAGGGTCAGGAGGGGCTGAGGACTCGAAATCTAACTCCGATGACCAGCAGGTGAAAAAACAGAGCAAGCGAGATTCCTCGGGAAAGGAAAACAGATCTGTAGAAGAGACTTGGATGAATTGAAAGAGGTGGAAAGGGACTTAAAGAGGAGGCAAGACTGGAGCATTACACTTCTGTGCTGACTGAAGTAGCAGTGGAAATGTCTGCTAATGGCTGAGTTATGCATCACCTATACAAACACCTACGTGCTCCAAAAACCTCTAGAGTGTGAGCTGTCTCAGCAAATAAAACAACAGACAGTTTTTTTTTTGTTTTTTTTTATGTGGATCCTAATCAATTTGCTTGTGTGTGTATTTGTTTTCTTTTGTGGAGGCTTTTGTTCGTCTGCAGCTTTTCTTTACCTCCTCTCCGGTTTGGAGCACACTGCTGCATGATGTGGAAGGGGAAATTTGAGCTCCTGTGTATTAAATGTTCCGCTTGTGAAACAGTTTCTGCAAAAGGAAATCTTGCGGTGGGTTGGTGTCAGAGGATCAGATGGGGGTGGGAAAACAGGAATTGATTTTTGACATAAATAAAAGCTTGGCCATTCCGGTGTCGACATTGGTCAGAGGGGAGATCCGTGGCGTTGAAAGAGCGCAGAGACGTCTTACCACATCCATGTTTCATCACTCCTCTTCCTCCATGTCTCTTGCAGCCTGAAGTTGTCGTCCTGCCATTGATTTACTCACCCACTTCTCTGACCATGTTTTTGGTCAGAGGAAGCTGACCATCCAAAAGCAGAGAGTGAGAATAAATGAATACACGTTTCACATACAGGAAGTACCATGACTGAACTACCTTACATTTTTTAGTTTCTGCAGGACTAATGTATTTCATTGAAGATTTGCCTCTGGGTTGTGGGCGGAATCGTTGATGAGCAGTAAGCCTTCCCCCACTTCCCGCCATCCATCCATCAACACACTCTCCCACCAACCTACAGCCACCAACAACTCCAAATAACCAGATGCCAGCTCAGACAAGGAAAAAAAAGCCATACTTGGATCTAGTCTTCTATAGGTGGATTCATCAGAATGGAGTGAAGCAGGGAGCTTGTGGCCCACCAAATGTATTTTCTACATCCGGGTGCGATCTTTTTCAAACAGTATTTTTTCATCTGCTCTCACTTTGTGATTTGACAAAAGAAATACTGAGAAATGCAATTTTAAGCTTACATTTCTTAATATAGATTATGAGAAAAATGCCACGAGAGCATGTTGAAAACATCAAAAGACGTGTTTTTTCAATCAAATGTACAACCACACCCCAATGAACAAAGCAATCTTTATCAGACACTACAGGTCGAGTGAGGAAATTCCCATCTGAAGGTTGTTGAATCCATTCTATCTCTAAAGTCCTTTTATCAGTTAAGCACAGCTTGCTTTAATATTCTGGCTGCTTTTGTTAACCTGACCCAGTTTAAGTTGGATGCTAATTATTTTCTTATTTTTATGCCCTCTGGAATTCAGATTTTATTTGTAGAGTGTTTGGGTTTCCTCTTTCTTCATACACAGACTACAGTCTTGTGCCTCACAATGACATTCAAGCATTTCCTTGACCAGTTTCTGACACTCTTGAAGCTGGTTCTTTGTTTATGACTCTGTCTCATGTTCTGTTTCTGATCTGATGCAGGATAATAGGCTGTGGATATTGGATTGTGGATCAGGAA
This sequence comes from Adrianichthys oophorus, assembly GCA_036245035.1. NCBI lineage: Eukaryota > Metazoa > Chordata > Actinopteri > Beloniformes > Adrianichthyidae > Adrianichthys > Adrianichthys oophorus. The sequence goes on from BSAI01000104.1 coordinate 5,127,446, forward strand.
AGGAAAGCAGTCAATTCAGACACTGGCTACAGCTCCTCTTCTTCCTCTGTTCAGTGCTTCTGGCACCCCCCTCTGGTCTAAAGGAGTTATGTTAGCTCACTCTTTCATTGTGTTGTAATATTTCATTTCCTTTGTGAGTTTTTGTAGTTTGAAATAATTCAGATATGTCAAATATAATTTTAGTTATTTTTTATTTATTTTTCATTTTTGTTCCAGCCGGGATAACCTCTGCTTTGAGCAAAAAGATGAAGAAGTCAAATCAGAGACAGATCAGAACATGAATTAAAGGTTTAAAGTGCTCAAAAAAGAAGTGGGTGTAAGAAAAATCTTATGAAGGTTTTTGAGATGTTAGTTTACTTCATAATATTATATTTTAGAGAAATGTTTAGCAATGTGTTGTCTGCTCCTGGTGCTTAATTTCTGCTCAACTGCAGTGCAAGCAATTTTTCAGACCCAGCTGCAGGCTGCAGCTATCGCAGAGCTGGGGTCACGGAGCTGCAGTGTCAAAGTCTCTATACCACACTGTCTTCTGAGAAAGATAAACTTAGACAACAGTGCAGAAGAGCAGACTTTGGGAAAAATGAAGCCCCACTCTGTTCATCTTTTTGTCCTGACAGTAGCAGTACACCAAACTCAGAGCTATGATTCTGTTTGTCTACAAGTGGATGCATCAGATTGGGGTGAAGCAAGGAGCTTGTGATTGTAGCTTGTACATCACACTTGTGCTTTTTCTAACTGCGTTTTTTGTCTGCTCCCGATTCACAACAATTCAAATAAAGAAATACTCCGAAATACCGTTTTAAGCTTCATTTTATTTGTAAATGAGCTCCATCATCAGAAAGATGCCACAAGAACATGTTCAAAACACCAAAAACAGCATTTTCTTTGGAGTGGCTCCTCTGTAACTGGTGTGGCATTGTTTCTTTCTCATGTGTCCAGATCTGTAAATCTGCAGGGCAAATCTCCTGTGCATCTTTAGTGTGCAGATGTGACTGAAGCCATAGTCCGCCACTTCAAATAAATGAAGGTTGGTCTATTTTTTCAATATCTTTATTTATTTGTTTGTTTGTTTGTTTGCTTGCTTGCTTGCTTGTTTATTCATTTATTTATTGAGGGAGTTGAAATATCTATTATTTTCTGTTTTCTTTTTTTTTTTTTTTTTTGGCTTCTGATTCTGAAATTATCCAGTAAATGTCTTCTGTTTGTTGAAGCTAGTCTTACCTGTCAGGAATTTGAGCCTTTAGGAGAAAATCCTGGAAGTTCTAAAACTGAAAATGCTTCACCAAGATTTCAGCCATTTGAGGCTGAAATGTTTCTTTTCTACGTTTCAAATTCTAAATGCATTGGTGCAAATTTGATATAAAAGCTGTTCAAATGTGTAGAGAAAGTTGTGTTTAATTGCTGTTTGTGCAAAATGCTTTAAACGTTCCGGATGTTTGGGTCGCTACTTTGTTGTCCAAGATGACGATGACCCGGTCAAGAACTGCCTTCAGAGGACCTCCCATTGAAAAGTTTGGGATGAACTGAAGACCAAGGTCCACGCCAGAAAACACTCAAATCTAGAGGAACTTCAGAGACTAGCCAAAGAAGAATGGGCGAGGATTCCTCAGATGTTTTCAGTATACTCTAAATGGATTTATTTGGTTTTGAGAAGTAACAGCTAAAATGGAGTGTGAAAATTGGGAGATAACCCTCATTTTGAATTTAGCTTTACAAAGTGAAAGCAAATCATTCGCTTCAGTTGTTTATCCAAGGTCAATTAAAGGTCAATTCTTAACCCTGGACAACCCATGGGGTCAAATTTGGCTCTTGTTTGGTTTTTTTTCTTTTCATGTTGAACTTTTTGGCTGCTGTTAGTTGCTGTCTCCCACATTAAGCAAACAAAACCAAACTTGTTTAACTAACTTTCAAAGCCCTGAAGAAAAATTACTGTTGAGTTCTCCAGGGTTAAGGGGGCAAATACCCACTAGGCACGGACACATCTACAATATCCAACAGTTTTAGCCTTTTTAAAACACAAACTAAGGTTTTACCAGCAGCAGCACTGAGCACCCGTCTGACCAGGTTAAATTGATGTGTCTCAGTGTTTTAAACTCTTTTATATCATTGTTATTTCTTAAATGAATTATTTATGACTGCATTTTATCATTCTTTTATCCTGTGTAAAAAGCCCATCTAGGGACAAGTGCTGCAAAATGGCTTGTGCGATAAGCACTATGGTATGGGTATGAGACTACTGCTTTAATAAGCAGTAGTAGTGGTTTATTTATTAAATTCATTCGTTCATCTAAGTCATGGCTATTTCAAAGCTCACAGCTGTAGATATGCATCACGCATCTGATATACATCAGTTCATGGGTTAACTGCTGTCTGCAAGTCGCTCCTGTGTGTTTGTGTGGCTCTGTGACAAACTGGTGACCTGATTTCGGCTGTACTCAACCTTCAACAGTCGCTGGATTGGAACCAGCAAACCTGAGTGATTTTAACTCTGGTAGCTTTTTTTTTGTTTGTGTTGTTAAATTGTCTTGTTTCTACATGCAAAGTAAAATAAGGTAAGCACTCCAAACAAAAGCAAAGCAATAAGAAAAGGTTGTTTGTTACAAATTTATTTGCTCTGTTCAACAGCATTTGGGAGATAATTTTAAAAAAGACATTTTCATACAAAGCTTAATAATTTCATCCAAAGTTTAGATTGGAAAGTGCAACAGTTAAATTCATTTTGAACTATTTACAGTTGAAATGATTTACAGCTTTAACTATTCACAGTTTGAAGGATGTATTTGGGGAACCTCTGGAGTTGTTTGAAAATTGTCCTCAGTCTCCGTGATGAGTCCTTCATCGGGCTCTGCGGTGAAGCAGCTCTTTCACTGAAGAGGTTCTCAGTCGTTTCCTGACATATGTTGTCGTGTCTGGTCTTGTCACGCTTGTGTTCCTTCTTCTTGGGTTTATTGGCAGTCGGACACTTTTCCACAGGGTCGACGCCACTGGCTCCGTCTTCCGATTTTTGTTTCTGCTCCGGCACTTGTGCAGAGTTCCTCTTTAACCGGCGTGGGAGGCTCCTGGTCTTAAACTCATTACCTTTGAAATGCACTGAAGAATGTAAGAACAAACACCTCCGTCTCAGCATCTTGCGACGTGGGTCAAGTGTTTTGCACAAGGGTTACTGTGATAAAGCTTTACCTGAAAACTCCTGAGGATCGTCTTGGAGCTTTTTCTGCTTCAGATCCGCTGGATTGATCTTCTTCTGAGGGTTTTCTGTCAGAAAGGAGCCCTCCACTGGTATGTCGCAGAGCTGAAACCAGAAGATGTTTAAACAATCGGTAAAACTACAGAAAACATTTAACAAGAGAGTTACATTTCAACCGTTCTTATAAGTGTAAAAAAGATGGCTGTCATTAAGACTTTGCATTACCATGGTAACGAGGGTTTGGTGACGTTTACGTCTTGTAGCTGCAAAGCGGACTCGCTCAGACTTGGGGGATGCAGACGTTGGGATGAAGTCATCTCCATCAGTCTGAACCGTCTTGTCAGCTGACTGTGGAAATGGAGCACACGTCTTAGACTGATCAGAAAAATAAAACACATTTCTGTGGTGAAATGAAATGAACTAAATAGTTGGGCACCTTTCTTGCAAGTCTGTCCAGAGAAGCTTCTAGAAGAACCCTTGATCTTCTCTACTTTTTTCTGTTTTCAGGGAAAACAAAGCAGTCCAAATGAATTACAGAGACTTCTCATGGCTGTCAGTTAAAGGCAGAGGATGGAACAGTGAGAAACTCTATGGATTACCTTGAGGTTTCTGGTCAGACGATCAACTTGCTCTTGCAATTGAGAAGTTTCAGTTCTTGCTTGATCGTTTTTTTCCTTTTCCATCAGCAGCTTAATCTTGAACGAGGATCGGCGCATCTCAAGATTCCTCTCTAAGCTCTGCATGTGTGTGCATGGATTAGTTCAGCGACAGAAGCGTCATTCCACCTGATGCTCCTCCTCCTCCTCACCTGTATCTTCCGGTCCTTCTCCTGCAGCTCCTCAGTGGTCTGGGCCAGTCTCTGGGTGAGCTCCTCCAGCTTCTCCATCTGGCTGGGGGGCTTTCTCAGCAGCTGTTGCAGGTTGTTCCATGTGGCCTCCAGCTGCTCTCCAGTGGCCTCCAGCTCCTTTGCCAGGTGGTCATGGTATACACATATGTCTTTAAGCAACTTTCTCAAATTCTTGTTTTCTTTCTTCTGCTTGGTGATAATCTGAGGTCAAAAAGGTCAAGAGAATAATGTCAGTATAGTGCTGAGAAGACAGTGTGACGTCATGATTGGAGAGCTTCCTGCTGGGTCGCCTGGATAGAACACAGAACATAAAGAGCATCAGGATGCACCACTTTTTTTACCTCAGTGATGTCCATCTGTGGGTCCTGGTAGTGCTGCAGCGTCACCATGTGGAGGCGAAGGTCTCTCTTCAGCAGCTTGTTTTCAGTCCTGGCCTCCTTCAGCTGTTGCTGCAGAGTCCAGCTGCCTCTGGAGATCTATCAAAGGACATAATGCCAGATCTATTTAGATGTATACAATGGGAACATCTTTAGAACGTTCTACCACACATGTATAATCACGTATTTTTGTTCATTGAAAGCACTTTAATGATGACTTGATCATTTTTTGCTGCCATCACGTGTGTGTTGTGATCCACTTTTTTATGTTTTAGTAAAATGAACTTACACATCTCAGTCCAGATCTATCAATATTGATCATTTATTTCATCCTGGGACAATTTTAAAACAGGCTCAAGACCTATTTATTTAAATTAGCTTTTAGCTAAAGTTCTTATTATGTTAATTTATCTTGCTTCTATTCTTTTTATAATGTTTTATGATTTCACATGGGATTATTTCTAGCTTAATTTAATACTGTTTTATTTTCATGTTTTATTGTTTGTTTGTTGCTTTTATCAAATGCTTAATTTCTATTTTTAATTCCAGTGTCTCCTCGGCTGGGTCTTCTCCCTCTGGGTCAGTTACAGGTCAGCTGCTGCAGTTCTGGATGGAGACCTGCACCTCCACCTTGCTGTGATGCTGCATTTGTGTTGTGGTTCATATGAACAGTGCAATACTAATAAAGATTGATTGATGTATTGATCAATTAAGTCCATTCGTGTTCTACCTCTACACACACGTCACCACCATGCCTAACATGGTCCAGAAATACCTCTTCTAGATCATCCGGGCTGCTTTTAGGGACGATCGGAGGTGGAGGCCTCTCTCCGGGACTCTCTTCACATGGGTCCCGGTTGGAGGAGGAGGGACTGGACCAAACGGAAGTGTCTTCCTCCAGCTGGCGGACAGGGGTCAGCTCCTTCCGGTTCTTCTGCTTCATGTCAGCGTTCGTGGGAAAGAGTCGATCTCGATGACAGTCAAGTTCAGCTCAGAGATGTTGGCGCTCGGCTCAGGGGCGGAATGAAGAGCTTCCAACGGTCGCGGGGCTTTGTACCGTCGTTGGAAATGTTGCCTTGGTGACCGGGGATTTGGAAATGTTATGATCTGAAGGGTTCTCCGGCCCCCAGGTGATGCTGATGACGTCACTTGGGTGAGCGGGGAAACCGTTTCCAGGAGAGAGAAGGCTCGTTGTAAAGAGAAGTTGATTTGAGCAAGAAAATTAAAAAAAAGATGGAAACGTTCCTGTAAAGTGGCAGCCATCATTCTGAAGGTTTGAATCCACCTGATCGTGGACTAAACATCCGGCGCGCGGGAGGGAGCCCCAGATGCCGCGTGCTCGTTTATTTATTAACATCATCAAACAAAGAATAATAACGTTGTTAAATAAAAAGATCAACACGCCCCTCGTTGATGTACAGGTGTACATCAGGTAAGCCCCGCCCACCTCCATGCTGCCTGATGCTGATCTGTCACTACCTGCTCTGTAATCCAAACACAACATAGGATTAGAAGAAACGCTTCCTTCATGTGGACAGGCTCTTGATGGCTCTTCTTTGCTTCTGCTGTTGAATTTGTGAACTTTTTAAGCTCAATGTTATATGAACCTGAAGACAAACTCTAGAGAAATGTAAAATATATTCTACCTGGATTAAAGAGCTCACTTCAGCCATAGAAAGGATCTTATATTGAAATATTTGTGTGCAGGCAAAGTGTGACCACCCAGACGGGAAGAACAAGAACTTGACCGTGGATTTACCCAGAGATTGCACACAACGTAGAATATTTTAGACAGATAATAGTTTTTATTCTAAATAAGTCATTGCACTAAATAAAGCTTCAAACTGCAAATATGTGGTGCATTGTGACTCTCGGTGTGTTCATATTTCTTTTTTTTTTTTTTCTACTTCTTTTCATAGTAGACATGGAAGGTTAATTTATTTTCACTGATTTTGTTTACCTGAGAAAGCACTGGTCTGAAGACTACATTTGATGAAGGATGGATGTGGAACAGTTTTTGATGACCGGCTGCACCATCAAGACACTGATTAGTGACACTTCTGCTTCAGATTAGAGCATATTCCCGCAGTTTACTGATGGATTCAAGCTGCTGTCATGACAACATGACATTATTGAAGTGTTTTCTATCTTTTCCTGGTCAAATAGTTAATGATGGGCACTTTTATTAATGCTAAATTAATATAAGGCTACAAGTGTTTTTTAAAATTATTACTTAACCTTTATTTAACCAAGAAGTCCCATTGAGATTAAAAAACCTCTTTTACAAGGGAGTCCTGGCCAAGAGGCGACAAACAGACAGTTATTAAGAATCTTTCTCTCGTGCTCTCAACTTGGATTTAAAGTCATTTCTGTAAGTTTCCAGTCCTTCTGTAGCATTTTGCTTATTTCAAAGTCAGTGTGGACAAATGGAACCTACAGCAACAAATAACCATTGGAACGTAAACCATATGAGTCCATTGTTCTCGAGGTGATTCAAGTACATTTGACCATATCAAACGTTTTCTGCAGAGATTCAACAGCATCTGCAGGGGAGGAGCCAAAGCAGTAAATAATGGTGTCATCAGCATAAAGATACATTTTAGCATCAGTCCCATTTTGTCCTAAATCACTGACATATATAATGAATAGAAGGGGTCCTAAAAAAGAGCCCTGTGGCACCCCCCTGTGGACATTCAAGAATTCAGAGGACAGACCATCATATTTAACACTGTGGGTTCTGTCATTCAGGTAAATGGTGAACCAGGATACTGCATGTTCTGACAGATCAAACCAGATGAGCCGTTGTACTAACACAATGTGCTCCACGGGGTCAAATACCTTTGACAGATCAATAAAAAGGGAAGCACAGTACTGATTTTGTCTAGGGCACCAAGAATGTCATTGATCCCTTTTGTAGCAGCAGTGATGGTACACGTTACATTTCACATTCATACATTTACCTTTCACGTTACATTTTAAAGTAGTATGGTTGTGTTTTTTTATTTCTTGAGGTCAGGTCATACATAGAACATGAACATTTTTGGAGTTTCAATAATTCCCCAGGTATATCTGACCAGAAATTTTGGATGCAGACCATAAGGGTGATAAATTGTTTATAAGAAACCACTAGAACCAGTGCCTCTGTTATAAGTGTCCCAAGAGCACATCACGTTGCTATGGATACTCACCCAGGTAGAGTTGTTTGCCTTCATGTCCCAGATTCCCACCAGACATATCAAAATCATTGTCCCCAGCTTTATGTGGGTGAATAATTTAAAAAGGTTTTCCTACTTCCTGCAGGAAGCTGTAAGGCAAGCCAAGACAAGCCACCATCTTGGAAAGGTGGTCTCAGGGTGCTGAGGGGTAAACCTTTGCATATTCTAGGTGGAGTAAACATGGCTAAATAAATGAATAATAATAATAATGATAATGATAAATATTTTTTTATCACTTTCAGATTTTCTAGACTTACAGAAAAATCTTAATTCTCAGGATTTTGTATATTTTAGTTGACCCAGCTGCAGTAGAAAAAGCCAAATGTAGGACAAAAAGATGTCCAAAATGTTGATGTTTTTTTTTCAACAAAATTAAAGTTATGATGAAAATCAACACTTAACATGTTTTAGGGTGCTTACTCTTTTCATTGCTGCAATAAAAAAGTGATCTTTCAATTTTAAATAAGTCAGCATCTCTAGTTTGTTTTTATTATTTCACTATCAACTTCAATGTCAAAAACTAATGTGCTGACTTGTTATTTTCAACAATGCTAAGCTAACTGTCCTGAGGGTAAACGTGCAAAATTTGACCTCATGAGGTCACTTATTTTGATAATAGAAATCAAAGTTTATACTTTTTCTTTCTGTTCCTTCAGTAACTAAAATATTAAACTTTTGCAGTGGGGAAGATGTGTGTACTAATACAGTTTAACCACCAGATGGCAGCAAAGTGTCAGACATAATGGACAGCTTCCGGCTGCAGAAACATTTGTCTACCAGAATGAAAACAATGATATAAAGTCACTAAAACTAAACAGACTGGAACACACGTTTAATCTGAGGTTTTCCTTGTAATAAGTGAGACAATGAGTTATCACACAACTGTATGTTCTTCCTTTAGAGTAAATGTTGGACGCATGGACCAAATATTCTAAGTTTTACATGGGAAAAACAGCTGACCACACCATTAAATCACCAGATTTTCTCTTCCCAAAAACATCAAGACTTTGAGATATTAGAAAAGACAGCTAGAAGCCGATTCTTCCCCCTGACACTCTTTAATCCAAAATTATGCCCACACACACACACACACAGGAAGTGTTGTGCTAGACAGGAATTACAGAGAATGGGGCCTCAGATGACAGAGTTTGAGGAGTAATGTGCCTGCAGGATAAGACAAAGACGGATACCTCAGATGTCCTGTTTGGAAAGAAAATACTATGCTTTGATTTGGTCTTTAGTTGGCACATGAGCTTCAAATAAAGACAGAAACAAATCTGTCAGAGAAGCATTGTGTATTCTACATTTTAGAATAGGAAAAATAAGTAATAGTTTAAAGGTGAGAAGGTAAATTTGAACCTTTATCTACTTGTGGTTGTTTTCATTCATGAGCTTTTGCACTCACTGTTTTAATATTTATTGAAATTGTTTGTTTTTTTTCTTTTTAAATGTTCAGCAGGAAGTGTGTGACTTGCCTTTGTCGCTTTTACATCACAACTACAATCTTTTCAAACAGCATATGTTTTATGTCTGCTCGAGATTCAGTTTGAATAAAGAAATACTCAGAAATGCTACTTTTAGCTTGGTTTTCTTTATATATGTCCTCCATCCTCAGGAAAATGCAACAAGAACAAGTTCAAAACACACAAAACATATTTTTCATGAGTCTTGGAAGAAATTCCAGCCCTGAAATCCAAATTGTCTTCAGTTAGGTGTAAGTGTCAGTTTATTGAATTCCACCTATGTCAGTGAGATCACTGATAAAGACTCAAAGTTAACAGAATTTTGGTTGAATGTAAAGTGAACTGCAGATTTATACCTTTTTGTTTCGTTTTCTTTAGTCAAAATGAGATTGGGTGTAGTTTGGTGCTTAATCCAAATGCATTCTTGTCATTCGTTTTGGTCCTGAAGACCTGCAGACATCTTTAGGAACAGACTGCGACACGGCGTGCATCTGCTCCCCCCCCCCTTTCTATCTGCAGCCTCCTCCTCCTGTCCCATGCAGCAATGCTCCTGCATCCTCCTGCAGCCTCTCTGCTCACCAATAAGCTGCATTAGCCAGTCGCCTAATCATGTAAAGAGGGACAGACAAACCCTGACAGCACCATCACTGCATGTGTATGTGAGTGAGCATTTGGAGAGGAGGAGGGAGGGAGGGGTGTATCCGTGCTGGAAGCTTTTCCCTGTTGTAGTAACCGACTGCACGCCTCCTGCCAGCCATTACTTCACTGCAGCAGCGGCAGCAGCCCATACGTCCTCAGCAAGCCAGACACACTAACCTGTCTGTTCCCTCCTCTTTTGGCTCCCTTTCTCTCCCCCTCTTTCTCTGCATATTCAGCAGAGCTGCCCTTCCTCTCCTCCTCATCACCACTTTGCCACTCCTGCGGCATTGCTCTCTGCTTGAAGGGGACACCGGCCTGCTCCTCACCCACTGATTCTGCATGACTGTCACAAAGGTAAGACCACTTCTGATCAAGGAGCAGCTGGCGTCTGGATCCGGCTTTTAATGGCTTTAGAAGCATTTCAGACGTTTTTTGTGGGTGAAGGTGACTTTTTGAGTGCTGTTAAAGTTCCTGCACCAGGCCAGGCTACCTGGATGTTGCTGCAGGAGGCTGCACGCTCAGTTATTGTCTGGACGTGATAAGAATAATGTGGGCGGAAAATTTGCATGAGTTAACTATAACGTAAAACAACGATTTAGAATGAGGATGTAAAACTGCTATAGCGATAAAAAATAAAAAAAATAGCAAAATAATCTTAAGAAAATGTGTCTTTGTGACTACAATTGTTGTCTTAAAATAAAAATCCCTACTTAGACCATTATTTATACTCTATTGGCAGATTTTTTTGCTTATTTAAATGAAATCTGCCCATGAGGTAAACACTTTTTACTTCTTTCTAGCAGACTGGTTTTGCAGTGTAAATGATATTTTAAGGATGAAAGGAGAAGAAATCTGGCAGTAAAATCAGTGCAGCAGGTTAATAGGAGTGAGTGACAGTCAGGTCATTGCTGCTTGGTTTTTTACATTGGCTGAGTGCTCCAATAGGAAACATTTATCCCTTTGTCACTTTGGAGCTTTCACAAATGTATTTATTTCACTTTTTTGTTACCCCATTAAAAAAGAAAAGAAAGATTTGAAAGTTTCCGATTTGAAAATGAAAGGGATGAGTGGATTTTTAGGTAAGGAAAAAAGTTTTTCTAGAACCTGCCATAATTGGGCAATTTCTACACAATTTAACCCCCTAAAGCCTGAATTTATTTCCAATTATGTCTGACTCTAAACTGTACAGCTGGAAAGCTCCAATAATGTTCACAGTTTTAATGGTGTGAGGAGCTAAAAGATAGTGAGAGGGTGTAAACAAAGGGATGATGGGAAATAAGGGAAGGCTAACTCTGCACCAACGTTCCTGTCCATAACTCAGATACAAATTTCTGATGAACCTTTGCCACATTGCGGAAACTAAAAACAGCATATTCTTAAATAAAAGACCACTAGGAACGCTTTTAAAATAGACTGAAAGATAATTGGAGTGGGACTTTAAAGAAATGCAATATTAGAACATTTCTATTAAGCTAACATAATAACATAAAAATGTCCATCCAATGAAGGAACTTTTTGAATAATTTAGCCTCCTTCAATAACAACTTTGCAAATCAGGGTTGCATGTGCACCTAAGTGTGTGTTTGTTTTTGCAGTCTGAGCTCAACGTGCAGCCACCAGATAAATCCTCTTAAACAATTAAAAGAGAGTGAGGAAGGCACACACACACAGAGGAAACTGGCACACCTACTCCCATGTAGAGAGTTCAGACTAAAATAGATGACCCACTGCAGACGCAGGACACACACTTGCTCAACGGTGATACAATCACACACCTTCAAATTCGCACCCAAACTTCAATTGACAGGGAAAAAAGTAGTGTAACTAACTTTGGTTTCTTTAATTTTGGGGAGAGGTGTGTCCCTCCCGGGTTACCGTAGAATCCAGGGAGGGTGGCAAGTTCAGTCACAGGAAGGAGTTCTGTTGAATGTGAAAAAATAAAAAAGAAGATCGGTGGGCAGTCACCGAATGGCGGGCTCGTTGTCTGGTGTCATTTATTTTTACGCAGACAAGTGAACCTCCCCTTCGCTCGGTTACAGTAGCATGTGCTTCCATGACACGCATTTAAAGACAAAGTCCATTTTTGTGCCTCTGTGAGAGACCGTGTGGGAGGTGAGAGTGCTGCTGTGTAGGTGGACAATCACCATTATGAGAACTGAAAACGGAAGAGGTAGACGATTGAAAAAGAGTCTGAGGAGGACGGTAATGAATACAATGTCTTTGCTGTTGTGGAGATTCAATTGTATGAACTGTAGAAATTGGGTGAAAATAGAAAGCTACAAAAGTCCATTAAAGAGTGAAATCTAAAAGATTGAATACGTGGGAAAGCACAAAGAAGGAGAGAGGAGCTGTTTTCCTGGCTCTGCATGCCAACAGCAGAGGAGTCACCTTGGGAAGGATGCAGGATGTGAGCTTCTCTGCTGACGAGGCCAAACAGGCTTTTTCCTCTCAGCACACACGGAGAACTCTAGGAATACGATGCTATGAAGTTCTGACTTACATAGATCTGTTTTATCTGGCCTATCTTTGGACACATTACCCTTTCAGTTTGTGTGGAAGACACTACTTGTGATAGATTTGTTTGACCAACTCACAAATACATTAAAAATATTATATTAGATCAAAGATCCAGACATTTTACATTTTGCCCCCAATTAGGGTCAAGGGGCATCTGCTAGAGCCTTTAGGTGCAATGTCACTAATCATTTCAATTTGAGAGCTGCAATTTTTGCAAATAATAACCACTTTAGATTGAAAACGATGTGCAGACAGTCAAAAATCCGGCTCCCGGCTCTTTGGAAGCAACAGAAAAGTAATTTGCTCAGCTGAGAGATGCAGCTTAAAAGCTTGATTTCTCCATGTGGAGATGCTGTGGCAGTTCATGGTAACAAATAGCTTTCATGTGAGAAATGTAAAAACTCTAAAAAAGTGCAGGAACTGTGAGGTAACTTTGTAAGGGGCAGTTGGAACTAAGCTGTAATTTTTATGGATAAAAGTACGAATCTGACATCACGAATGCACATGCGCACGCCAATCCCTTCAACAATACGTAGCCTGGAGTTCATTTGGCAGCCATGTAACACTGATTCAGTCTGATTCCAAATACAAACTGATGTTTTTTTCTATTGACACAAGCAGAATTTAGCAAGGAAGGTAGAAAGTGCTAGTTATAAACTGACCAATGAAAACAGTATGAGGAGCCTGCTGGCCCCACATCAAACACGCAAAACTTTTGAGTGACAGATTCCCTCAAGCCTGCTTTCAGTGGTTGGGGTGTGGACTTCCAAGAAGCTTACTCCTGACTGGTGAGAGTGGTTTCCATAGAAACTATGACTCAGACTGGTCTTCCAGCTTGAAGTAAATCATTTTCAAACTCTCTTGGTCCAGTTTTCATATAGACAGAGTCCAAACCACTGATGAAAACTTTATAAGAAAATGCACATTAATTGTTAAGACACTGGTGACTTTTGGCGTTTTAGATTATAGTTCTCTTTTTTGTGTTAAATAGTGTCCTGAATTCCTATGTTTAACAAAAATATACTCTTCTAAACCTTATTCCAGCAATAATGCCAAATTGTGTCAAATGCTGCTCAAACGAGTCATGTATTGTTTGTGTCCTTGCAAACCCTTTTACAGATGATCATTTGCATGTAATCTATTAAATGGAGTATTTTCAATGGTCTTTTGCATGTTAAAGAATAGTCATCTTCTATATTGTTTTGTCCCTTTTGGGGTCACGGGGCTGCTGAGCCTGACCCAACCACTCATGGGCGAAGGCAGGGGACACCCCTGGACTGGTCGCCAGTCTGTCGCAGGGGCCACAATCACACACCCATACACACTCACATCCACACCTAGGGACAATTTAGAGTGACCAATTAACCTATGAAGCATGTTTTTTGAACAATGAGAGGAAGATGGGAGGATACACGGGGAGAACATGCAAACTCCACACAGAAAGGTCCCCCATTGGTGACATTGTTTCAAGTCCCCCAGCCGGGACTTGAACTGGGGGCCTCCTTGCTGTGAGGCAAGAGAGCTAACCACTGCACCACCGTGCAGCCCAGTAAAGAATAGTTTTGGAGAAATTGGTTTTATTTGTGTTTGGGTAGAAAATGAAAAATGAGAAGTTCAGCAAATATCTTCACCTGCTTTGTGAGTGTATCTTTATGAATGTGAGCGTAAGGATGGGGGACCTGAGTTGGCCCACTTTAAGCATGATTGGCAAGTGTGTGACAAACTGTGGAGTTTTATAGATCAGTCTTTAGTAATAGTGACTACGTAATAGTGATGAAAGAAAGGGTTTGTGGGCTGTATTTACTTCACTGGCTTTGAAGAGAAAGCCTGCAGCTTTTACATTAAAAAGTCAGTGTTCACACATGACAGTAGAACCACTCTTTGTTCCATTAAAGAATATTTCACAGGAGAGTCTCAGCTCAGCATTGGTTGTTACTCAGAGTTACTTTGTTGTCAGCTTTGCTTTCAGTTCATCATGACAGAAAAACACGCTGGTTTTTGGGATAGAAATGGATTTCCGTCAAAAACTGGAATCATTTCCTCTCTAAAAGCGGCCGATTCGGGATTAAAAAGACAAACACATCTCTATGATTTATAAGACTACCCCTTAAACGGCTCACTTGTTTTTGGTGAGATACCTCAGAGTTAACGATGGGAGGGGAAAAGAGACAGCAGATCAAGAGATTTATTTAGGGGAGTGACTGGCCTTTTGAAGTAGATGGTTTTTTTACTTTTAAACACAAGTAAAAACTAACTTTTTCTTACAAAAATGGATCCCACATGAGATCAATTATGTTTGTATGAAAAGACGTGCTCTTTACATCTTCACATACCCACAAATACACTATTTTCAGCAGAGGCTTTTCATTAAAAGTAACTGACGTGAATCCACAAATTTTAGAGGGGCACTCAAGCTGTATTGAGTGTGTTTGCAATTACATATCTGCAATTAAGAGGCAGGCCCAAAGTGCTCTGATGTCAGGCACATATGTGGTTGGAAAAATGTCTGAAAGTCATTTTCTGGGTGTTTATGGAGCAACTTCTGCTGGTAAGTGTGAAGCTGTCAAGACTCCTGTGGTAGAAGACAGACCTAAATTTGCATTAATCTCTTCCCATTGCCTTTTTGATACAGAGCTTCAGATGTCCGCTTGAAAAAAAAAAAAAAAAAAAAAGCAGAAACATTTGAAGAGAAACTGCCTGAATTCCTCAGTCGTGGAACATCCCACCATAAACCCTAATTGAGTAGGATTTGGGCCACTGGCTATTTGTCAAGTTTAATGTTTACTTGCACACTCTCACAAACACACTGACACACAGACTGCCACATTAAAGTGAAGCCGAAATCCTAGCAACCCCCAGAAACTGCTATTCCAGAAGCAGGGAACTTCACAACAGCTTAAGAACAAAGTCCATCTATCCAAGTCTCTTTTTTTCCCTGCAGGTTTTTCCTAATCGCGCATAAATAGAATGATAAACTCGAGGATTACATTTCAGAAAATACATGGAGTGTAAAAGAAAAGAGACTGTGAGAAATCTATAGAAACGTTTTTGTCAGGGAGAGACATTCAGATCTGATGAGCTCATGCCTGTCAGAGAGATTCCGCACTGCACTCAGTGTCTACATGTCTGACTGTAAGAAAGCCTCTTTCCTTCCTCTGCTCTGCACTTCCAAAACATTTCTTTCACTGTCTTTCTGCATAACCGCAAACCTCCGATCAGGCTGTTGTTAAGTTTATCATTCTGCCAGCTCGAGGCTTGAACTTTATTGTGAAAGGTGTTTTGAACGCGCTTCTGTTAGATGCTCATTTTGGGATTACCCTTAAGGAAAAGAGACGGAACTCATGCATATTTCGGAACTTTGTAAGAAATTAAAAGGCCGGAGAGAATAAGCGTCCATTTGGTATCTCTCAGCTGAGATTATGTGCACATTGCTTGTGTATGTGTGCGTTTGTGCTTGTTGGGATGTAGGACGTACTTCCTGTTTTGGGAATTACAGATAAAGCTACAAAACCTCTAATGAAAAAAGGGTCCTTCTACTAAGCTGCTGCACATTTTTGAGCCCAAGTATACAATCTCTGGAAAATCTGTTGGACAAAAAGCAAAAAATCCTTCACAGATCTCACTAGTTAGAGTTGGATTTTTTTTTGTTTTCAAATGAGGCCCATTTTAAAATGATACGTTTTTTTAGGATTCAGCATAGGAAGCTACAATCTTACACAATTATGACAATGCTACTTAAAATCTCACCAATGATCTCTTCAATTTTAATCTTCGAAGCATAAAAAACAGATGAAAGATTATGTTTTCCTGAGCCCTCATATGTTAACTGATGGCTGTCTTCTCAGTGTTACTACGGCCTTCAGAAAACTGAATTATTTTGTCCAATTTTGTCAGTTTTGATTCATGACCCCTCTTTTGTAATTACCTGAGAATTTCAAGCCATGAAACAGACACGGTCCAATAGTTAATACACATTTACTTTCATCAGGCAAATGTCCCTATGATGTATTTTTTGCCTTTGATTGTACAATTTACTGATGTGACCTGAGGGTGTGAATGGCAGCAAAAAACAGGTTGTTTTGACATTCACTTGCTGGAATTAGAATGTTGGGGGCTGTTCAGAAAGAGTAACATTCAAACTTCTTGAATTTCTAAAGGCTATCAAGAACTGAAGGCAATTCTATGAGCAAATCTGTTCATGAGGCTGGTCTGGCCACGGAGTGTTTTAACTGGCCAGGAGTCTGCTGAAAATCTGGTGAGAATGTGTTTGTGACAATCAAATAGATGAGAAGAAGAAGAACCAAAGCAGAAGTTCATGTAGGTAGTCAAAGAGGACTTGAGGGTGGTTGGTGGGAAGAAGGATAAGATGGAGGCGGAGGATTTGCGTATGACGTATGACAACATGCATTTGTAAAGTTAGACTGCTGTTACTTTAGGGAAAAAACATGAGCAAACCTGTGCTGGACATGCAGGTGGCCCACACAAAATGTTAAGATTATAGAAGACTTGTTGAGCTTGCTGAGTCAAAATGTTGATGCACATTTTTTTCTACGGGCATGCTGCGGGCGACATGTCATAGCAAACATTTAACCTGTAACGGTAAGTAAGGGTGGAGGTACAGATTTTTCATTTTACCCCCTTAAACCTGCACACTGCGCAAGGGGTCCGTTAGTGCTGTTCCAGTGATAAGTGCACGCACCTTGCATGTTCTGTGCATGCTGTCTGACTTTTAGAAATGAGAAAGTCGGGCAATCAGAGTGTAGACTTTGCTAAGCTGGTGTAAAAACTAACAAGGTTAAAGAATACTGTATTTACTGCAATATAAAGTGCAATTTAAAAGCTTTAATTAAAAAAACAGCTATAATGCGGTGCACCTCATACATGAATTAATTCTGGTTGTGCTTACTGTTAAACGGCGCTCTGTCAAAACGTTTGGTTGGGTGTTAGGGGTGTAACGATGAATCAATGAATCGATTTCTATTCCTAAAATCCAATCAGATCACAGTAAATTACTGCTTCCAATAGCATTTAAAATACAAACCCAGGCATTATACATGTATCTCTTTGGTTTGTTAAGTATGTATTCTGTCTCGGTTATGACAGTTTTAAAATGCTGAGAGAACATCAGAGAGCCATGAGCTGAGCAATCAGAGACAAAGTGCTCATGGAGGATGAGGATGCCGCCCACGGCATCTCGCACACATTTCAACAGGCATTTACATTTCAGTTCATGAGGTCACATTCAGTACTGTGCTTCGCCTGTGGGTACTGATCACAGTCCCTGTAGCACCACATCCTTATGGATTTTTCTGTTTCTGTATCCACCATCCCTGTACATTCTTAATTGTTTTATTAAAATCCTTCTAGTTTGTGCTCCAGCCGGCGATTGACCCAAAGCGGTAGACATGCTTTTTGTCCATCATGCTGGGTCACAAAGAGACGAGCTTTTCCGACAAGATCACAGAAGAGCAAAAGCCTCTTAAAAAGGTTGCAGATGACGAAAGTGTCAGCTTTCACTGCTAAAGCTGGGTTTGTCTGGGTCAGTCAGCATTTTATCTGATGAGTTTTGCCAAAGCAATCAGTTTGAAAAGCAATGCTTCACTGTGTCATTTGCAGACAGCAATGGTGAATGGGAAATATACTGTGTCAAGCAGCAAATACTTCAAGTCATTTGAGGGTTTGAGATCTTGAAGCTTTTTTAGAAATGCTGCACAGGTTCTATTCCTTGGTGGAAAAAAGTAAAATAAAAATGCTCTGCCAGTGTTACTGTGTTGTTTTTGAGGGTGAAAAAATTGCCTCATGGTAAGCAGCCGCACAAGTGTCGCTACTTTCATCGAGATCGTTTTAACCTGCTGTCTTTCAGATGGTTTGCCATGGTTGTGTTGGGACAGAAGACAAAACAATTGTAGTTAGACAAATAGATCCATGTAGGTCTTTGTTTTCCTCATCTGAGCTGGATCAAAACTGTACGACTGGATAGCTCTGACGTTCCTCGTCTTCTTTTTTTGCTCCAGTAATGTTAGGTTTTGAGTGTGAGGGGCTGTAAGATAGTTTGAGAGTGTAAGCAAAGGGATGATGGGGAGTCAGAGCAGGCTTACTCCTTGCCAACAGTTACGCCCGATTTATGAAGGTCAAATGGACAATCTGAATCATTGTATGGGTCCAGATAAACCGTGTTTTGAGAAAAACAGATTCATATAACTATGTATTACTAAGTATTTTGTGCGTCGGTTTGAAAAGTTACCGTTTGCTGCACATAAAACAAACTAATTTACAACAAAACTTCCTGTTTCATAGTCACTAAAGTGTCTATGTGTCTAGTTTTTTGGAAATAAACATGTTTTTATGTTGGAACTAAACATAGATCTCTGGTTTAGAAGATAGTAAGGCAACTTGCAGGTTAAAATCCTGAAGGCGCAGCGCATGAACACGTGTCTTTCTGTGCTCAAAGGGGCAGAGCACCAGCTGAAAGCCAGCTGTGTCTGCTCTGCAGCCAGGAGCACCTTCACTGAAGCTGACGGCAGCTGAAAGGATTTTCTGTGTTGTGCTGAGGTTCCAGGCTATTTATTGGCATAAATTTAACCCCCAAATGAGACAAAGATGGGACGTTGTGGAGAAATACAGCTTTACTAAAGTCAAGCGGCACAAGCCTGAGCTGAACATACCTTCAGCTTTTAATTCCTGAGACAAGATGGAGGAAAAAGCTTTTGTTATCAACAGCTGGCATAAAACATAAAACATGTTTCATTTTAGCTCTGTTGAGACGCATTCACATATGCTGTAACTAAGCAAAAGACAGGTTGTAGTTGTTACTAACAATTCAACTGGGCTCAAAGGTATCTTGGTTGATCCATTACACAGCTAGAAACAAGTAGGCTAGTGATGACTGAAGTAGGCAACTAGATTTTTTAAAGAAAATGTTGGGGTTCAACAGGGCTATGATCAACTACAAGTCTGAAGCTGCGTTCACACCACCCTTGTTCAAGCGACCACTTCAAAAAAAAAAAGGCTATGAATAACAAACGCGCGCTTGGGGCTTTATAGTGTTCAAAACTCTCGTGTTCACACGTGGCTGTGATCCTTTTCAGGCTCTACGTACAAAATGCGTAGACAATGAACGTCTCAACTGCACACACACTTTGAAGTTAAACCAGTTTAAACTTTGAGTTTACAGTGGTGTATTGTTAGTGCCCCTTGAAGTGTCAACCATTTGAAAGTTGATCACGGAGAAGAAATGAATAATTGTTATTTGTGCCCAGACAGAATTCTATGATACCAAGTCTTTCATATATCGGAATAAAGCTGTGAAAGAAAAAGCCTGTTGCAAGAGTGGTGAGATTTGTGCCAGTTCAAAATTTCTCATCAGGCTTCTTCCAACTGCAGGAGGCAGACATGCACTAGTAAAAGGTAGAAAAAAAAAAAAAAAAGCAGAAGAAGCCCCTCCCTGCTTGACCCATGTGAACACCACCGACTAAACACGTATCAAATGTCCAGTGTGCACATACTGTAGCCTCAGTGTGAGTGTCAGTTCAATTTGGATCAGTGACAAATTACGAGATGCAATGACAACACAAAAAGACCAAGCTGGTGAGCTGAATGTGTTTGGTGGGGATGGATGAAAAAGTTACAATGTGATTGTAATTGGGGATTAAAAGTTTCTGACAAGTTAAAGACGGATGCTCTGAAGTGCTGACATGAAAAATAGCTCAGTAAATAAAAAAAAACAATCATCTCCTATGTCTTCTCATGTTGCATATCTCATCTTGTATGTCCAGTAAATTATGGGTATGACATTTGGCACAGCCAGGATCAGAGAAAGGATTCTCTTTATTGTTTTCAGGTTTTTCCTTGATTTTTTTAGGAGGTTTTATTTTTGTGTCATGGGCATTTACGTGCATATTTGATGTTCAGTTATTTTGTTTCTTTTATTTATTTACTTGATGTGCGGTCGTCTTAGGGCTCGTGACTTGGAACAGACTTTTGTTTTGTAACAAAAAAACCTGAAGCAAGATAGCCAGACTTTCAAAATAAAACTTCAATGCAACCTCTTTCTTTTTGATCTATCTGGGATCTGGCACATTAAAAAAACATGTTGTGCAAAAAAACCAGGCTGACACAGATCTGCTGGTTATAGTATGACTCTGAAAATGAGCAAACTCAACAGGGAGACAGGGTGCCAACTGGGCCCTTGTTGTGTAACACCATTCTAAATTAAATGTCTGCCTCCATGGAGGATAGTGAAATTAGGTCTGACATCTGGCTCATAGGCCATACAAGTCTGCCATTGCTACAACTGGCAAGAAGGCAAATGATGAATAAAAACGTGCTGGAAATGGGTGCATGACTGGCTGTTTAGCTGAAATCCAACACAGTGCCAGCTACAAAACACAGCTCTACCGTGCGGGCTTGATGGCCTCATAAAGTTTTTAAATAAAATTTCAAACAGAAAAAAAAGCAAAATGAGGGCACACTGCACTTGCCGTGTTTAAACATATGAAGGTTTATCATAAAGCTGCTTCTTAAGGGCGTGTTTTTTAGTTCCCTTGAGAATGAAAGGTATGGTTATGGTGTATGCAGTAAATGTATTGTGAAATAATTGTAAGAATCATGTAAGTTACGCCATGCGGGTGATGCTGTCATACGATGTCCGAACGCCGAATGTACGGATTGACTTGACTGACCACGCACACATGCTGCATGCATGATATGTAAGTTCCTGTAGGAAACCCGTAGGACGTCAGTAGAAACAACACCCGGATTGTCTCATTTCCTCATTTCATGCAGGGTTTGAAAAAATCAAAAATCCGTAATACGTGCCTGTGTCTCATCAACATCACCCTGATTACTCTTACGTGCTTGCTATGCACTGTAGCATGCCCCTAGTAAAAGAAAAAAACTCCCTAAGTGGTCCATGATCCTGATCTTTCCTGTACGTCACCTGTCTGACCTGTACACGTTTGCTCAAATTGCTGACAGCACATATCCACCCGTAAGGGCAGTTGTGACTAAGACTTTACTCCACCGGTTGCCTGCCTGCCTGGTGTGTTCAACTCTGCACATTTTTGCTATTAAAAAAAAGCAGAAAATTCATGACTATATAAAACAAAATAATAACGTGTTCAAAACATTAGATTGAAACACTAAATTGTAATCTTTCTTTTGGGTTGTTTGCTTTCAAGATTCCTTAGATTTTAGTTTGCTTACAAGATTTGGTGCAAATGTGATAGTTTTCCCCCTCAGCTCTAAGATCATTCCACTTGTCCCTAAAACTCAAATGTAATGAATCCTGAGCGATGTGTTTGGTTTTTTTTTCCATGGATTTGATGTTGAGCTGAAGGCAGAAGTCTGTATTCCTTGAAGTTGCAAACATATGGTCAGGGTGGAGACTTTGTTCGGCTGCATCCATAAAATTACCAATTATCCAGAGCACCCTGTAATTTTATGTAAGCTGCAAACTCCTAATTACGCTTGTAAATTCAAGCAGAATTCTACACTCCTGCCTTCTGAAGCACGTGTCTGTACAAGTGATGTACTTTGGTTCTTTGCAATTACAAAATGGTATAAAATCAAACATGTTTTCAATATTTAGAGTAACTTTATTTGATTAATAACAAAAAAGGAGTGTTTTTATGTTCATACAAATTAATGTCAATGTTCAAATAGTGCAAAATACCTGCTTTTATAAAGTTAAAATCTAATATGTAGAAGTACTTGAATAGGAGGCCACATTATCATGTGGATAAAAAGCTAAAATTGCAACAAAAAAAAAAATATGTTACATCTAGGGATACTGAACCTAATCATTTAGCCACATCACTATTAGTGTGGATAAATACTGTAGTTTTATTTAATTTTAATACTACAGTCTCCATTCTGTTTTACAAAGCTGGACGCTATTCCGTTTGTTTTTTTTCTTTGCTTTACGTCTTACCCGCTTGTTATTTTGCATTATTTTTTCATTCATTCATTCATTTTCCAATCCGCTTTATCCCTTTCGGGGTCACGGGGTTGCCGGAGCCTAACCCGGCTACTCATGGGCGAAGGCAGGGTACACCCCTGGACTGGTCGCCAGTCTGTCGCAGGGGCATTATTTTTTTTACTTTTGAAATCCTTGTGTGTTTTAGTTTGAACAAAATAATGAATGAGAGTTCTGTTAAAAAAATATACACATAATCTAAGATTTTTTTTACTCATTTGTGTGGCCCATTTGGGCACATAAATGGACACCTTTTTTTGTTTTGGGGTCATTTGTCCAACCAGGAAGTTGTGTAAGGTAAGAAGTGTAAAAAAAATGTGCCTATAAAACATAAAAATGTGCAACGTTTGCCCTCTGAAAGGCAGATAAAAGGAGTTGATTTTATTGAAATATTGTGAAGTGTCTTTTGATCAAATGATTAAAAAAAATAATTTAAGTTTTAATTTTTCAGGGCTTTATCTGAGAGGGTTTTTTTCCCCTTAACTTAATTCCAAACAAGGGAGCTTCTGCAGGAATGTCCTCCAAATGAAAAGCATTTAAAGAAGATGTCCTGCTGTTTGGACAGACAGCAGATCTGCAAGCACAAAAAGATGCTTTAGGTTAACCTGTCAGACATAAGACGGAGGAACTGTTTGCTCTTTATTCCCAAACGAGCTGATTCTGGATCAGTCCTTTCCGGGAACAGATTAAAAAAATGAGTTGGGACTCTGCATTAGTAATCTCTAAAAGCAATATATCTGTACATCTGCAGCCATAACTCAGTGACTGATTTATTTTCTAGGGCTGTTCCTGCGGTCTTACTTCAGTGATGGATTTTAATAACCTGATCAAAGATCTCATTCATCTCTTTATTGTCGACGTGTTCTTTAATTCCAGCTCCTGCCAAAGCTCTTAGTAATTGGGTGATGAGGTTCCTCATGAATCAACTTCCTGCTGCTGGAATCGTTGTGCACATATTTATAGCAACCGCAGTTTAACTAAATCACATCAAATACAAAAATTTTGATACTTTCATTTTTTATTATGAAAGCTCAGAAATGTCAAAACTGTGACAGCAAAAGCGCACTTCAGGAGTCTGTGTGAGTGTTTTTGTGTGCGTGTGTTGCAGAGCAGGCAGGTGGTCTGACAGAGGGGAGTTAATCTCAGTCTGCTAACAGCCGCCTCAGCTCCCCCTCTCAGCCTTTTGTCTCTAAATATTTCATCATTCCGTCTTCGATCATCTTGCTCCCTTCTTTTTTTGTCCTAAATGGTTTAAAATCTTCCATTTGCATTTAAATTTCTCGCTCTGGAGCTCAAAACTTCTTCCATCTCCACGCCATCCCTCTAAATATCTCCTTCAGCTCGTGCCCACCCCCTCCTTAGCTCTATCATTTGGAGGCCGCGCCGTCTTGCATCTTTATGCTCCAAAAAGCATGTGGCAGACGCTCCTGGGGGAGAAGGAAGGGCAAACACAGGGAGATTATTCATTTAGGTCCTTTGTATTCCGGATGGCTGATATTTCTAGAAAAAGTCCCTCTTAATATGTTTGATCGGGAAATGGCTGGGCAAAAATGGCAAAATACACTGAATATTTCATTTAATTTAGTAATCTTGATACGTTAGAGATAAGTCTACTGTTGCAGATAGCAGAGGTGCATGGACTGCAGGACAGCCACTCCTCCATCTATTTGCTCTGATAAGTGCTGACCTGATGGCTTTTTCCATTTCCTGTACTGAAGTTTGCACTCTCTGCATTATAGCTGCTCAGCGGGGCTGGTCGTAGCCCTGAGAGCTGTAGTTACGAGCTTTCCTCATCGAAGAGTCCGGTTATTATGATCTGAAAATAAAATGTTGACTTTACTACGTTTACTATTTCTGATTGTAGTTAATGGCGTTTTCGCTATCATACAGCTGAGATAAAGTAAGCTTCTGCCGTTCTCATTTCAAGTTACTGAAAGGAATGTGGGCTTAAATAAAAGATTCACTTTCCAACATTCCTGCGCTGACCATGTGGGATTTTCAGCGAAATTCCAGATGGAGAGATCCCTGCTGGATCAGTTAGGAAATCTATTGCATTCTTTCATTCCATTTGTCTTTGACTCAAAGTTTCTGACTCGTAAAGGTAAAGCTTTATTCACGCGTGTGGGAACCAAAGCAGAAGTGAGCAGGCTTCTGTCTGTACCAGAATTCAGTTTCAGCGCAGTTTCAAGCTTCTTATGTGGACAAAACTCTCTTTCTTGGCTACTATTATCCATTTTATTTCAGGTCAAAGCCCATCGTTTTTAAAGAGAACTTCTATATTACATAAATAAAATGCAACAGTAATTATAGAAATCATTAAACTCTGCTAAAAAAAAATGCCTTTCATTTGAGAAGCTATCAGCAGTTTTAACATATCCATGTTTTAAATAAAACTTCATCATTTTTAACTTTTGTCAGAAGAGTAAAGAGTTTTTTTCTGTCTAGACTGTTGTACATGCTGTTACAAACACAACAGTATTTTCTGCACTAAAGGGCACACTGGATTATAAGGCACATCATCAAGGAATGGTCTGTTTTCAAACTTTTGTCAAGACGCACACTGAACTATAACATGTATAAACGAAACAAAAGAGTCTGAGATCAGTCAGACTTTGTTAACTGCATTCACAAACTCTGGACCTTGTTTGTAATACGCTACACGCTAGTCATGTTAGAAACGTTGCCGTGTTCACAAACCTGTAACTCCCAAACTTGTTTGCAACACATAAAAAACAGACAGATATCAGTAAAACAAATGTTTTTGTGGCTATTGCTAACTCCCATTCATGTTAGTTCGACACTACTACACATTAGCCACGATAGCACATTCACAATAACTGCAACTCCCAACCTTGTTTCCAACATGTAAAAAAAAAAAAGACAGACTGATAGCACTAAAACAAACATTACTGCAACTATGCTAACTCCTGACTTTGTTACTGACACAAAAAAGCAGTCTGTCACCACTATGCGTTAGCTGAAATAGCGTATTAACGATAACATTCAATCTTGTTTTCAGGGGCGTCACTAGGTTTTAAGAAC
Source organism: Adrianichthys oophorus (assembly GCA_036245035.1). Lineage (NCBI taxonomy): Eukaryota > Metazoa > Chordata > Actinopteri > Beloniformes > Adrianichthyidae > Adrianichthys > Adrianichthys oophorus. Next base: position 5,152,709 of record BSAI01000104.1, read on the forward strand.
AGGGGGGGCTTAGTCCCTAGAGACGCACACAATACAATATGAACAAACGTAGAGCATTTGCATTTGCTATCATCTGTGCAACATTTCTCTGTTTGCTAGTTCCCTGGCAGCTTTTCTATCTAACAACACTGTCCTTATATGATTGTGCCATGTGCTTGCCAAAGACGAATAAAGCTCTTTTCCAATTCTTAACTACTACTGACTAAACTATCATGGTAGATGCTTTTGACAAACACTACATGGGAAGCAGAAAGCTGTATTCTGGTTGACTCAATATTCTAACTAAATGTGCTTTTCAAACCAGCTGTGGTGAAATGCTCGCTTCTGTGCACCAAAAGTATCATGTGGGCAGCTCTTCAGCTTTACCTGTCTGGGCTCTGTGTCTTTGTCACCTGAATCAAATCTTGTAGTGGAATGAGTTGCTGCAGCAGCTTCTTAGCTTTTCCTCTCTTGGCCTGTTTGCTTTCCTTCCCTGGAATACTCACATCTTCCTCTGCCTCTTAATCCACCTGCTGCATCCCCTCTGTCTCTCCTTGCCTGTCTGACCCTTCAAGAGACATTAACACATTGAATTGATAACTGATCCAACATAGAGGCTGATGTCATGACTTTTGCTCACACATCACAGTCATTTGTTGTTCCAAGATTACACAGATTACATTTTGGGCACAAATGTGATTAAAATAATTTTAATTTAAAGCCCTGAAAAACATGACTAAATGACTAGAGCTGAAGTAATACTAAAATAGAACCCTCAACAATGTTTTGGTCGGGTTCATTTGATTCATATTTATATCTTGCCTCTCTCCACTGTAACCTTGACTCTCTTAAATAAAAGCTCAAGTTTCAAACATGTTTAAAAGAAAAGCACAATCAGTCTCACACAATAGATCAGACAATGATATCAACAACAAAAGCAACAATACAATCGTGTTTCAACAATACCACTTTTTAAAAATCCCTTCCTGTAATCTTCATAGAAAAAAAATAGAACTAGAACATTTCAAAAATTAAACCAATAAATAGGCTGTCCTCTCCCGTCATCGTCCCTTTATCTTATCTAAACTTGAGCACAAAATGAATTATGTAAAAAAAAAGGTTTTACACATAGATATGCTATTATTTTGCCTTTCAGATAAAATGTACAAAATAAATGATGGAGGAGGAGATTGATTGACAAGGTCTCCAGCCAATCAGGACACAGAACAGGGTGCGCTGTTTAAAAAAAAAAAGAAAAGCAGCAGCATAATCGCTCAGACGGAGAAAGGTGAACTGAGGTGTGGAAAGAGAGCTCTATGTTCTGTTCTACTTGACAGAGATTTAAGGAATGTGCAGATAGGGACAGACTGCAGAAAGGGTGGAATAAAAAATCACGTTCTATGTGATTCTTGATCTTGCGGCCAGATTGAAGGGGGATCATGCCTCTGATATAGGTAAAGGGGGCTGGGCCAAATGTGGAGGAGGGCCGGATCCGGTCCGCAGGCCTTAGTTTGGGGACCCTGCGCTCCATTATAAACAATAGTAGCTTCAAACCCATAAGAATAATGTGCTGTTGGTTATTTGCTAAGAACTTTGCCAAAATGGTATAGTCAGAGAAATTATGCATTCTTATAAATTATCCAAATCATTTGCTTATAACAAATGTTAAGCACAAATGCATTTTCACACAGTTTTTTTAGTTTTAAAAAAATACAGTCCAACACTGCTACACATTAGCTGTGTTAGCGTCTTTACAATATGACTTCACCAAATATTTTAACAGAGCGTTGTGTACTTTAACTTCAAGATCAGTAAGTACAACCGGAATGAATCCATATTTTAGGTGCTCTGGATGTCCTAACCAAAGGCTTTCATAGCCAAAGCCATCCATCAAGGATTGCTACAGAACAGCAGACAAGTATTCTCTTACTCTCAGCCAAGCTGATACTTCCTTCTGGTGGGAGTTGCATAAAGAAAGTCCACTTCACACTGACTGAAACTTTGGCTGGAAGAGTCGATGGGAATAGACTTTCCTTTCTCATATCTGCTCTTTACAGAGTTGAACAGTGCTTAAAATGACTGTATTCTGGAGGAGACTTTGTGTCATGAAGGACCATCACTGTTTGAGTGACAGGACACAGCCGCCCCACAGATTTCTCTTTGCACTCGGATGGAAGCACTTCCTTATTTGGCAGCAGCATAAAGAAAATCTTGTTTGGGGTTATTTCACCAATGCATTTGACTTTCAGATCTTTAAACAATCTTTTTGAAATGCTTTTGTTGTTTCAGAGTAAAAATAAAGTATGATGGAGGGTGGATCTTTGCCAAATAATAGCCAAGAAAAATACAATTTTGGGGCTTCTTTAATGTTTTTGCATTTCTTTTTGTTTTCCTTTTACTAAAAAGGAAGGTCTCGTTGGGATCTGAGTTTTCCAATGCTTTAAGACAGACAGAGAACGTTGAGCAGCAGCTTTGTCCTGAGGCTTGGTGTTTAAATAAAAGCAACAGAAACAGAGAAACACAGATGTGCTCTGCCTTACAGCACATGGACACAGATCCAGGAAAGCTACCAGAGGAAGCCCTTCCTCACATGTGCACCTAAAGGGCACCATCCTTTTCAAAGAGAATTGTCAAGGGATGCACTTCTCACCACAACAACTGCAACACATGAGCCGACCCAGAGGCTGCTTCGAATGCTTTCGCCTCAAATGCTTAAATCTTTCCGTTTGCGTGTGGGCAGAAACAGTTTCAGGATTTGAGATTTCAGGTTTTTGTTTTCACAAGTGACAGTTATGAACAGATTCTTCGCATAGAAATCATCTTATTTGTTAAAGTTGCGCCATTCGAACAAAAATGAGCAAAATAAAATAAATGAGCAATGAGCAAAATTATAATAAAATCCTCTTTTCTTACAATTAAAAAGTATTTTGACAGGTTTATCTCAATTTTAGGCCTATTATTTGTTTTATAATGTTAGAAAAGCTGATATTTGTATTTATTTATTTACATTTTTTGCTTAGAATTTGGGATTTATAGTATCCTTGTCACTCAATCTGATGATTTAATCTACACAGTGATGAAAAGAGCATGTTTGTCTTTTCCTCGTGTTACACCTTACACTCCAGCTGCCTGCAAAGTCAAAACTTTGAAACATTTGTTCTGGGATGCCTCTAATTTCAAAAAAAGCAAGCATCACACAGCAAAGAAACGTTAGTTTGCAAAGAAACAGAGAAAGAATTTGGAGCATTTTTAAAAAGGGGCAAAAACAAAAGTCAGATCGGTGTTGGGGATCAGCCAGAAGGGTCTTGTGATTCCAAACAAGCAGTGGGTGGGAGAGGAGAGAGGATGAATAGCTTATTCTCTTCTGGATAAACTGAGCTGCAGCGGAGACAGATGAGAGGCTGAGAGCTGGCTGAGTGGCAGGATGGGAGAGGAGGCTGGGGGGTGGGGGTGGGGGGGTGTTGCCGGGCCTACAGCTATCAGTGCGAGTAGGAGGAGAAGAGGGTGGGAAGAGGAAGGGGTAGAAAAACATGAGAGAGGAGGAGGCAGAGCAGACTTGGGCCTGTTTACAGTAGGAGGGGAAGGAAGGGAGAAAGAAGATCCTTGTTGTAGGGTGGACAGTAGCAGTCAGAGGACTGCAGGGATTTGGTGAATGAAGTGTCACTTAAAGGACGCTGAGAAGGTAAGGTGACATTTCCCTAGCTTGAGCTGCAGAACTTTAGCAAGCTGACAGACATGGTGGTTTTTTTTATGTTAATCTTTGCATGATATTAGGTTGAACTTTGTGCAAAAAGTGTCTACAAATCTATGAAGGAGATCATGCTCCTGGTCCCTTAGTCTTGTGATGAGATGCGCTCTGTTATCTCCTCTCTGTGCTTTTGGCAATGCTTCTGACCTCTGTGTGTGTTGCTGCCCTGCAATACCTCGTGAGATGGAAAACACACGCTCGCCCTAAAATGACATCTCTGCCAGAAGCAGCTCCCCAATGAATGAGCATCCTTGAACAGAAAACTCAAAGCAGACGAGGCTCCTCGCTGTCCCTCAGGCCACTTTCTGCCGCTCCTCTGTTTTTCATTAATTGTTTAACAAGCTCTCATTAAAGCGCTCATGCAGACATGGCCCCAGATCAGGCGACTGGGATGAGGGTGAGATGCTTATACGCTGCTTACTCAGCCTGAGAAAGCCGTTCAGTAGCACTGACATGCACACTACTATAAAATGACTTTAGTTTGAAAAGAAAAAAACATGAAGTGATGGTTATTTTATCCCTTTAATTTTCTTTTGGTCTTTTTCATTTTTAATCATTGGATGAAACATTGACTCAAACAGTCAAGTGTGTAACCTGGAAACACCCAGGGGACTTCAAAGGCCTAAAAGTGCTAGCAGCAGGGGCGGAGCTAGAAGGGCCCCCTCTAGATTAGGAAATAATCAATAACACTTTTAAGCTTTAGTAATAGCATCTCAGCTAAAAGATCTGCTGTTTTAATATTAATAAAAATAAGGAAACTAAAATTCATTGTTTGACCCTTTCATTTGTAAGGGCCTTCTATGCTGCTGTCCTCATTTGCCACCTCACCAAATTCTTCTGACCCCACTACCGCTACCCCATATAAAATGTTCCAGCACTGATCCTTTAGATGTTTTTGGATGATCATTAAGCAAAATTGTCGATAAAGCTGCTGTTGAAGTTCTGCAACAGTTATGATTCATAATTTTCTCCAGTCATTAAAGAAAAATACCTTCAGTCAATAAAAACGATCAATCAAAATTACCTACAGGTTTGACAGCATCAATTTGAATGTATTAATAGGCATGTAAACATTTAAATTAAAAAAAATTAAATTCCAAATACCAGCTGTGCCATGTATTGGGTTAAATCTTAAGAAATATTTTTTTAACACAAGTTTTCAGCTTTAAGAAATAATCTAAGATCCAGTAAATATTTAGGGATACAATAAAGTGCATGCACTGTAAAATTCAAAAGCTCAAGCTTGTGCCTGAACGCAACGGTTGCAGCAAAGTGTCATCAGATCTGTCCCGTTTTCAGATACTGAACTGATGGTTCAATCTCAGGTAACAAGATGGTCGCTGTTCCTCCGCTCTGCTTTGAGACAGGCAAAGTCATGAGCAGCATGGTCAGAGGATGTTTCTATTTGCACCCCTCCCACCAGCAGCTCAACGCCCGCCCCCCATCCTATCTGCAGAACAATGCTGCATAGAAGACTGCCTGATGTCATCCCGGATCACGGCCACAGATCAGACAAGGCTCATGAATTCTCGCTCCACAGTTCCAGTCACGATATAGACACCAATAATAGCATCTCTGTTTCTTAAAAACACGTCCTGTTCCAGAACATTTGTCAAAATGTTGGAATTCGGAAGGAATTCCCACAGTTTCTGTCTCTGACAGGCCAAAGGTCACTTCGCACCCAAGCCAGCTATAATGTGATATAAAATGGTGGAATAGGGCAGCCTTGTGACAAAATGGGCAAAAAAGAAGTAGTCGTTTCAGTTTGAGTCCATTGTTTTCTGTCATTGTGTGTGGCCTGAGAAAACAATGGCTGCTTTGCTTTTTTGCTTTTTTTTTCATGGAACTAGATTCCTGTGAAGCAAACGAAAATGTGGTTTCTGTGAAGGAATGCGTGTCCCATTTCTTCCAACTTCTCCTTTGCACTTTTAACACAGTCTGTGAGGCAGGGTAAATGGCGTCAAAGCCGTTTTCACAGACTTTTCACCCCAGAGAAGTCTCACACCCATCGCCAGTTTGGAGAGTTTCCCACCACGTGTGTCTGTTATCATGCCTGCACAGACGGGGCAACCCGCCCGTTCTCAGTGGCTTTGGAGGATACAAATGTGGCCTTGGACTTCCCTGATTATTTCATGTTATCTAGATAGTGAACGGATAATGTCAATAGTCTATCACTTTATTTACCCAAGAGTTTCCTTCTACAAACTGAAGTCATTTGTACTTGTCTTATGGTGCAGGGGTAAAACTACAGCTTCAACTGTATTTTCTGCACTGTCAATGAATGGTCTATTTGTGAACTGTTGTCATATATAAGGCACATTGTTGAACGATTGTTGAAACAGGCGTAGCAATGTGTGAATGCGCCAGTTTTAAATGGAGAAGCCCAAAACGCATCCTTGCACGTGTTTAAATAGACTTTTCAAGAAGAGGCTGCCTGAATGCGCGCTGTGGTGGGAATCTAGCTTAAGGCGCATTAAGCAAGACAAACAAGTCAGAGATCAGACAGACTTTACTACCTGGCTCAGTCATTTTACAACTTGTTTGTGACACGCTACACATTAGCCTTGTTAGCATTTTCACAATGCCTGTAACACCCAACCTTATTTATAATGCACTAAAAAAAAACAAAGTATGCTATTAGCCGCATTAGCATATTTACAATAACACCTGACCTTGTTTGCAACCGGTACAAAAACCAACTGGCATTTTGACAACATCACTAAACACAACCAGATTTAACCCAAATATAACGCACTATGGATTAAACGCCTCAATCTCGATTTTGGGAGAAAAAAAGGCTTTAGATCCACTTTATGAGTGCGGAAAATACAGTTTTTATACATCTGTCTGATGTTAATGCTGATGAATGTTTGAGAAACAGCCATCAAACCTTGAGTGAAATGTTAGTCTATACATAAAGAAATGTGTTACAGCTTCTTAGTATGGGGTTTATCTTTTGTTATTATATTCCTATTTTGTTTTTATTTTTGTGTTTGTTTTATGTACATGGGTAAAGACATGGATTTTTGGCTTGTTACACCTTTTCTAAATATAGATAAATTAGAAATGTTTTTGTTGTTTTCAGAAAATAGACATATTGAGTCACTAATGCCTTTTTCAAAACTCTTTGACTTTCTCTGCTCCTCTCAGATGTCATGGCGTCCGACCTACCGAAGCTCCAAGTTTCGAAACGTCTACGGCAAAGTGGCAAACAGAGAACACTGCTTTGACGGCATCCCCATCACCAAAAACGTTCATGACAACCACTTCTGCGCCGTCAACTCCAAGTTCCTCGCAGTCGTCACAGAAAGCGCTGGCGGAGGCTCCTTCATTGTTATACCTATATCACAGGTAAGTGACGCCCCTGGTGGTCAAAAACAAATGGAATCTTTATTTAGCTGGTCATCACATCACTGTTCAGTAGGAGCTGTCAGCTGAACACTGGTTTGTTTTGTCAAGCATGACAGTGTGATGTACTTCTTTACACTCATATTTATCATCTCCTTTTTGAATCTCATGTCTTTTAGTAGTATTATAAGATTTGTTTTGTTACAGTATTGTTTAGCCCTTTTTTCCACATAAACATAAAGCTGCTTTACTTTGTCCAAGTCTTAAATCTGCAGCTTGAAGCCAGCTTTAACAACTTTTGTGTAAGCAGTAGAAGCACACAAAGACATTTAGGCATTTCCCATTATAAAGACAAAAGTTCCTTGTTTTCTGCTGAAAGGTGTGATTTCGTTTTTTTTTTCTTCTTCTTCTTAGAAAAACAAAGCATTTTAAATTGTGCCAAGTCAATTTTAAAGTACAGGCTTTTTCAGGTTTAGCTTCTGCTGCAACAGGCAACAGATTGGCAACTGTTACAACAGGATCTTTTACCAAACATGTGCTTTTTTATTATTTAACCATTCTTGTAAAGCGGAAACAATGTTGAAATGCAAACATCGCATTTAGTTGGAAGAAACTAACCCAAAGTACTTCTTATTCACACCTGTAGAGATGATTCACACTAGGGTTTCTAGGTTTGGATAGCTTGAAGTTTAACCTGAAGACTCACATGAACTTTAATAGAGTGGCAAAGCAAGGAGAGAGCACCTGTGGTTTTAACAAGGAGCAAACTTAACTGACCACAGTACAACCTTTTCAAAGCAGAACTCATAAAAACTTTGTAAAAAGTCAGGTTAAGAGAGTAAGCGTGCAGTAGGGAGGGGGTACGTTCTGACTGAGCTGCTAGTTTTCCTCTTTTTGTTTTTTTCTTTTTCAATGTCTTGGTCACATCACTTCAAGGTGAGCGATGTTTAAATCTGCCTGATTATTCCAGACAGTTTGCTCTGCTTCATTCTTTGATTCTGGGGCTGCAGTGTGTAAAAGACAAAGGGGTGAAGTTAATCAGCCGTCTTTACCCATCGGAATTGAGTCTGCGGGACTATCCCAGTGAGGAAGCAGCACCAAGCAGATCCCAGAATAAAGGTGGAATGACACAGAAAAGTGGGCGTCGTTTCAATCACTTTCAACGCTTTGCTTGAAAATATTCATTTTTTTAAAAGACCCTTTCTGATGAATATTGTGTTTTTGGTGTTTTGAACATGTTCTTGTGGCATTTTTGAGGAGATAAAAAAAAAAATCAGTGAAACAATGCATTTCCAATCATTTCTTTATTCAAATCGTTATGAATCAAGACAACAGACAAAATAATGCAGTTACAGCAGTGACATAGAACCTACTATCCACAGCCCACAAGCTTACTGCTCACTGTTTTTGTGACACTGGTAATGGGAGAGGATGCATGCAAACAAAGAGATGATGGGATGCAGGGGCAGGCGTGGTCCGTACCAGCAGTCCTGCCCACAACTAAGAAGCACATTTCCAATCAACTCCTGCTGCTCTGCAGAAACTATGTCCTAGAAAATGTTTTTTTGAGTTTTGCAGAAATTGTATATTCATAATTAAAAGACCACTAGAAACACTTTTACAAAAGATCAAAAGATGAACTGAGTGGAACTTTAAAAGAAAGGTTCATCCATATTTTTCCTAGTTTAGGTCAGCAAGGACTATTAAATGTGATGCTCTACATTGTCCAGCTGTTAAGACCCTTTCCACTTTTGGCTTCTTTTGTTTTCCTTTCATTAACTGTTATTTAGTTGTACTTTTAAAAAGTTTTTCTACAACAAAGCAGCCCTAGTGCAAATGTACTGCCCTCCGTGCTTCAATCTAAAACATCTTCTCTAGCACTTGCAAGTAAAAAAAAAAAATTTTTATATCTTTAAAAAAATAGAACTGCAGGACCTGTGTTTTTTTGTCTTGGGTTCAACTTATGGCTGTTGATGGCTGTTGAGTACATACAGCAGAGTACCTTTTTTCTGTCCAATAATGTCATTGCAAGTTTTTTTGTTTAAAGATCTGTCTAAAGCTAACTCGAATAATAACACCCTTAAAAACTGTCTACCACTAAAGCATCAATTGAACAAGCTTTAGTAGTTCTGCAAAGATCTGCATTATTGCCATTCGAACAAAAAAAAAACAACTGGCATTCGGTACAAATCAAGTAGAATCAATACCTGATTTTAAATAAGTAAGTTTTATTTTATTTAGCACCTTTCTCAGACAAATAGTCACAAGATGCTTCACAAGTTAAAAGGATAAAACAGACGGTAAAAACATAAAAGACAGAAGCTTCACAGGGTAAAATATCAAGAATAAAACCTCACAAGCTAAGAGACATTTTACTTGATGTTCGGTAAACTGCAAGCAGTGATGACACTCAGGGTAAAATAAACACTAAAACAGACATTTTTGTTTTGAATATCTGGCTCAAAGCTCACTGCAAAAAAGGGCCACACTACCTGGATTTACCCTGAATCTAAAAGCATACATACGAGCTGTAATTCTGCACAATAGTATGTTGCAGAGGTCTAAACAAACACTTAATCTAAAAGACCAAAGTTGGATGTCACCTTAAAACATAAGCTACTCAAACCTTCCCAAGTGCATAAAAAACTTCAAATCATAAATGAGAAGTTCCAGTAAAAGAAATAAACAAACATTACAGACATCAACCATCTCCACCAGGTAAACAAACACCAAGGAGCTGGGATGGGCTAATGGCAAGTTCTGCGCCTGTCTGCCATGTTGTGATGACAGCCGGCGAGACGGCCATATGCTTCTTCACAGACAGAGCCTGTGGCAAGGGAGAGAGCTACCGCTGGCACCACCTGGCACACCAACTGGCTGAGAAAAATGGCATTCAAGGTCACAAACTCTTCATCCAGGATCGCTTCTCTGATGTCTGTTGGCCTCAAGATTGTATGTTTTCATTTGATTTTTTTAATAGAATAAAACTAGGCACCAGTCATGTTTTTCTTTATATTTTACCTGAAATCTCTGAAACAAATGGCCCATCTTTTTTTGATCGGGCCAAAAACAGTGCTGTGTGCGAGGCAATGTGACATACAACCAAACTCCTGTCTCGCAGAAGATCCTGGATATGTTTTTCAGCAAGGACAGTCACATCATGGTATATGATGGCCATTTTGCAGATCAATCATCTGAAAGTCAAGCTCCTGCAAAACAGTAAATCACATGACCACAGCAATCCACTTACAGGAGCCTGGAAGGCCCGATCAATGCGGCCAGGGTTGAAACAGAACCAGCAGCAAGCTGAGCAGCAAAATAGTCGGCTAATTCATTTTAGCCGAGATGACTCAGCACGGGAGAGGACGCCTCTCATAAATATGCATAACCTCCTCTGCTAAGACTTACATTCTGTCGTTTTCTGTAACAATACAGTGGCACCAATGGGTAACGAATCGCCACGATTTTATTTCAGCACCGTCAGACATTATCATTTGTGCCATGAGGGTATGCTGTGGAAAGTCTTCAGAGCAGCGGGGTAATTTCACATCAGTAAAGATTTATTGGGCGCTGGGAAGATCAATAAAAGTTGGTGGCATTCACAGAACGGTACCTCGGGTGCTTTGCAAATGTATACCAATTCTGAGGGTTGAGCTAATGGAGTGCACAGACTCTAAAATGTCGGTCTGGCAGCAGTTAGGGACTCGCATAAACAGCTTTGTTTAATATCTTTTCTTGATGCTCTCTTTCCTTTTCATTTCATTCATTTGGTGCTCAGTAAGACTTTGGGTCTTTGCTGGTTCCCAGCAGACATGAGCAGATAATAAGTTCCACCTTAATAAGAAGGCTCAGAGATCACACTCTATTAAAGTTTTAAAACCACGTTTAAAAGCCACCGCTTGCTGCTGTCGAAAAGTTCAGGTGTCATTAGGTCTTTTAATAGCCGTGCTCGTTGTTTTTCACATTCCCTAACCCCAAGTCAGCAGTTTAAGATTGAACAGATTTGATCTCCAGTATGAGACAAGAGCAACAAATGTATTTATTAAGGGTTAGGGTTCATATCATCAGATTGTTATCTTTTCTTTCTTTAAAACAGGCTTAACTAGTTATTTTCTTTCTATTCATCCATTTCCTAAATACTCGTAATCCATTTGGGATCACTGAATTGCTGGAGCCTATCCCAGCTACAGTTGGGATAGGCTGTAGGATGTACATCCTGTACAAGTCACCATTCCAGTCACAGGGCCATTTTCTCTCTTTTATTTTGGGAGCACTATTTCAATGGTGTCATTTAAAGAATGTATTTTTATAGTTTTTTTTTTTTTTTTTTTTACTTAAAGTCCCACTTCCATCGTCTTTTGATCTATTGTAGTTTTTGATTGTGATTATGCCGTTTTTAGCCTAAATTAATAAACCTGTGTTGTTTTCTAGGGCGTAGTTTCTGCAGAGCAGCAGAAGTTCATTAAAAAAATCCCTTCTGAGTTATGGGCGGAACTGTCGGTGCATAGTTCGTTCCTACTTCCCATCATCCTCCTGTTTACTCTCTCTACCGCTGTCATTACAGCTCCTCAAAACCTGAACCTAACATTAGCAGTGCAACAAAAATTGTGATTTATATTGAAGCTATCCAGTTGTAGTTCTGAGCCAGATGCCAGCTCAGACTTGGAAAACAAAGACGCACATGGATCCATTTGTCTACATGCAGATATATCAGAATGGAGTGAAGCAGGGAGCTGAATAGAGAAATGCTCAGAAATGTCATTTTAAGCTGAATTTTGTTCCCCATCATGAGAAAAATGCCACAAAAACATGTTCAAAACACCATTTTCATCAGAGTAGGCCTTTACAAAGTCACGTTTGTTTGGCTCAGAATTGCAAAACAGCAGATTAAAACGTTTCAGTCTCACTTTTCATGATCCACCTCATTTATTTAAGTAAACAAAGAAGCTCCCAGTAGCCAAGTGTGAAAGTTCAGCTGTGGGGTTCTCCGTCACGGTTCAGGCAGGGTGAATCGTGCGTACACATGTCAGTTATCAGAGCTTTAACCTGACGTGGTGGCACAAATCTCTGGGGAAATAAAAAAGGAGGTCAGTGGACTGGAGTGGCATCAAGCATCCATGACGTCATGACAATGCTCAGAGGCTTGTCATCTGTTGCTAGGAGCCACTGCCCCTCTGTGGACTCACTACGTTATTGCAATAACAGTAATCTGTCTCCTGTGTCCCCACACAATATCCGCGTCTGCTTTTATTGCTTGAGATTTTTCAAGTCTTCTGACTCACTTAGAATAAAAGACGCGACTTTTCTGGTGTTCTCATCAGTAGTGGTTTCATTCTTGTGGTCTGAAATTTTATGACATTTCTTCCTGGATTTTGTTTCTCTTTAGAAAGGTTTTCCTGGCTAAAATACAAAGATTTGGGTTTTAAGTGAACTTACATAGATAAAGTTAAACCTTTATGAATCTACCTTTTTCTTTTCCAGAATGGTCGCCTGGACTCTCACCACCCAAAGGTTTGTGGTCATCAAGGCAATGTTCTGGACATCAAGTGGAATCCGTTCTTTGAAAACATCATAGCCTCCTGCTCCGAGGACACCTCAGTTAGTGACCTACAACTCTCTTCTTGTCATATTTGTCAGTCGTTGACCTTAAAGAAGCGTGTTGTTCTCGTGGTAAAGTAAAGTAAAAGTTTGAGATGCAACAGTTAACAAATGCTGACACTGAGGGGGACTTTCAAATGACAACTACCAGAAACATGACAAGGAGTCTGCAACCTGAGGCTCCACTTATATGGCTCTTTTACCCCTCCACCATGACACTTGGTTAAATAAAATTTAAAAGTTTTTCATTTTAAAAAGTAACTGCAAAGTAAAAGCTAAGTAAACTAAATCAAAATGTTTTCAACTCATTCACAAACAGCTAAAGGACAGGTCCCTGACTATGATAGCTGTAATTCTCCAATTAATCAATCTTGTGTAATTTATCAAAGTCTACTAAAACACTGTGACAGATTTTTAAGCTCTATGTACCACAGAAAATTAATCTGAGGTCAGTGAACCCCATCAGAAATTTACACTTAAAGCACATCTGATTTTCTGTTGTTCAAATTCAAGGATTTTAAGTGAAACTCATGGTTAAAAAATGTGGAAAGGGTCACTTACCACATTTAATGTCATTAGATTTATGAAGTTTCAGCTGAGATGCACCAGAAATAGTCAAATATTGTTTTGACATTTTTACTGCTGACATTCCACTACCTACTACTACATTTGGTACATAGAGATGGCATAGAGTGCCTTTTATTTTGAAAGAAAGTAATGCGAACCTCTGTCTAAAGTTACTTCTTATTATTGTTATTTCAGTTTAGGAAAAAAAAAGCTATATTATTTTTATGTTTCATTTATGCAAAAAATGTATTTATATTTCTGATGTATTTATATATTGTTTATATGTATTTATTATTGTTTATTATGTTCATTATTCATATTGTATATATTTATGTATATTTTTTATTTCTATTGATCATCCTGTCAATAGCTTAAATACAAATCAGGGTTTTATTTTTCTAAAGGGTGAAGTAAGACTTCCTGCTGGACAGTAGTCAGAGAGAAATCGGCCAGAGATCGACCTTTAACCTTTAGGTGTTAAAGGTTGCAGATCCCTTTTAAAGAGAATAAATGAGCGATACAGCATCAAGTCAAAACCCTTGTCTCCACTGTTGGCGTCGTTTTCTGAACAGCCATCTGTGGAAATTCTGTCCAACTCCATAAACCTGTCTTAGAACACTGCTATTTGTGGTGCTCTCACTTGTTGAGGGATAATCTGGTGTGCTTCAACATAAAGCCTCTACCCTGACATGTAATCCGGTCTAATCCCAGTCTGATGGACTACATTGATATCTGCTGCTATTTTTTGATCATAGAGCTGTCCGGCTGCGTCAAAGTCTTTCAGGTTTGGAGTCTGATGAGTTCTGAAAAATGACAACAGCTGGACAGTTATGGAGTCTGCATGCCTGTGGTGTGTTTTGACTGAAACTATGTGTGACTGCACAGGTTCGGGTGTGGGAGATCCCAGAATGTGGTCTGAGGCGGAATATGACGGAGGCAGTGATGGAGCTTTATGGCCACAGCCGCCGAGTGGGTCTGATCGAGTGGCATCCCACCACCACCGGCATCCTGTTCAGTGCAGGCTATGACTACAAGGTACATTACAGGTCCACAACTCTTAAAAAAAAAAAAAAAAGATTAAAGTGTAGCTCCTCTCTTAAACCTCCCCACTGAGCAATCCTGTCTCCATTTCCAGATCCTGATATGGAACCTGGAGGTTGGAGAACCGGTGAAAATGATCGACTGCCACACTGACGTCATCCTCAGCATGTCCTTCAACACCGACGGCAGCCTGCTGGCCACCAGCTGTAAAGACAAGAAGCTGAGAGTCATTGAGCCCCGCTCTGGGAGAGTCCTGCAGGTCAGGAAAGGAAAGAGCATATTTTTAGCACAGTGGAAGACCTCTGCTACTGGGCATTACTTGTCTGCTTGTTTTGTCGCATACTTCCCTGTGTTAGACACGAAGACACTTCCCACGAATTTGATCTGCTACATTTTTCATGTAAAAGTTAAATTTAGGATGACAGATTTTGATGTGTATACTATAGTCATCAAAAACATTACAATTCCTCATTATGTGCTCATGTGCTTTCACATCATTAGTTTCATTTATTGACTTTAAGGATGTTCACATTAAGATTACAAACCTCTTTTGTTCAGCCTTTGTTTAATGTCATTTTTACATTTCTTTCAAAGCCACATTTGTGCACCAGTTTCACACAGTAAAAAAAAAAACTGATCAACTGATACAGTTATGGATCATTACCAAAATACTGAATTCAAATATTTTTCTATTTCATTTAAAATAACTTTTACTTGGCAATGAAAGACACTTCTTAGAGGTAGTTTAGAATGAACAAATGTGTAGCCGTCTTTATTAAAATTATGATTTCTTACATTAAAAACAAATGCAAGGCAGTTTTTTTACCTGGAAAAAAAACAATAATAAAATCGACTAGATTTGATTAATCTAATTCATTTTTTTACTAAGATCAATTCAGTTACATTTTTTTTTATAAACCAGCCATAATATACTGACTTTTAAATCAAATAAGAAGCATCTCTTAAAAAGGCTTTTGTTATTTGTTTAAAATGTTATTTTTTTACAGTAATGTGATTTTTTTTTTTTTTTTTTTTTTTATAATCATTCTAGTATACAAGTTTTCATTTTAGGGCTATGCTGTGTTTTCCACCAGCAAGCGAGCTGCAAGAACCACCGCGTGAACCGAGTGGTCTTCCTGGGCAACATGAAGCGGCTGCTCACCACTGGGGTTTCTCGCTGGAACACCCGGCAGATCGCTCTGTGGGATCAGGTCAGGAAAAGCGCAAACACTGCTCGTATCTATGGGATAAAGTTGGCAAAGCAAGATAGAAAGTAGAAAGTTTAACTCCTTGTTTGTGCTCTCTTCAATCAAGGAGGATTTATCCATGCCAATTGTGGAGGAGGACATAGACGGGCTGTCAGGACTGTTGTTTCCTTTCTATGATGCTGACACACACATGCTGTATCTGGCAGGCAAGGTCAGACTTCAGCCTACCTGTAGAATCCCTGTCGGTTCCAAATTTGCACAGATGCACTGATAAATATTCAGATTTAGAGTTAAAACTCACATAAGGAAATTTTTTTTTTACTGCTATCCGGCAGCAGGCTCCATTTCAAAGTGTTAGTAGTTAATTAGTCAATTAGTTAATTAGTGAAAACAAAAATGGACATCATTTTTCACAGAATCAGATCATTTCAAACACAAATAATCCTGAACATACTGTAAAACTGGTTCTGGTATGTCATGTCTTGGTCATTGCCTTTGTTGCTCCTGTTATTCGATTGCCTGATTTGCGAATATTTAACTTAGTGTTATCTTACTGTTATCTGGCCATATTCACACAACTTACCATAAACACGTTGAATCAAAATTCGATACCAATTAGTTGTTAGTAGGCTACTAGAAGTTAGAAGCTGGGGAAAGTATGGTGCACTGGGGTTCTGTCCTCTATTACTTCTCTCCTCTATTTTTTATCATTTACCCAGTACTATTTTTTATTTAGTTCATCATGCCTCTGTTTGGTGCAGTGCGATTCATTTGTTGTCCCTCTTAACCCCTCCCATACGGGGGAGCAGGAGAGATATCTTCTGTGCTCCTGTTCTTGACTGTGGACCTCGTCTCTGGCTCGTCTCACACCTTCAGTTTCATCTGGATGAACCGGATGAACTGGATGAATAGTGTCTGCTACACTATTGAAACATGTTGTTATTAAAACATGTAGTCGTAAAATTGGATAAGCTAATTCTTTTTTGACAGTTCTAGCACATCGCCTCTCCGTCCTGGGAGACGATCCCTCCTTTATCTCTGCATCCCTGCAGTTTTTTATTTTTTTCCCCCCAAGATAGGTTTTTTTTATGAGTTTTTCCTCACCGAGAAGGAGGTTCAAAGGGCAGTTTAGCTTAGTCTACTTAGTTTAGTTTAGCTACCAGCTATTGTTTATATTTTTATGATTGACTTTATGTTCTTTGCAAAAATACCAATGTGAAGCCCACTGAGACGGCTGTGGTTGTGATATTGTGCTTTATAAATCAAATTGAATTGAAGTATAAAATGACTGGAAAGCAACATCATGCATGACACACATCTCTGTCATGATTTAGTTAACCAAATGAACTCAGTTTATCAAAACTGGACACTTTAATGTGTGCTGCACACTTCTACAGAGTTAGAAAAGCCACAAGCCCTTTAGGCAATCGCGTTTAGGTAATTTTAAGGATTTCTGATTTATCTTGTTGCAAGAATGTTTAAAATTCTTCACACAGCATTTTAATCAAATCAAAGTCTGGGCTTTGAAAAGGTCAAAGTCTTTATTCTTTTGCTCACTCTGTTGTGGATTTGCTGCTGTTCTTAAAGACCCACTCCAATGAAAATTGTGGTTTTAGTGTTTTTAACATGTTCTTGGAGCATTTTTCTCATGATGGAGGACATATATAAAGAAAATTAGGCTTTAAATGTCATTTCTGAGTATTTCTTTAGTCAAATTGTGGAGAATCAAGAGCAAATGAAAAAATATTGTTTGAAAAAGCTTACAGCAGTGACTTAGGTGCTGCAGTCAGAAAGCCACAAACTCTGCTCCACTCCATTCTGATGTATCTGCTTGTAGACAAATAGATCCATTAACATCTTTGTTTTCCTCATCCAAGCTGGTATCTGGCTCAAAACTGCATGGCTGAATAGCTCCAATATTGCTCACCATTTTTGTTGCACCGGTCATGTAAAGTTTGGGGTTGTTACTCTGCGAGAATGGTCTCACCCACACCTCTGAGGGAAACTTCTAATGAACTCCTTCCACTCTGCAGAAACTACGTTTGTCCTAGTAAACGACACAGGATTTTTTATTTTGGCTAAAAATAATCATAAGTAGAAGACCACTGGGAACACTTTGAAAATAGATCCAAAAGATGACAAAAAGATGGGACTATAAAGAGCAGAACATCCACTGAAAAATTCCAAATGATCACTGCAACCTTACATTACTGAACACATAATAACAAAGCGTATATACTGTTTGTTTTTTAACAAAGGTGGACACTCCTCACAACTTTGCTCTAGTCTGCCAAAAACAACAAGAGTTTCAAAAATGTGTAGGTTTATCTCTTTATACAGAAAAGACACTTTCCTTCTGCAGCCTTTTGAAGCAAGTCACATTTGTTGAATCGTTTCTATATGGAATTTTATAAAAATCAAAGTTAATACTTGTGAATTACTTTTACAATATGCCTTTTTAGTTAGTTGTTTCCATTTAGTAAAGTACAGTCTGACATTAATGTGAACTGTCTATCTTCCAAATGACAGCAAAACCTTGTTTTCATATATGATTTTGCCAATTAGTTGGTTATTTATGATAATTGCAGATGTCTTTTTTCTTTCAATACTTTTAGAAATACTTACATAAAATATAACTTGATTAGAACTACTTCCTGGATTCTGTTTACACTTTTAATTCCTTCAGGAGCAGTAATGGAATACATTTTTATCTTATACATTTTGGCAGTTTTTGTTTAAAAAAAAACAGAAAAGTAGAACGTGTTTGTGCATTATTAATGGTAATTACTTAATTGTGTTATCTGATAAAACCAGACCTGGGGTTGATTTTGTTTTTTGAATCGAGATGACAGTTTTCTGTGAGAGGTCAGTTTAAACTTTTTTCTTGTGTGTCTGTTTTTCAACTCTTCTTGCAACATTTTTGTCATTTTTAAATGTAATGTTAGTCATTGTTAACAATGTCATAGAATACTACTAAAAGCAGATTTTTAGAAAAGCATGTCACAGATGTCCTTTGTGATTTTTCCTGCAGGGAGACGGAAACATTCGTTACTTTGAAATTACCACAGAGAAGCCATACATTCAGTACCTAACAGAGTTCCGATCCCCAGCTCCGCAGAAGGGACTTGGTGAGTGTGGATTTGATTATCAACATTTGACCTCTTCTATCAGTGCAGGAAGAGAAATCCTCCATCATGATGGTCAGAGAAGAGGATGTGTGAATGGAGTGTGTGCTGTTGTGGTGATAAACGACTGAAAAAAACAAATTATCTGAAAGAAATATTAATTTTTTTAGTTATCTACTTGTCTTGTTAGTGATGTGTATTTCTCTTTGTAATAGTGCTCCACGGAGTCAGGAAATGACCACTGTTGAAACAATCCCATTTCACTGTGTGTTAACTGCTGTCCTCTGCAGGTGTGATGCCAAAGCACGGCCTGGATGTGGCAGCCTGCGAGGTGTACCGCTTTTACAAACTCGTCACCCTGAAAGGCTTGATTGAGCCCATTTCCATGATTGTGCCAAGACGAGTGAGTGGTACTCTAATTCTATTTTCCCTTTATGAATCAAAGTATTTCATGTTCATGCAAATCAAATGACTGTGAAAAAATTTATCATATTATAAATCATATTTATTTAATATTTTCATGTTACATGCATTTATGCAATCTGATTGATGTCTAGAAGTAGATAACTCCTTTGCAAAGAGCAACGAAAACGTGGTACCTCACTGGACTTAAAGGCCAAATCCGAATTCTTCCCCTACCCCTCTGACTTCTCCCACACTTAGCCCTCCAAACAGAGAGTTATGGAAAAATGGTGTCATCAAATTCGGACGTTTCGTTACTCCCACTAGATGACATCATCAATAGTTGCCGGTCATCTACGTTAGTGTACAGCGAACGGAAAATACACATCGGTATTATAACCTTAAAAATTCATGCTCAAATAAAAAGTCATGAGTTATATTTAAGTCTAAACGTCTGTGCTTCAGAGCACACCCGCATGAAGAAATGTGTTTCTCCTTCTCCTCTGCACAGCGTGATACGGATCACCCTCCCCGGGGAGGAATACATGGAGGGGTAGGGTGATGCCGCAGGGGTAAGGGATGAATTAATACAAAAAGAGCAGTGAAAAATGCAAAGCACAGAAGGACTGCTCAATGCGTCCTTCAAAATAAAATGTCTGCAGTGGTTGAGAGACTGAACTCTGTGTGTAAAGCTATGCTGATAAACTGCAGAGTTAGCATTCGTGCAGTGTGCAGACAATTGAATTGTCAGCAGTGTGTTGCCTAAATACAATCTGGCTTCATTGATTTTACTGATGCATTCTGGGAATAGTAAAATGTCTTTCAGGAGCAAAGCTAAAGCATCTTCAAATGTTCATTTACAGTCAGACACATACCAGGAGGACATCTACCCGATGACTGCAGGAATCGAGCCTGCACTAAGTGCCAGTGAATGGCTGAGTGGCATTGATAGAGGTAAACAGAATTATCCTGCAGCCATCAACTGCTAGTTAATGTTAGCTATGTGAATATATGGCTAGGAATTTTAAGTGTAATAAATATAAAGCAACCATTTAGGTTAAGTTAAAAATTGTATTTGATAAAAATGATAAATTAAATGTATCTGAAAGTCTTTCAAATATACTAAAAATACTAGTAGTCATGTCAAACGCAATTCAATTCAACGTAACAATTTAACTAATTTTTTGACTGTGTTTTGAGTCAGATTTAAAGTTGTTGACCTTTTATTTTAGTGCCACACACTTGGCATGTCCTATACCCTTTGTTCAAGGCATATCTAAAATGCCACCTAGCATAACTGCTAACATGAACTGATGGTAATAAAAATCTAAAACAATCAGTAAAGGACTAAAATTTGACTTTATCTGTTCTGGTACACATTTTACTTGAATGACAAATCTCTGCACGGTGGCGCAGTGGTTAGCGCTCCTGCCTCACAGCAAGAAGGTTCCCGGTTCAAGTCCTGGCTGGGGGACCTTTCTGTGTGGAGTTTGCATGTTCTCCCCGTGCATGCGTGGGTTTTCTCCGGGGACTCCGGCTTCCTCCCACCGTCCAAAAACATGCTTCACAGGTTAATTGGTTACTCTAAATTGTCCCTAGGTGTGGATGTGAGTGTGTATGGGTGTGTGATTGTGGCCCCTGCGACAGACTGGCGACCAGTCCAGGGTGTCCCCTGCCTTCGCC
This sequence comes from Adrianichthys oophorus, assembly GCA_036245035.1. Lineage (NCBI taxonomy): Eukaryota > Metazoa > Chordata > Actinopteri > Beloniformes > Adrianichthyidae > Adrianichthys > Adrianichthys oophorus. Next base: position 5,173,408 of record BSAI01000104.1, read on the forward strand.
CATGAGTAGCCGGGTTAGGCTCCGGCAACCCCGTGACCCCGAAAGGGATAAAGCGGATTGGAAAATGAATGAATGATGAATTGGAAAATGAATGACAAATCTCTACTATGCTTAAGTCTTAAGCTACCTGTTGTTTGAGACTGGACTTTTGGGTCAAGCTAGGGGCATTTCTGAAAGAATGTAAATGCATCTCTAAGTTTCCTTTCGTCCTTCAACTTTTAAACCAATCTTTGAATAAATTGTCTAACATAACATATGAATTATAAGTGGCTATAGCTGGTGGATTCCACCAACACCACCCAATAAAAGCAAACAAAGGTAACAAAGGTATGCCCACATTCATGGCAATTGAACTGTCTACACCATCCATCCATCTATCTTTTTCTGCTTATCTGGGACTGGGTCGTGCGGGCAGCCATCTTAGCAAAGATGCCCAGACTTCCCTCTCTCTGGCACCTTCCTCCAGCTCCTCTGGAGGGACCCTGAGACGTTCCCAGGCCAGCCAAGAGACATAGTCTCTCCAGTGTATCTTGCGTATTCCCCATGCCTTGAACATCTCCCCAGGAAGGTGTCCAGGTCTACACTAGTATACCTTAAAAATAAAATGGTCAAATTATTGATTGCTAACCCTGTTTTACCCAAGCTTCGAATGTTTTGATGATAACCGTATGCACTATAGAGCACACTGGATTATGAGGCCCACCGTCAATGAATGGTCTATTTTTTTAACTCATGTCATAAGACGCACTGAACTAAGGTGCCTGAAGTGAGACCAGAGTCAAAGATAAGTCAGTCTTTATTGACTACGTTCACAAAAACTTTAGAACTTGTTTGTTCTGTTTGTACAAGATGCGTGTTAGCCACATTAAAAGCATTAGCCGCATTAGCCTATGCACAATATCTATAACTCTTGACCTCGTTTGCAACCCATAAAAAAACAGACTGATACCACTAAAACAAATGTTACTGTGAATACACAAACTCCCAACCTTGTTATTAACATGCAAAAAACACACATTGATACATGTTAGCCATGTTAGCGTAGTTACAATAGGCCTACTTGTAACTCCCAACCCTGTTTACAACATGTATAAAGCAGACTGATACCCATGAAACAAACGTTACTGTAAATACACTCACTCACAACATTGTTTGTAACACATTAAAAAACACAATTCGGAACTGCTACATGTTAGCCACGTTAGCGTTTTCACCATAACACCCAACCAAACATTTTGACACAGCGTTGTGTACCTCTTAAAATGACTTCAATAGCAGTAAAGTAAAACCAGAACTTATGCATATAGAAGGCGCTCTGGATTATTCTCTGAAAAAAGTTAAGGCTTTTAAGGCCTCATAGAGTGAAAAAAAAAATAGTATATATATATAGTATATATAATAGTGTATATTGCTAAGAACCTGTCACAAGCTCAGGGACAACAGAATTCCTTTTGGTATTCAAGCTTTTTTGTTTTTGTCTTGGAACAGTTTTCCCTTAATCTCTGATGATTTTCCTCCCAACAGACCCAGTCCTGATGTCCCTGAAAGATGGTTATCACAAGCCCAACCAGTTAGTGTTCAAGGCCCCAGTCAAGGAGAAAAAGAGCGTGGTTGTCAATGGGATTGACCTGCTGGAGAATGTTCCGCCAAGGACTGAGAATGAGGTGTGTGTGTGTGTGTGTGCACCTCTGTATAGGCCATCCATCAGGCACATCATAAAAGAAACACCCACCCTTTTGGGGTGGATTTTGATGCATGACGCCAGGTGTTGGGTAGATGGAAAGACTTTAGGACAATTGTTAATAACATCCACATCAAGGCTGTATCAGGGCGGAAGATGGAAACCTATCCACAGCTGTCATGAATGAAAAACTGATCTTACCGGGTTCGGAAACTCACGTTAGAGCGACCACAGTCCATATCAGGGATGGGCAACTCCAGACCTCTAGGGGTGCATTTCTGCATGTTTTCCAACATACATGATCTGGCATGTTCTAATTGGCTAGACACAACCGAACCAGGCAACCACTCATGAGCAGGGCTTGGATATCTAGAAATCAAGCAGACACACCAGCCCTCAAGGCCTGGAATTGGCCATCCCTGTTCTATACAAACGCGCATGTGCGCATTTCTGGGTTCTGCATTCCAAACTCTTGCGTTTAAAATTTTTGTGTTCAGCAAATTTTAAGTCTGTTTTGGCCTCTACTTACAAAGAACGTAGCCACTGAACGCCCATTAAACCAGTTGAACTCGAACCAATCAGGGACTCGACTTTGGCAGTGACGTTTGACTAGCGTCTTTTTCAAAACATGGAAGTGCCAACTGTTTGAAAATTGATCATGGAGGAGGAATCGCGGTTTGTGCCCACTCGGATTTATATAACATACATTGTATTATATATTGGAATAGAGCTGTGAAAAAAAAGCGTGGAGCAAGAGTCTTAAAATTTTGCACCGCTTTGACATTTCACACCAAGCCTCTTCCAACTGCAGGTACATGTGTTAGTATCAGGTAGTGACACACCTGTGTGAACACACATATGCTAAAAGCACATTCAAAAACCTGCAGTCTTGAATGTGCCACACATACCCATAGCTTCACACGTCCAGTAGAGGTCCTCCTGTGCAACGGTGATGCCACATTCTTATCCTTGAGTGTCTTTTTGCCTTCTTTCCTCAGCTCCTGCGGATGTTTTTCCGGCAGCAGGATGAGCTGCGGCGGCTGAAAGACGAGCTCACCTCTAAGGACGTGCGGATACGCCAGTTAGAGCTGGAGCTCAACAACCTTAAGAACGTTAGCCCCAACAACGTCTGACCTCTCAGCTTATGGACTGGCAAAGCTGCTTTCTTTGCCCCCAAACCTGACCTCCAACAAACCTTCTGAGCCCACCCACCTTTCCTTTTTTTTTTAAATGATATTGCAACATACTTTTATTGCTGCTGCACTGCATAGCCTATACATGAGGATAGCCATTAGTGTTAACTGATTCAATCACTAGAAATATCTTAGTGGTGTTAGCTAAAAGTAGTTGAGAAAATAAAGTTCAGGGATTTTCATTTTGTCTGAAGGCTTAAAGCCAGTCCGGTTTTGGAATGTCAGTTTTTATAAATGTACATTTCTGGCTTTAACATACTGTCTTGATAAATTCACCTTTTTTTTTCTGTTGGTCTCACTGTGTCTTCCTGGAAATCCATGCAAAAAAAAAAAACTAGAGAAAAATCCCTTACCTTTCCTTCATTACAAACCATCTTCATGTTTTTATCTCACTTTGTCTGCCTGTTTTTCCCCCCAATGGCCTTAGACTCTGCTGCTTATACAGCCACGACTTCACGAGCAGGAAGCGGACTTGAAGTAGATTTGCACCAGATTTTAGTTCCAACGCTGCTTTTCCTGCAAACGCTTCTCTCACCCACTAACCTGAATTTACAACATATAGCTTCAGAAATGCAGTGTCTCAAGGGGAGCAGAGTGCTCACCTTTCATTTTCTTTCTATGTGCTTAGAGTGGGGAAGAAGCAAACATGTCGGCGGTCGACTTCATTCTGGATCAAGGGAAGCTTTGCTGTTTTCTTAGGACTACGTTAACCTTTGGGGGTGTTGTATATTTGCTTCTATTTATTTGGCACATTTTCTCTTACTACCTTAACGACTTGTACATTTGTTTATCCTGTTTTTTGTATTACTTGACTGCACAAATACTGATTGTGATCCATCATAGATTGTTTCACTATTTCCTTTTTTAAAATTGTTTAACAGTTTTAGTTATTTAACTCTCAACAATTCAACTATAGCAAATTATTTTGTCTTTAACTTAAGGCTTTAACTGAGATGTGTGTTGCCAGTCTTGCTTAAAAACACTTTAATAAACTTTGTTCCTCTTTTGGTTTTACGTTAGATCCAGATGATCCTGTCGTTCCACTTCATTGGCACATTTACAACAAGCTGCAAAGCCATATGTTCCTCTTTGTTTATGGAGCAAAAATAAAGAATAAGTCAAGAACCGGTGGTTATAGTGTAGTGGCTTCAATGTCAGATCCAAAAATAAACAAAAACAACCACAAATCATGAAAAGCTTTATGAACAAAATGCAGCAGGAAATCAGATGGATTGAATTACTGAGGAACACTGGGACATGAAGTCTTAGCTGAGGTTCTATTGTGTCAGGTCACCTTTAGCATGTGTGCTATGAATTACAGGTCTGAAAGAAAGAAAAATTCAGTTTAAGTCCCACTCCAATCATCTATTGTAAAAGTGTTCCCAGTGGTTTTTTAATTATGATTATGCTGTTTTGAGACAAAATCCAAAAACCTGCACCAACATCCCTCTGTTTACGCTCTCCCACTAGCTTACAGCCCCTCACAACCCCAACCTAACACGACCGGTGCAACTAAAATGGTGAGCAATATTGGAGGTATCCAGCTTTGAACCAGACGCCAGCTCAGACAAGGAAAACAAGGACGTACATGGATCTATTTGTCTACAAGCAGATGCATCAGAAGTAGAAGTAGAGCAGGGAGCTCGCTGTAGTACCTTCTACATCACTGCTACAGGCTTTTTCTAACTGTATTTTTCATCTGCTCCTGATTGCAATTATATTATTATTCTGATTACAACAATTTAAATACTCAGTAATGTAACTTTTTTCTTCATCAGAAAAATTCCACAAGAACATTTTAAAAACTACAGAAAGCATGATTGTAATTGGAGTAGTATTTAATTTTCTTTGCATAGAGTCAAATGTGAGTCATTCTAAGTGATCTTTAGCTTAGATATGTATGGTTTAACTATGCTACCAAAAGAAAAAAAAAATCTTGTTTCTTGTTTTGATCAATTGCATTGATTAGTAAAAATGTTTTAATATATTTTCTGCACAAACCATTCCTTGGACTTGTCAATAATGCACCACAAAGACCAGACAGTTTATATAAAAGGGATTTATTGAAGTGAGTGCGAGGGGTAAAAAAAGAAAAAAACAAAAACAAAAAAAAAAAACAAATTGGCTGATGACAGTGGATTTTAACAGTGAAAAGTCACTGAGGTAGGCCAATTTGACTGTTGTGTATACTGGAGAAAACATAATCCATAATAGACCTTGACTGATTTTGAGCCAACACATTTTAAATTTACATGAGTTGTATTTGGTACCTCCATTCAAAGCAATTAATAAGCTACACTACCACAACTAATTCAAACATTGCCACCTGTGCATCCGAGATAATGGCGTTGGAGAAAAGCAATGATTTCCGATGGTGGGCACTTCTTCTTGGAAAGATGATGCATACAAATGTTCAAGGAAAAAAACTTTACTCTCCACATCTAAGATGAAGCATGAATTTCATTTTATCACAATTTTACCTCAGTTGTCTGTTCAATGTCTGCCATCATCAAAGTGAATACAAAAAAATAGATTTGGTCAGTATTTACAAGAACACGTAATTTCCGAACTATCAAAGCTGAGGGGTCTAAAGAGGAGGAAGAGGAGCGACTTTGACAAGGGCAGACATGTTGGTTTTTTTTGTTGGTTTTGTTGCTATAATTTAAAAAGATGCACCGTGAGGGTCACACTGTGCATGATTAGACAGAAGTTCCACTCCAGGACAGCAGAGAGTATTGGCATAAGGGTGACACTGCAAACACATAACTTACATTAAAAAAAAGAAAAAAAAAAAACTAAAGTACAATGCAAAAAGATAGACGAGGACAGTCATACATGGATTCCAGTAGTTGACTTTAAAATGTATTATACATGCACTCTTTTCTTAGTATTTGTATTTTTAAATGGGGAGGTCATAAAATACACAAGTCATGAAAAAGTGGTGTTACATCAACTCAGAAAACAAAAGCGTTGATATTACAAAACTACCGTCCACAAAGCCGTAAAAGTGGACAGCAGAGACCGGGACACAGGAGCAGAAAAGGTACAGAAATCTGTCTCCTCCAAGTCATTCCTTAAACCTGACTGGCCAAAAAGCAACAAATAAAATCAAATAAAGAGTTATTCCTGCAATATGAAAAAGGAGAGATATAAGGGCTTGGGACTGGGAGATACAGGTTTCAAACAGTTCACGACTTGGCTTACTGAAGATTTTCAGTCGTCATCGTCCTCTTCCCCTTCTTCATCCAGTTCCCTTTTTCTCTTTTGGCCTCGCTCTTCATCTGCAAAACACAATTTCATATTGTGAGAGGAAAAACTCAACAGGATTGAAGACGAAAGAGCAGAACTGTCATCAAAATGGAAAAAAATTTTACCATTAGAAAATAGAATTGGTATTCTACTTTCCCTAAGAATTAAACTATGTTATAAACCCATCATTAAATAATAAAGAAGCTTTAAAATGATAGTTTTTTTTTTGTCGTTAGGAAACAGTAAATGTGACTAGTCCCTATCTCAAAGGTTCTGGAAAAATAAGTTTTAAATGTCTTTGCAACACTTTAGTTAAGGAGTTACTACTGACAGATACAATTGCAGACAAGAGAAAGGCTGTGAGCAACAAGTTTGTTTTTCATTTCCTTCCTATTTCTACGATCACGATTGTTCATTTTGATTATCGTCTAAAGGTTTCACAATCAATTTTTTTTTCTAAAACTTTAGTCTCATCGACCCATCTTGGGTCAACTTCCTCAGCAGATGAGTATGGAGTTGAACCAGCAGCCGCCCTTGAGGATATGCAGACATTTCAGGAGAGGAACAAATGAACAAGGCGGAAAACACAAGGTTTTAAGCAACATTCACATCACATAACCGTTTATGTAAATGCGCATTTAGAGTTTCCGCATTCAAAACGTGTGTTTGCGCAAAGCTACGCAAGTTCCTTTGACGGTTTTTGGGCTGCATTTACAAAAGGTGCAACCATTGAACACGTGTTGAAATCATGCTAAACTTTGACTCAGATTTGGTAGTGACGTGGATGGTGTCCTTTTAGTTCATGGAAGCACTGACTGTTTGAAAACTGGTCATGAAAAAGAAGCTGAGAATTGCGTTCGTGTCCGGCCAGAATTCTATGACAACAAGTCTTTCATATATCTGAATAGAGCTGTGAAGGAAAAAGCCTGGAGCGAGATTCACAAGATTTGCACCACTTCAACATTTTACACCAAACTTTCTCTAACCGTAGGTGTCAGACATGCGCTAGTAAACAGTACCAAAAGGAGAAGCCCCTCCCTGTCCGTTCAGTGGGAACACCATGAACTAAATGCCCAAGAGTGCATGCTTGGCACGTTGAAGAACGCGCTTCAGTTGCCCGGTGTGAACGTAGCTTTACAGCACCAATTTACGAAGGAACATGAGCAAAAATTGTGAAGCGTTACAATCCCGATGGTGAAAATTGATGCAATTGCAAAAAAAAAAAAGAAAGAAAAATTATATGGATACAAATGCAAAAACGGGCTGTCTAAGCAAAAAACTGAGGACAACTAAGCTGAATTTACTCACCATTTTGCTCACCTTCGTCTTCATCATCATCATCCCCCTCTCTGTCATTTAAGTCATCCTCTTCTTCCTCCTTTAAAGAAATAAAAAGATAACAGTTAGTAGGCCATGCTAAGTCTTTCTGTTCAAACGCCACAGAATTTAAAATGTCAGTCATTCTTTGATCACCTCTCCACTGAGGTCCTCCTCCTCTTCCTCTTCGTTCTCCTCTTCCTCTTCATCTCCCTCTTCATCCTCCTCGTCTCCAGGTGGTGCATCTTCGTCATACTCTTCCTCGTCTACATGGGATTATTATTAATTAGCAAAATGTTAAAATAGTCGAATGAGCTTCATAAATAGATACCATTGTCTGAGAGGGAATATGTTTGAACCTTACCCTCTTCGTCGTCCTCATCGTCATCTAGTCCCTCAGCGTAAACCTCACCGTCAGAGTCAGGTGCCTCTTTGTCATCTTTGTCGTAGCCGTCCAGGTAAGTGAGCTGCGGTAATAGCTTGAAGACGTTGTCTCTGTATTCGTTCAGGTTTGTTACTTCACAATTAAACAAGTCTAGGCTCTTCAGGGCCCCCAGCTCTTTCTGTCAAGACAATACATTTAAAAAAAATAAAAATCAGCCAGCTACTTTGGAGTTTTGTTTTTTGCATGGGGTTAAAATTGACGCCTACCAGTGGTTCTATTGTGCTGAGATCTTTTATCTTGTTGCCACTGAGGTTGAGATGTGTGAGGTTGGGACATTTCTCTGCCAGAACCTCCAAACCTCCTGAGATCCTATTATCGCTGAGTTCAAGCTGTTGAAAAATTTCAGTGTATAAGAACAAATCACAAGCATCACAGCCTAAAAAGTAAGACTGCTTCCATCCAGAAGACACTGACCTTTTTGAGTTTCTTTAGCTTGGGCAAGTGGGCTACTGTCGTCAGGCCGACATTGATTGTGCTTAAAAATTCCAACTCCTCAAACTCGTCTGTTAGGCCCTCGATCTTGCCTTCATTTGAGCGACAGTTGTCTAGCACAAGTTCTTTGACCTGTAGAACACAACAAAACACCACACTGAGCATTTTTGAGAATCAAATCCAAGATCTTCATGCTGTGCCATTTTAAGTTTGTTTAAGATTATAATACATTTTACATTAACCATGAGATCTACTTTCTATAACCCAAAATGTATTCCCAAAACATTGATCCCATTTTAAGACATAAACAACTGCAGATTAACTAAATATATTGCCTCATCAGAGCGCAAATTAGAGGTACTTATTTTTTTAATTAGCTTTCTTTGATAACAGCAGAAAACTTAGCTGCACTAAATGACTTCATAAATATTTTGAATGAAAGAAAAAATAAGAAAAAAAAAATCAGACAAAATTTGACAGACAGGAAATAATAATACTGCATAGGCCCCTTTTGATTTTTTAGAGTATATACTATGAAAAAAAACTTTCAATTCCTATCATTTTTTTTAGTAATGAGATAACTAGCTAGATTAGAAAATATTATATGTATATAGACCTAACTTAAAATAAATACTTTGTGTTTTTATCATTTGTATTTATTTATGGGGGGTCTAATTTTCAGTTAACCATAAATAAGCAAAAATTGAAACTTTTTTGGTTTGTATTTTGTGACTGTTAAACGTAATTCTATCTTTTCTTGAAGTCTCGTGAGTTTGTCAACTGTGACTGCGCATTGATATTTCAAAAGTATGATGTTCGGTCACAGGAGGAGTGCTGGCGGACACATTTCACCTGCGTTCACGCGCGTTGACTCAGCCAATCAGCGGCGAGGAAGGGCGATGTGGAGTTTTCTGTCCATCATCAAAATGCAAACACGCCCCGCCGTTGTAGATATCGCGATGCTTTGGCTCCTTCCATTACGTAAAAATAACATTTAGGATTCTTACTTTTAGCTAAACAAACAAAGAAAGGCTTCTTTACGACTTCACTTTGGCCCGTTCGCCCTCGTGCACTCCAAAACCAGGCGTTGTTATGAGTGACGCAGCTGTACATTAGTCAAAACAAGCGGGGACTACACAGACCTACGAGTCGTGCACAGGGTCATTTGTTAGTAGGAGGGGCCGCTAAAGCCGATTAGGTAGCTGCCAGGCAAACGTTTGATTGTTGCAAACGCTAAATAGTTCCCGAACGGACAGATGGCGAATGTAGACTTCTAATATGAAGAAGGTATGATGAATCGTCCGTCGTTTGTATCGAACGAACGGGCTTTCGCTGTGTTTCGCATTGCCTTTGTTTCTCAGTAAAATGGCGGCCTGTCCTACTTCTAGAAAACTAGAGCAACAGCGCGACTCGACCATTAGTTTTCATTACGTGTGGAGACCTCGCGCCGGAGACGGGAGAGCGCCCCGGTGCAATAACAGAGATGAAAACCCACCGACGGTTTATTTACCCTTCGTGAGTTTTGGCTACATCCAGCGGTTGGTCTCGGTCCGCGCTTTAAAGCGGCCACTCGAGCTCACCGTGACTCCGGCTGGAGGCTGCGCGGACTGCGGGCTCGCCGGTCTGAGCTGCTCGGTGGTTCTGTCCCTTCGCACGAACCCAACCGCGCGGGTGGACGAACAGTGAACGCAGGGCGTAATTATAGGACAATTCCGGACTATGGTAATTATGCATCATACTTAATACGAGACTTTTAATGATCCGCATCCTTGTAGCCCGCGAAGTGTACCGCTTTCAACAGCCCAAAGCTGGAGACGAGAAACCAAACAACCAGTACATTTCAACGGGGTGTTAAAAGATGAAAGCGGCGCGTTCGTTCCTCAAAAGTTACAAATATGGCTTCTCGCAGTGTTTGCCTTGTTTATACCGCTGACATAAAAAAAAAAGCCGTGCTGCATTCTCAAACTGCACATCATAAGGTCGGAGCTAAAGTTCAAGCCCCGGACCTACAGCACCGAGCGGCGGGATACACGATTGCGAAGCAACAATGTAACCCGTGGTCTCCATCACCTTTTAACTTAGAACAAAACTTTGTATCCCCACGCCAAGAAATCACATGAAATATTCTCCATTAGCAGAGAGGAGGGGGGAAGGGGGGGAGACACATCACTGCGAAATGTGCGGCCAACTTACGTCTGACGGAGTGCGGTTTCGCAACTCTAGATGAATTCTCTTCTTCATCTCCATCCTTGATCGGCGCGTCCTTGCTACAAATACACACTTTTAATAATTACCGCAAATGCAAAATACCACCTCCGAACAGACTGCTGTTGTTCATTCAAACTTGATCCGCTCGGTGGGCGGGAGCACGTTTCGGGATTGTCGTCACCGTCGGCCAATCAGACGCGCCAAATAAAGAGGGAACGTATCTACAGACACGCCGCCCAATGGGCGCCGCGCTTTTAAAACTGGGTGGGGTTTTGTTGTTGAGGTTTGGTTGTTTTACTGAAGTTTAAATTTATTTCAGAGAAGCTTTACACGGAATTGCATTTTATTTAGTTATTAATCTTATAATATTCACCGGTCCACTATTAAACTTGTATAAAGGATGCATTTTGTTTATGTGCACGAGCTAAAAAAAAAAAAAAACGTCACAGAAAGAATTTGCCCTCGTGCTCTCAAAACTAAATTTACCAACCCCAGAGATTAAGTCCAACAGATTGAATAAAATATACCCCCGCCACACTCATACCCAGCAAAACCTCTGAAATAATATAATAAAAAGCAATAGAACATAACATTAGCAATCCTAAAGTCAAAATGCTGCCAAGAAAATATATTTCTACCTATTTATGACTGTTAAACACAATTCTTTCTATGCCATTACGCAGAAAAAAAGACTTATGTGATAGGGTTCTTAATTGGTAATTTAAACCTCCACTGAGAGACGTTTGAAGAAGCTGAAGTCGGAGCTAAGTTGACATACACAGTTTTTCCATACGAGGGCAGCAGAGTAAAAAGAAGTAAAGTAGGAGAGGATATATTATATATATATATTTTTTAGCACAAATAAGTTATTTTATTATTTTGTTGAATTTGCTTAAAAATTATGATAGAACTTTTAGGGTTTATGAATTAATACAAACATTTGTTTGAATCCTTTAATCTGATATAAGATTGGAGTTCCAAAATGTAAAGGAATTAAAACTAAATGGGTAAATGTCAGAGAGGGAAAAGGGCGCGCTTTGCAGGGAGGATTCTCACTATCTGTCACTTGTGTGTGATAAATTGTGTGCAACCCCATGATAAGCTTCAGTAATGTAACTGATTCTTTTCAACAGTAAGGATGGGCGTAAAAAAATATTCAAAGTGATCCTAAGTAACAGACAGAATGTATTAAATTAACATATCAATGTTCTTTTGCGAGTTTCTTAAAAAAATCATGTAAAAACTGAATTCCTGCTATTGTTAGTGTTCACTTAACAATTTTATGAAATGTTTGTCAAGTTTGAATCAGTAAAGTAACGTTTGAATCAGTACATTAACCCAACAAAGTTGGTTTTAGAGGTTAAAAACATAACATGAAACTAAACTGTGAACCTGTCAGTAGAAATTCAATTTAATCAGTATAATTTTTTTTAGATTTTGTAAATTGAGCACAGACATGAAGTCGTGTTTACTCTGTTATATAACCAATTGTTGGAACATTTAATGACAGCAACAGGTTTAATGTCTGAACTCAAAGCGTCTTGTGCAGAAAAAAAAACATCCTAAACAAAAGTAGAATGTGACGTACAAACTTGTTTAAAGGAAACAAAAGCAGAGGGATAGAAAAGGCTCAGTCTGAAAGTCACATTAAACAACAAAAAATCAGGAAGACTACAAGAACTACGATAAAAACCGACATCATTAATGTAAATAACTAAAAAACAGTGCTACATTTAAGGCAGGGGTGTCAAACTCCACACCTCGACATGTTTTCCAACCAACCTGCTGTTGAAGCACCTTATTGGCTGAGCAGCAAATTCAGCAGGATTTCTGGAAAACCAGTAGGAGGTCGGCCCTTTAAGACTTGGGTTTGACACCCCCTGATTTAATGAAAAGCCCGCAGATTTCTGAAGCACTAAATGATCACAAAGCCTTTTACTCTTCTACTGCAGGGTCTGCTTTAGTTTAGTGTCACAAGCAAACCAGCTCCCACACACATCATATCATCAGCTTTTAAATCTCTACAGCAGTTTTTAGGTTGAGCCATTTGGTAACGCCGTGTCAGATCAGACTGAAAGATCCCTCCACCCATCTTTTTAAACCACTTAGGCCCTTTAGGGGTCACATGGTTGCTGGAGCCTATCCCAGCTACCGTTGGGAAATGACAGGGTGCATCCTGGACAGGTCACCAGTCTGTTGCAGGACCACATTTATCAGTACACTCCATTTAGATTTTTAACAATATATGAACCATATGAACCATGTTTTGGGGCTGTAGTAGGATGCTGGAGTGCTTGGAGAAAACCCACACATGCACGAGGAGAACAAGAAAACTCCACACAGACAGAAACTAGCTGGAATTTAAACCAGGGCCTTCTGGCTGTGAGGCCAGAGTGCTGACCACTACGCCACCGTGCAACCCAACCTGAAAGATATGCCAGAATTATTACTAGAATTTAGAGAAGTGATGACTTCTCTGGACATTTTAATTCCTGTTGTCTTTGTGTACACAGAAAGTGCTTATGTAACAAAAATATATGAAAGCAACTTGATAAATAAATCACTTTTTCCCTTCTTCTTAGTTGTAGACACAATGTAGCACAGTGATTTGATCTGATCCCAGTCAATGTAATACTTTAATGTGACCCCCCCCCCCCATTTGATTAGTTAAAAAAAAACATCTGAATATAAAGACAGGACAAGATACAAGGCTAGATGAAGAGATGAGGATGATTTTTAACATCAAATGTCAAAGGTTGATTTTTTCCCCACTTTATTGCATTGCAATAATTCAACAATTATTCTATTCATAGTATAAGATGCTGTTTTAAATGTAAATCTAATAAAATGGGAATAATTTTTAGCAAAGAAATCGAATCTGAATTGAATATTTGTCAGAATTTCAGCCTCTGCAGCTCTTATATATCTTAATGTAGAGAAATTTCAGAGTTTTTGGATAAATAATAAAAATAAAAATTGATTACTTCCTGATGTTTTTATAGTATCTCATCTGCGTTATTCTACTAAACGTATGGCACTGAAAATGCAAATGTAAAAAGAAAAGTCAAAATTTCATTAAAAATTGCAGCTGTGATTGTCTTTTCTCACCACAAGAGGGCAATATGTACCAAATTGTAGCAGCACCAATAGGGTGAAAACCAGCCACCTAAAAATCAACTAGCTTTTTAAACTAACTAGCTAAAAACAATCAGCTAAAAACAAAGCAAGCATTTTAAACTAACTAGTTAAAACCCAACTAGCTTTTTAAACTAACTAGGTAAAAAAAAACATCTAGCTTAAACCAACTAACAAGCTAGAAATTATTTTTAATATTATTATCATGCTTTAAAATGTGTTGTCAATAAAATCCTGTATAAAATTCGTAGAGGTTTCTCTTAAATACATAATGTAAAACCAAAAATGATGAAATCAGCATTCCGTTTTGACGAAAGGACAGGAAAAAATGGCGTCTGCTCCTCCCTTTTTTTTTCTTTCTCCTGTTATCCCTTTGTGCAAGTTTTAACCAAATCCTAAAGAGTTCACCAACTGGACTTTTGAATTGAATGTTTCTCACAATTTTTACAGTTGTCAGGTCTAATTAAGTCCTCCTACACCGTCTGCCAGCAAAAAAAAAAAAAAAAACTTGAACATGACTGGTGCAAAGCAGAGTTTTCCTCTTTAGCATTTTAAAAACAGTGGCAGCTTTTCTTCACACAGCCTTGACTTTTGAAAATTCAGATCTGGCAGGTGTAGGCTTATTTCAGAATGTTAATATGGGACAATGGGGTGGTCTGCAGGTAAGATGTTTTTGTGTTTTTCAATGACAGAAAAGTAAAAAATGAAAATTTTACATTATTATTCTGGATGAGTCAAACAGATCAGCAGAATGTTTAAATCATGCCAAGACTTGTATTTTGATGAAGTAACAGTAGAAATAAAGGAAGAAGATGACGCTCTTTGATAAAATACCTTATTTTCTGTACTATAGGGCATACTGTATTACAAGACGAACCATCAAAAAAAATTTATTTTTGAAATATGTCTCATAAATAAGGTGCACCAAACGATAAGTTGAACGGAGTCAAAAGCGAGTCTTGAGTCTGTCAGTCAGTCAGATTTTATTATTTGCATTCACAGTAACGTTAACTTGTTAGTGACCTGCTACACATTGGCTACGTTAGCGTATTCGGAATACCTATAACTTCCAACCTTATTTGGAGCATTAAAAAAAAAAAAACTGCTGATACCGGTAAAACAAATGTTACTGACTATGCTAACTCCCAGCCCTGCTAGTAACGTACAAAAACATAGTCTGACACCGCTATGTTAGCCATATCAGTGTATTTACAATAACACCCATCCAAACGTTTCAAAGAGTGCCGTGTAACTCAAAATCACAACCAGAAATAATCAATATATAAGGCACTACGGATTATTAGGCAAACCGTAGTTTTTCGAAAAAAATTAAGGCAGGTGCACCTTATAGTGCAGAAAATATGCAACAAGAAAACATGATTGCATACTGAATAAAATGAAATAGCAATTTGCTCATCTATTCTCTGATCCCATTGAATTCGTTTTGGGGACATTGGGTTGCTGGAGCCTGTCCCAACTACTGTCTGGCAAAGGCATGTACAGGTTGCCAGTCTGTTGCAGGGCCTCACAATCACTCCTAGGGGTATTTTAGAAGCATGTTTTTGGTCTGTAGGAGGAAGAACCAAGAGAAAATGCATGTACGGGGCAAAACATGCAAACTTCACTAAAAAAGGCACAGAAAGGATCCAGCTGGGACTGTGCACCCCATAACAGTACATTCTAGAAAAAGAAAACAGAACCAATAAAAACAGGATGAGAACTACAAATAAGAAGACATTCTTAAGGATATATTTAAAAAGAAGATAATTGAGTCAGAAACATTGAATTTATTGGGTTATCAAGTTTGGGCAGCTCACTGGAATACAAAATACCTTTTTGTATGACAAAAACAGCCTTAGGTTCCTCACCTGGCTGACAAATTTACTATTGGAGGAGCTAAAATGAACCACAAAAACTCTAACATTATCCTTTTTCACTCAAAAAAATTTTTCCATAAGAAAGTGCAGCAACCGAGGCAATTAACAGAAACCACACAATGGACCCAACAGGAAGTAAACAACACAGAACACACAAGGGAAACAAAAGAGTGCCCCACCCCCATACTAATAAGGGAGGGTACGATGGAAAATTAAGGAAAACTGCAACAAGTAAGTGGATTAAAGTAAACCTTTGGGTTGTTTTGTATATGAACTGAACCTAATGTAACAGAAAGATGGAAACTGATAAAACCAGAGCACCAAACTTAAAATGACAAACAGAGCTATATTAAAATGCAGCAAGAATATCATCTTAAAGACAACAGTCTACAGACATATAGAATGAAAGAAGCTATTTGTGAGCGCAATGAGAACCGTCTAGTTTTCAAAGCCCAGTTGACCCAAAGAACGGAATCCTAACATCCCCTAAATGACAGAGAATCTCCACAGATGACTTTGAACAAAGCAACAGGGAGAAACAATGGCAATAAACCAAAGTAGCATCTCTTCATTTGTACATGAATGACAAAGAAAAAGTCATGTGCAGTCTTACCAGTTCATTAAATGAGCCGCCCACAGAGGGGGAATCTTCTTTTTATTGGATTCGCAAAGCACTGCCATTGGCTGTTGGATGTGGTTACCAATAAAAAGTCGATGGGGAGGATCTGCAGGCAGAACATACAGTCACACAGATGTAAATGGTGTTCTTCAATGAAGGCCACCACCTTAAAGCAGTTTCAAAAATCAATGTCAAATTATGAAATGTACAAAAAGAAGATTAAAGACTCACGGAGAAGCAACCATGCAGACCAGATAAAATAGGCACATTTAGAATTCAGATACATACTAACACATGTTAAATGTCACAAAAAGATGTTAACATTTCTCTGAGGAGTTTGCATGATTGTAATGTTTGTAAAGAATGGTTGATATTTCAGCAGCTATGTCTGTTGAGAGACGGTTTCCATTGGTCTGGTAGTGTTTCAAAGCATGCAAAGCATCCTAACTTTAGAAAAAGGCAGCACCTAACACTTAAGGATTGACTGCAGATCCATTGCATCATGAAGCAGTGCCTGCAACAGAGGTTGGGGAAGTGTTGAAAACAAGTGCCAGCCATTCAGTGTGCTGCTGCTGCTGCAGCTAGTCCCAGCACGAGTCAGGGTGGTGTTATCAGCACACAGCAATACTGTGATACACCTACATGGAAATGTGAAACAGGAAGCTTTTGTTTCATTGCAGTTACACTAATACCAGGGTAGAAGAAGGGAAGAAAGTGACTATGGGTCTGACAAGAACTGCATGTCTTAAAGTGTCAACAAAGGCCCTTTTTTTGTTTGTTTTGCTGACTGATACACAGTGTTCAACTTAACATTCAACTGACTCATCTTTCTGAGCAACTTGTGGTGTGAGAAAAGCAACCGTCAGTTGTTTACCTGGATAAAATGTTACCAACACACAACCACAGTTCAGCGAAAGAGAACTGAGGTATATATTAGAGGAAAGTATATTTTTCATAAACTTATTGAACAAGCAAAAAGAAAATGATTCTGCTTTTCTGAATTGGATCAAAACTGTACAAAAGCAGAACTGAAGCTATTTCCAAACATAAAACAGTCAAAAGCAGGAGAGAAGAATGTAATTCTGAGTAGAAACTTACACCCGTGGAACCAGTTTTAGTATCGAGTTATTTGGATGTATATAAACATAATTCATTTTTAAAGAAATTAAATAAAGTGTTAATAAAAAAAATAATAGCATATATAATATAGATCTTTTACATGTATTTATTACAAAAGTGTCATACAATTGAACAGGTCTGTATTTCTCACCCTTTTCAAACATACGAACTCACTTTCAGTTGGAACATTTTTCAGCATTTATTTTAGATCTATGCACATATATGTAATATATAAAAAGCCAAGTACATATTTGTTTTTGGATTTTTATTTTTTACAATGTGGGGAATTGGGGGACTGAAGGTATTGTGTATTAGCTTTTAAATATTTTGTTATCTGAAAATTTCTTTAATTTTTAAGTTTAAAAAAAATGTTTATTCTACAAAGCACTTTGTGTGGCAAACTACTGAATGGTGGTTTCAAAATAAACGTTAGTTTTTCTTTTTACTTAAATATACTTTCTGTTGGGTTGATCTGATAACACAATTAAATAAAAGAGACATAAAACTGAACCAAATAGGAAAAATTCTGCTAAACTTACAAAGACAGAAGCTGTAGCCACTCCTCCAGTTTGGGGGTTACAGCCCCGAGTGCTCCAATTACCACGGGCACCACTGTCACCTTCAACTTCCAAGCTTTCTCCAGTTCTTCTCTGAGTCCCTGGTATTTCTCCATGTTCACGGCTTGTTCCTGAGCTGCCAGGATGAGCGCTTCTGTGCTGTCCTGTAGGCCAGCATTCTCTTGCGAATGGTAGGACTTCTTAATATCAGCCACTTCAGTTATGGTTCGGTGGTATATCCCATGCAGGGGCTGGTCCTCCCATGAGAACCTGTCCTTCAGCACTCCATCCTCTGCTGTCCATTGCCTGAGACATTCACTGAGCACACTGTCAGTTGGGGCCTTGAGCTTGATATGTTCATGCATCTTGGATGTTTCATCCTGGTTAGTAGCTTCCATGCTCACTAGTTCTTGGCCTCCTTCCTTTCGGCTAGTATACCGTCTCAAGGTGCTGGATTTGAGATGGAACCCTCCATGTATGGTGAGGAGCTGTGGTCTGTATCACATCCTTTGACCATCTTATTATTCCTGCAGGGTATCTGATGACTGGCTGTGTGAAACTGTTTTTCCGGAGTCTTATTCTTGCCATTGAGCTGGCTTCTCAGGACTTGCCTTACTCGTTGGAGGTATTTGACTGTTGCAACTTTCCTTGTTGCCTGCTCCATGTTGCCATTTGCCTGTAGAATTCCAAGGAACTTGTAACTGTCCTCAGTGTCTGCTATTGTTCCTTCTGGGTTTGAGACCCCTTCAGTGTGGACTACCTTGCCTCTCTTTGTCACCATTCGAATGCATTTCTCCAGCCCAAATGACATCCCAATGTCAATACTGTAGATCATGGTGGTGTGGATCAGGGAGTCATTGTCGCGCTCGCTCTTAGCATATAGCTTGATGTCATCCATGTAGAGGAGGTGACTGATGGTTGCCCCATTCCTGAGTCGGTATCCATAGCCAGTCTTGTTGATTATTTGGCTGAAGGGGTTCAGACCTATGCAGAACAGCCGTGGAGACAGAGCATCTTCTTGATATATGCCACATCTGATGGACACTTGTGCAAGTGGCTTGCCATTGGTTTCAAGGATGGTCTTTGTTAGGTTCAAAAAACCTAAAACATTTATTTGTGTAAACGAAGGAAGACAGAGTTTCCACAGCTTCATTGAGTTTTCTATGAAGGCTCTTAGAGTCCTGTTGATGTTGTACAGCTCCAAGCATTCAGTGATCCAGGTGTGTGGTGTTGAGTCATAGGCTTTCTTGTAATCAATCCAGGCTGTGCACAGGTTGGTGTGTCATGACCTGCCATATAGAGCGACTGTTCTGTCAACCAGGAGTTGGTGATTAGCTCCTCTGGAATCTCTACCAATGCCCTTCTGTGCCTCGTATCATGAATTGATCCATGTGTCTATTTATTTTAGTTGCAATGATGCCTGACATGAGCTTCCATGTTGTGGAGAGACAGGTTATTGGCCGGTAGTTGGATGGGACTGCACCCATTGAGGGATCCTTTTGGATCAGCATCGTTCACCCTTCCAATAAACATTCGGGGTGAGTCCCATCTCTTAGCATCTGGTTCATTTGTGCTGCCAGGCGCTCATGGAGTGCAGTGAGTTTTTTATTTATATGAGTTTCTTAGATGTGAAAACAAGGTGCATATATTGACATAAACATCGTTTTTCCCCAAATGTTTCTTGAAGACGAAAAAATTCACTGAATGTATTTAAACAGTGCTTTTCAAAGCGCTGAAAGCTCACATAACTGTAAATATATTCTCTATATTTTATTCCTCTAGAAGGATGATGATGGTAAAGTGGCTTCAAATGTGAACAGACATCAGTTAAAACAAAAAACTTTTTGACTATGAGAAAACTGGCGGTCCAAAACATTATTTTCCTTTCCATAACAAAGCATTACTGTCTCACAGGTCTGAATGTTCTCATTATGAACATATGCTGTCACAGTTACACCATCCAAACCATTTCATCTTTCTTGTTTTAATGAACAATCTTTCTGTCAGTATTGGAACCTCTTGAGTCGATCTTAATGAGGATGATGCATCAGATTGCCATTGTTCAGTGGCAATGCAGATTTATCAGCATAGCACCTTTTGTGCACAGAGACAATTCCCAGAGTTGAGTTTGACTTCTTATTTAATGCTACCCTAACAGGCACAGTTCTAAATATAACAAACACGGGACAAAACATGCTGAACACCAAATTGATGGGAGAAAAAGCTCATCTTTGGGCTCTGAAAGACCATTTCTTCTAAACAAAACACACCTGAGGGAGAAAAATAGCCCGATGGGAGATTAAATCCTTGTTCCAAAAGTGAGAGGACCACCACTTTTGAGTTAAAATCTGACTTTACTTTCTGCTACATAATAGCAGAAAAAAACATGAATTTATTAAAACCTTTGGGCTTTAGATATTACAAATGATCATTCAATTGAGTCTTGGATGAGCTTTATGGTGATGTGATCGCCAAATAAAGCCAGATTTCTGTAATTATACAATGAAAAAACATGAAACTCAAAAGTTGTTTTTGTAAAATTAAACAAAAATGTTCAAATGTGTCTTGATACTTATTTTAACTGTGAGACACATTTTTAAGACTACACTACAGTAGTACCTGAGAGGAAACAGTTTGGACCCCTAGTGCTGTCAGTGTGAAGAGTAAATCACAGCAAAAGTTATATATTACAGTGACATCATATTTTTGCTGTAACTAAGTAGTGTGAGTAACTCATTTAACTCACTTATTACATTTTGAGACATATTTTACCCATTAGGAAATATATTTACTGACTAGTGTATCAACAAACTGTCTAAATTACCAAAATAAAGAAATGTAAAGAAAAAAAATCTGCTTGTTGTCAGTCTTTTTATACTTTTTTTAAAATTGTGTGAAGCTGTGTAGCATTCACACTACAGTGATCCATTCTTCTTCCGTACACTTCTTGGACATCCGAAGCTCTTCAACAATTTCACCTATTCAGCTCTTTCAGCCATCAAAATATTCAGCTCTTTTAGGAGATGGGCCCTCGAAAGTTTCAACTTCATAACTCTTCAACTTTTTAAACTATTCAACCAATAAACGCTTTTGAACTCCATTGAAAATGGCCCATTGAAAATGGCTCATAGAATCTTCAAATCCCCATTTTTACCCAAAAAACTTTCAGCTCTACAAAATAATAGTACTCATGTAGACTTTCAGCTACAAAAACCATTCAACTTGTACACTGATCAGCAGACTTTGGGGTCTTGAAATTGTATTTTTTGTTTTAAAACTCCTTGCGGTTTTGGAGATATCGATATCGCAGGTCAAAGTCATCTTTGAGTGAGTTTTCAGTTATGAATGAAAGTCTTTACAACAGTTGAAGTCAGGGAGCTGAGTTTGTCAGAGTGGGAAGACACAAACCCTCTTCATGGATTCATTTTGCTCAAATTCTATGAAATGATTTTTGAGCCACCATACTGCAAGCGAAAGTCACAGTTTTGAGATGAAAATTTCCTAACTTGCAAGAAAAATGTAAACTTCAAATAAAACGTAATAGTTTGCAAATGAAAATATTAAATATTTACTTTTAAAAACTTTTTTTGTGAAAACTTATTTTTTTGCTTTAAAAAAATATTTTTGCGTTTGCAACGCAAATGTTTTCAGATGTGTTGTCTCTCATCTCGCATTCGCATTAGTTTCAGTTAGTGTGACATATGTGCCACCAGCCTGCTGATTGGTGTAGATTTTATCCAATCAAGTTGCCGTATTTATCTAACATGGTGTCTGTTACAGAGGCTCAAACACAGAAAAGGCTATTTTACCCTCAGTTTAGCTTTTATGGTGAAGAAAAAATCAATTTTAATCATTTTTTAAAAAATTATTCATACTTTCTTTTAGAATTTACTACATTTATTGAGTCAGATAAATACATTTACGGCTGAGGATCTCCTGAAACTGTAAAATAAACTGTAAAGTGTATCTGCTGACATTACACTAAACAGGCCAGTGTGATCTATAAATCCTCCGGAGCAAAATATTGCAAAAAATTTTGATTTTCTTTAAGATCTGTTTGTTATTTTAAAAAACAAAAGATTCAAAGCACATGTTTTCTTCTGCTGCACAATAGTGTGAGAAGAATGATGATGAATGATGGCTCACTAAAGCGAACTTTATGTATAAGCAGCAGAAATTGTATTTTTATCTTTTAATGTTGACTTTCACAGGGTGTCTTATTTTTAGGAACTCGTGTTTGCATTTGAACAAAGTGAAAAAACTAAATTATTTATGAAAAAAATGCTATTTTCTCTTTATATTTCAATTTTTTACTCATCAAAAAAAAATTATAGTTCAGACACAAATCAAAACATGATGTAATGTCCGGCTGGATGGAGGCGGAGCTGAAAAGGTTTTTCTGCTCCGGACATTTTAAACACGCTGGTCGCTACACTAGCATAAATACAGAACTCAAAGAGAAACGGACCAGTATGGCTGAAGACTGCAGAATCTTGTTCAAAAAGAACCAATACAAAGTCCATGTCTGCCTCCAAGAACAGTCAATGCAAGGCAGAGAGACTTGATTTGATAGAATCTAGACCAATCAGCGTGAACCCTCTTGCCTGTGATTGGCTGTTTGGTCTGGCACATTTATTGCGCTAAAGTGAACGCAAAATCAAAGATAAGAAGAAAGCGAGATGAGAGACACTGCATCTGAAAACATTTGTGTTGCAAACACGGAAATATTTTAATTAGCAAATCATGAAGTTTTATTCTTAAAACTTTACATTTTTCTTGCAACTTAAGACATTTTTATCTCAAAACTGTGACTTTTGCTCGCAATGTGGTTGAAAAAAAATCACTTCATAAAACTCTGCCACAGTGTCTCTCACAGAAAATGTTCCAATATAAACACTTATTTAAATGTTTGTGAACCTAATAGACGTGTTGAATCCTGTTTTCTCAGTCATGTCCTCTTGCTTTAAGTGCAGTCATTTGAACCTGCAATTTCTAGGTGTTACTGTTTTACCACTCAAGTCTCTGGTTTTCTATTATGGCTGAATCCAAATTGCTTTCCTACCCTTACGACTTCTCCCTATCCCTATTTTTATCCCTCCAAGCAGATAGATATGGAAAAAATTGTGAGCTACATGTTGGACGCATTAGTAGCTTTAGAGGTATTAGCCACCTTAAAAGCATGAACCAGTTAGTGTATTCACAATACCTGTAACTCCCAGTATATTTGAAAACACGTAAAAAACAGACTAATTCCACTAAAACAAATGTTTCTGTGACTACACTAAATTCCAACCTTGTTAGTAACACCAAAAATAACTGTCTGACAATATTACACGTAAGCCATGTTAGCGTATTCACAATACCTTTACCTCCCACCTTGTTTGCAACACTTAATCAACACTTAATTTGCAACACTACTGATATCATTAAAATAAACATTACTGTAACTCAATAAACTTCCATCCATGCCAGTAACATCTTTAAAAAAAGTGCTACTTGTTAGCCGACAATGGTACATGTTAGTTCTGTTAGCATATTCACAATGACACCCAACTTTGTTGAGTGGGACCTGGTGGGAGACAAGATGGAGGCTGAAAATCATGAGCCGGAAGGAAGTCAAGAACCGGACACCAATTCTACCCCACCAACCGCGAGCGCCGCACATTTCAGTATAAAAACTCTCTTGTTTTTGATGGTAAAAGGCTAATATAACCAGGGACCCTAACAGTTATGTTTTTTCTATTGCATTTTTAGCTTTGAACCTTTGACAGGTGTTGAGGAGTCTGTTAAAACCAACAACGCTTTTTCACACACCGTAACTCCTTTCGGGATCAACGTGAATTAGCTGATCTTTTTGATGTCATGCCACGTCATAACAACTTTAACGTGGCTTTTTATCTAAATTAACATATTACTAATATAAAGTGTTATAAAGCGGCGCTTTGATCGAGTAGAGGGTTTAAGTTAATTGCGGTCAAACATAAACACCGGTCTGGAGCTAAAGCTCCAGTGCAAAAGTCTGAACACTATTGTTAATATCCTTTAAGGGATGAATTAAAAAGTCTGGGAAAGTTGAACCTCCTTCATAAGTAAAGCACAGGATAACAGCAATCTGCTGGAGTTTAGTGACATGGGTTGATATCTGCTGACCTGGCTTTCGTGTGTGAGGCCTGCAGCTGTGGGTGCCAGGCTGTGTAAAGTGAGCTTAGTGAGGCGCGTAATGACATCGATGTTTCTTGATTTAATGGATCACTTGCCTTTTTAAGAGCCTTGGAAGTTCACGGTTGTGGTGCTGGGAGAGAACAGAGTGTGCGGTGTGTGGCTTGTCGAGAGAGCAAGTGGTGCCTTTAACCTTATAAAGAACAACTTAGGTCATATCTGCCTGCTGTAAAAGAATTAGCTCCTTGTTCTGGCTGCAAAATTAAACTGCCCTGCATGTGGGAGGAACAATGGAAGCTGGAACAAAAGGAGCACTCCGGACCGACAGAGTCAGTGAGCTTTCATTATTCATGTTAATTGATTCTGGCAGTTTGGAGACAGTACCTTGTAATGCAACACCAGCAGGAAAGAACCATGATAAACACATAAGAGTGGTCCGGGACAAATACTGAAAAGGCTGTTTGCTTTGTGTGTGAGTCACAGACAGAAAAGGGGGATTTTTAATGTTGCTATCAACACTTAAAAACGACTTTTCAAATAGAAATCCGAGTTGTTTGAGTGTTTCATTAAAAAAAAGTATATTTATCCGAATAGTCAGTTTTATTTTAATCATATGCTGAGGAGGACTTGTGTGGTGCATATGCTCATTTTGGGGAAAAAGGTCACATGTATCTTGATGACGGCACTGCACGCAGCGCTGTGCTGTTATTAAAATTTAATGAGCCTTCTCCTTACTGCTCTGCGAAGGCAGTCGCATGTTGCCATGCACTCTCTCTACCCTTCAGTAGCTTCTTCTTTCTCCATCAAGTATATTTCCACTGGTGCACAATTTAAAAAAGAACCACATGAAAAATACATGAATGTGGCTCCTATAAAAAGACTGAATACTCATAAACTTTTGGAAACACTAAATGTCCTTTCTTGGCTGTGGACGTTCTGTAAGAAACAGACATTTTAAAATATTTTAGAAATATTTTTGACACTAAAACAGGTCTGAAATGTCTGCATGTTGGAACTATATGTATCATATTTAGAGCTAGGAAAGAGGCATCACATGGCCAAAGAGAGAAAAATGATCCCAAAGGACAGGGATTTGCAACCTTTTATAGTAAAAGAGTCATTTGGTCCAGTTTCTTACTGACAAAACCCAACGACAGCCAAATTTCCACCTAACTGTTTAGGAAAACACACTAACAGTGTTTTTGTTGTCATTCAGTCATTCATTTATAAAATATAACTTAAAATAATTTATAGGAATCAAATTATAGCAGTGTAATATTTCTATTATATAACTTTTAACAACCGAAATTCTAATTATTTTAGTGGCATTATTTTTATATTATTTTAAATTACACATGATGTTTTTGTTTTTGCCACATAGAGAGAAGGTCTCTCAATGATTCAAAGATGAATCCGATTTTTGACTTAAATCAGATGGATAGGTTTAAAAAAATAATAATTAAAAAAGATGTTAAGGGCTGGTATGAATGAGATGGATGACATTTTCGTAGTCCTGGACTTAAAGCTGTTTTTAAAGAAGTCCTCTTTTTTTCTGTTATTAAATATACAAAATATTTCTGATTATCATACTTTTAAAAAAGCAGAACTGGAGCTCTATGATTTTGTATTTTTTGTTTGCAAATTTGCAAAAATACTGACAAAATGCTTCTCCTGTTTTTTCTTTTCATGCTTTTTTTTCTGACATTTGAAAATCTTTGCTTTTCTTTAACAAGTCCTGTTTTTATTATTATTTTTTGTATTTTTGCAATTTAAACATTCAAGTAATAGAATTTACCTGGGGGAGCACCGTTTTTTTTGCACTGTGACAGATTCCCAGCTTCTTTTTTTTTTTAACCGTTTCATGCTGTTTGTCACTAAGTTGTAACGCACTATTACATGCAGGACTCCATCTAATTCAGCATCCCCTTGAATAGAAAAAAAAGCATTAAATAATAAAAATATATATATAATTGGAAATAAAGGCAGGCACGAAGGGGTTGATTCTCTACTTGAACTTTAATTAAAGCTTTTAACAAAAATAACAGGAAAACAAAGTCTCTCAGAATATTTAGGCAAGACTTCCTAACACTGCAGCCAGAGCTGCACTGACTTTGTTACCGGGGTGATGAGGCCCAGCTCAGGGGGTGGAGACAAAGCAGTGGTTTCATTAGAAGCATTGTGACAAAACCAGAATCCTGCTCGGTAATCATGTGGAGATTTGTCAAACACAATTTCATTAAATCATACAAACTGGTCCAAGCCAGGTCAAAACGGCATGAAGAATAAAACATAATAAGGATGTAAAAATCAGAAGAAACGTTCTCAAAGGTTAATGTTGTTTTGTGAGGCTCTATCAATGTCTGTCTCAGCAGGTATTTGCTTTGTGGAGATTCATTCCAAGAGTCTTAGTGATGGTTAGTCCTAATTTACGAGGATTAACTTCTATAAAAAATAAGGAAATAAAATTAAATACTTGGGTCTGTTACAGTCAGTAATGCCAAAATAATAAGCAACTTTCAGCTGTTACAGTATTTGATTTGTGATTAGTTTTGTTTAATGTTTAGCACATGCCCGAAAAAAAAAACCGCATCACTCCATCAACCCAGCAGGCAAAAATATACCATTTATTGCCATACGTTCAGCCACTGCCAAGTCTTGGCGCTATGTGATGAGTTCAGCTGTTGCTAGGCTACACTAAATAAACATGCAAGAGTCTTTATGGTGTTTCATGAGATTTCTTCCACATGGCTTTATCTGCTGCTCTATTATGAGGTTGCCAAGTGCACCACAATCAAGAAAAATGTATTTATTTTTCATTTGTTTCAAGCGATTGTGATGTGTACATTTTATCTATCTTCTTCTTAACTCCACCAGCATATCCACTTATCTGTGCTAAACCTTGGGGAACTGTGAAGAAGTGAAAGGGAATCTTAAACTGTGCAGTACATTTAAGCTATAGAGCGGGATATGATCTGTGAGCCTTAAAGAAGTTACATACCGTATTTTTCAGAGTGTATGTCACGTTTTTTTGCAAAGTTTGGCCAGGGACGCGACTTATACTCAGATACGATGTATATCTTTTTACTAATAAATAGTGTTTGTTATTTTCCCACTAACAACTGTTAGAGCCCCCTGTAGGTGTGTCAATCATTATTTACCACTGACAGCAACGCAGAAAAAGTAGTGCCGTGTTTGGCCGAGTCGTTCGAGCAACAGAGGATTTAGGGATTTGCAGTGATATAAAGATTAGTTGACTTGCTAGCATGTTGCTTATTCTATTGATTTCTGAATAACTGTGGGCTGCACGGTGGCGCAGTGGTTAGCGCTCCTGCCTCACAGCAAAAAGGTTCCCGGTTCAAGTCCTGGCTGGGGGACCTTTCTGTGTGGAGTTTGCATGTTCTCCCCGTGCATGCGTGGGTTTTCTCCGGGTACTCCGGCTTCCTCCCACCGTCCAAAAACATGCTTCATAGGTTAATTGGTTACTGTAAATTGTCCCTAGGTGTGACTGTGAGTGTGCATGGGTGTGTGATTGTGGCCCCTGCGACAGACTGGCGACCAGTCCAGGGGTGTACCCTGCCTTCGCCCATGAGTAGCCGGGTTAGGCTCCGGCAACCCCGTGACCCCGAAAGGGATCAAACGGATTGGAAAATGAATGAATGAATAACTGTTTATATTTTGCTTTAATATACTAGACACATACTTAATTTCTACTATGTTTTGTTAATTTAAATATGGTTATGTAGTGAGGCGTGCATTATGGAGGTATATATTTATTTATTGTTGTCTCTTTTGGACCTCCATAGTGCATATGATCATTGTTATTGTTGATAGATAGATAGATAGATAGATAGATAGATAGATAGATAGATAGAT
>BSAI01000104.1:5201281-5228852 GCA_036245035.1 Adrianichthys oophorus
GATAGATAGATAGATAGATAGATAGATAGATAGATAGATAGATAGATAGATAGATAGATAGATAGATAGATAGAAAGATACTGTAGGTGTGTGTATCAGGATTTACTAAAGACAGCAACACAGAAGTGCTTTCCAAAAAAACACGGAGAATCTTATTGTTGTCCTCCTGAACTTTATGATATTTTTCTTATTTGCATTGAGACATTATTGTTATTTTTTTTCCTTCCTTGGGACAGCAAGTCATAAAACTGGGTCACAGAGATACGGAAGTAACGCTGAAAGCGTCGTCATTCAGAAAGTATGCTCCTGCAGTAGAAAGTAAAGATTGCCATTAAAAAAAAGACCTCACAAAACCAAACATGGAGACATGCTTAAAGATGTTTTTGTACAGTTTTGTTTAAAAAAAAACAAAAAAAACCACATATCTTATTGTGATCTGTGTCTTCTGTGTATTGTAAATGAGGTATTTAGTCAATGCGTTGATGTAGCAATGAGGCTAAAAACTAGACGATAGCCTCTTCTTCATGCGATGGGAGTGTCTAGTTTATGAACACATTTTTGGACAAGCAAGGAACAATGAAATGTGCGGCAAAAAAAGGGAGCATGGATGCAAATTTGACACATTCGGTGTGAACACAGCACTACACCTGATGGATTTGTTTAGAAGTGCTGTATTTTGTCCTAAAAGTGCAACTTATACTCCAAAGCAACTTATATGTTTTTTTTTCTTCTTTATTATGCATTTTTTTGCTCCTGCCGCCAAGATTCTGGAATTATAGATAGAAGAAATACATATTATATATGTTTTTTATTCTTTATCATGCTTTTATTTATATTTGTTACTGCTGCTTATACTCCAGAGCAACTTCTAGTACGAAAAATTACAATGTCTCAATGAGACAAACTACAAAATATGGTCCCCATGGAACTGCAGAATATTAAAACGGACACACCGTCTAATAAAGACTTAAGGCGAGAGATAATAAAAGCTTTAATGTAAAACATAGAGGTTCCAGTATATTTTTGGGGGAAGTTTGCCTCCTCTTCAGGCACATATTACACCCTATCAAAAAACTCAAGAGATCCTCATCTTCCCTTAATGCTCATCCATCTCCAACTCTAAAGAGAGACTTAAGAAACGGATCAGCAAAATGACAGATGCTGTCAGTCCCAGTGTCCCCAAAGCATGTAGCTCAACTATGGAGGTTTCCACTGCCCGCTTTGGTTTTAGCCAAAGGCTAAAAAATATGCTGAGAAGTCGCCGGAAAGCTTTAGGAGACAACCTGCCTTTTTTGGAGTTTTAAATGTCATTCTTCTTCTTTTATTGACAGTTGAGCGGTTTCTATGTCAAAACAAGTCTAGAAATCCCTGAACAGACTTCAAGTTTGATTTATGGTTTTGCCACAAGTTTTCACAAATCTCCTGCATATTTTTTGGTAGATGTATGTCTGTGCAACTTTGGTACTGCTCTACATTGACAGCAGCAAAGACTAATTGGCACTTTGGATTCTTTTGTTGTAGTTGGAGCTGACATGGCCAGCTAACACTGGTGACGTGCGCAGACAGACTTGGGTAAAATTGACAACACTTCTAATGAGAAATATCCACCATGGTAGCATAAATAAATTGAAACTGTCAAAAATGACAAAAAATACAATTTACGAGTTTACTGAAAATTGATGATTGAAAATGTGACAACTAAAGAGCTGGATAATGTTTTGCTTTTAGCACTAATTAGGTTATTATCTTATTGGAAGACTCCTAAACTGTGAACGCACACACTCACACCTAGGGACAGTTTGGTGTCACCAATTAACAAAAGTAGTATGCTTCAGGACTGTGGGAGGAAGCTGAAATGCCTGGAAAAACCCATGCAAATTCCAAACAGAAGGGTCCCAGCCAGGATTGTTATGTCAAAATGACATTCTCTCAGAATCTTTTTGCTTTTTCCAAACACATTCAAGAAAATTCCAGTCAGTGGTGCCCTCTGATCACTGGAGTTAGGTCTACTTTGGCTCAAACAGCAATAATGTGATGTGATCCTGATGAACCTCGACCTTCAATGTTCAATGTTATAGGTGGTTTTGGGCTCATTGGTTACCTTTTATACTATCCAACTCTTTCATGTGTCAGTTTTTCTGTTGCTGTTGTGTCTATGGAGGTTGTCAGCAGTCCTTTGGATCTCTAAGCTTCTGAATATGTGCCCCTATAGCCAAAGAAACATCAAGCTGCTCAGAGATGGTCTTATAGTCTTCTCTTTAACATGCGTTGGTATAGTTTTCTGATTAACCTCTTGAAAAAACCTCTCCTGTATGTGTGGCCCATATATATAATGTGGGACACACCAGCTCACAGTAACAGCACAGTTACTGTAGTCACCCTTCAAATAGACACACTGATTACATGTTTGAAGACACCTTTGATCATGACTAGAGGGCACATCTTGGTCAAGAAGGCTTCCATTAGTTTTGTCCAGGCCTGTTGCTTTAGTTTTTTTTTGTTTTGTTTTCTTTGTGGCTTTGTGGAAGAGCGTCCACACTAAGACTGGGAGATCATGAGTTTGAATTCACATTCATGTCATACCAAAGATTCTAAAAATGGGTCCCAGTGCATCCCTGCTTGACACTCAGTATTAAAGTTGGATTGGGAATTTAAACCATGAAATGGCTCCAAGCACAGCTGTGACTGCAGCTTACCACTCCCCTGGAGGGAAAGGTCAAATGCCAAAGAACTAATTTTACACACTGAGACTGTGACAACTAATGGTGCTATTGAACAATTATCCAGAAGCAATGTCATATTTGCTTTAATTATTATTTTGCCAGGATTTTTGCCAGTTTGAAGTTATTTTAGTTTCCATTGTTTTTTTTCTTACAGTGGGGAACAATAAAGTTTTGTGCACACATTATGTAGTCCACAGTATATTGAAATATTTCTTAATGTGTTTCAGCTTAGTATATTACTTATCCACAATATTTTTTATGTATTCAAGTGATAAACTGACCAGTCAGCTGCCTCAACAAAAGTATGTTTTGCCCACTGGCTCCCACCTCGAATGTTTGATTGACAGATTCCCTCAAGCCGGCTTTCAAGTGGTAGGGATGTGGAATTCCAACGAGCTCACTCCTGGATGGCAACAGTGGTTGCCATAGAAATATTGACTCAGGCCAACTTGGACCAATCAGTTCTCATTTATCAGGTGGCTCCAACATGGCAGTGTCCTTATCACAAAAAAATCTGCTAACTGAACTGACTTAATTTGGATGGAGCTGGAAGTAGGAAGTATGCCGTTTTCTATGGGTGATGTCATACTCACTCACTCCAGTTCTCTTATAGAAATGCACCTTCCTGAGGTGAGGATAACTGAAATGCACTTCATGACAAGACGCTTTACTCCATCTACAAACCTCAGCAGTCTTGTTTATGGCTTGGTTGCTGCCCATTCAGTGATCCCCAAAGCTAATGCGTGGAATTCGAAAGTGGTGTTTTTATAAAAAAAAAAAAATGCAGATTCTCTCCTCCTTAATGCATCTTTTTCTCTCACATCCATGATTGGAGGAGTTGGGGTACTTTAGATCACCTGTAATTTGCTGATTGGCCTGGGCTTTTGTTTAAAGAATGACTTGAGCTAACTGCATGACAGACCCAACTCTCATCTGAAAAGAAAATGACAGAAACTTCCAGGAAAACATTCCCTGATTTCTCTGGTGCTTTCAATTTGTTAAAAAATAAGGTGTTTGCAGTAAAAAAAAAACTTCTAAAGTCATGACATTTCAACATGATTCTTACAAATTTAAAGTCTTTCAAGAAAAGTTGTGAAATAAAACGTGATGAAATGTAATCATCCATGTCCCATTCAGAATAACTGAGGACCAGATGAATGGTTCACCTAGTGAGCCCACACATCTGTTTACAAGTACACATAGAGAAGCACTTGTGCATACATGGGCGATGTAGAATCATTACTTGGTCAGACATGTTTGGTTTTGGACTCAGGACAAAAACCTGAACACAGAATAAATGCGTGAAACTATGTGGAGGTCATGCAGCCTCATACAAACAGGCCTGCACCAGGATTTCATTCCCATCCAACATATGTCTTTACCGACTTTAGGTCATTTCATGAATAAACTTGTAACTGATCCCACCTACATCAACCTGTGAGAAGCTCATTGTAACAAAAGCAGATGCCTTCTCAACTCTCTGTATTACTGAGAGTTACCTCAGAGTCTCAGACTAAAGTTATGAATCTGAAAGGGGGAAAACATACATATAAGATTTGCCTTGAAAAATTCAAGACAGAGTAGAGCTTTAGTGTTAGTTTTCAGTAAGAAGATAAAAAATAAGGCAACCTGTAAGGAACTCCCAATGTCCAAGACTAAACAATGAGTGACTTGTATGTAGGTTATTTCATTTTGTAGATATGCATTTACATTTTTTAAGCTTTTATAAAATTTGTAGATTTTTTACTATCTTTGTCATCTTCATGTTTTCCAAAAATGTGAAAAAAAAAAGATTAGTTGATCTCTTCATATAGTGTTTATTACTACTCAAACTATTGGTGGAATGTCCAGAAAATTTGCCAACATCCTAGTTTATAGGTCTACATTTAATATTCCAAATATTATGACCAACATTCCCAAATGAAAAAGATGAACTGTGTCCTGAAAAGCAACAGGGGAAAATAATTAGTGTACTTGTTTAAAACAAAATGACAAACCAAAGGATACTGGAACCTTGGCCAAACATAACAAAAGGTCAGGGAGACAGCTGACCCAGCCATACTGCCTGTCTGAGTGAGCAGCTCCCTGCTAAGGGCTGCCATAACATAAACTACCTATAGAAAAGAAACAAAAGAAAGCCCGTCCAAACCCAAACTAAAATTACAAAGCCCAGCAGTATAAGACCGCTGAGGCCAAAACAAGGAAAAAGTGAAAGACACAAACCAGCACAACTCGACCAAAACCTGACTGCTCTCGGCCTCCTGTTCTGCTCTCATCCCTCTTTTGGTGTGGCCTCCTCTGTCTTATATACCCGTCAGGTGCATATTAAGGAGCATTGGCCACACCTGCCAGGTGAACAGAGTGACAGAGGACAGAAAAAGGGTGCAGCAAGAAGTAACATGGGCATATAAAATGAAAGCGTTTTACAGATCACGCTGAGTTCAGCAGGCAAAGTGTGTGTATGCATTAGCCTGGGGGCGGTGCTGACAGTGCAGACTCTTCCTGAAAGGGGCTGTCCTCAATCTATGACATCAGCTCGTGAGAACCCGTTTGTTTTCATGGGTAGGGGATGGTCTGCCGCAGAGAGCACAGGTTTCTGGAGGATTACTCAGAAATGTGTGAATGAATCAAAATACCTCCTTGAGGTTGTTTATAGTGAGGTATGAACAGTATAATACACTTAAAAGCTCAAAAAGTTGGTTTTCATGGTAAGGCTCCTTTAAATATTCAGTTCATTTTTGAGCAACAGTTAAACAACCTACAAAAAAATGACACAAACAAATAAATAAACAAATAAATGTACATGTCCTGAAAAATAATTCAAAGTAGGAGTCAATTGAATGCAAAGACACTGGATGCTTGTCAGCAATAAAGCTAACCTGTATAAAGAAAGCAACTTGGCAAGCAACTGAGTCTGCTCTGACAAAGAAAATACCTCTCGGAGCAAAAGGTCAGGCAACAAGTTCGGGCTAATGAAAAATAGAGTTTAGCAAAGAATCTGGAGGCATGCTACAAAACTAAAGGTTTCAATTCCACAGAGATTTGCAGGTTTACTGGATGCACTGCTGAAAAAGCAACATTGAGGGAGCAGGCAGCTCTTTATTTTGACCTTTGTTAGAAAACTCATGAGAACAAACAGAGAAAAACTTTTACGGACCCAAAACCAGCTTCTGTTTTCAGTGTACAGAAATGAGAGAGAAAGGCTTCAACTAAAAATGCTCTCCGTATTTTTCTTAGATTGATTCAAGAACAAAGAATACTTGTAGGAGACATTTGCTCCAAATCATCTTTTGGTCTGTTTTCAAAGTGTTCCCAGTGGTCTTTTGTGTTTAGACCATTTGTAGCTTAAATTGAAAACCTGTGTTGTTTTCTAGGGCATAGTTTCTTCAGAGCATCAGTAGTTCATCAGAAATTCACTTCCCTGTAGTGGGCAGGAATGTTTGTGCGGAATAAGTCTGCCCCCATTTCCCATCATCCCTTTATTTACACACTCTTCTGCTAGCTTACAGCCTCTCACAACCCACACCTAACATTAGTGGTGCGTTAAAGTAGTGAGCAATATTAACACTATCCAACCGTATAGTTTTGATCCAGATTTCAACTCAGACGAGGAAAACAAAGATGCATATGGATCTATTTGTCTGAAAGTGTATGCATCTGAATTGAGCACAGCAGGGAGCTCATGACATCACACCTACAAGCTTTTTCCATCTGCGTTTTGGCGCCTGCTTCTGATTCACTGCAATTTAAACAAAAAAAATACTCTGAAATACAATTTAATTTTGTTGACCTAAGTCTTCCATCATGAGAAATGCTGAAAAACATTTTAAAAACGGCAAAAACTCGATTTTCGTCAGAGTGGGCCTTTCATCGGGAAGCTTTTAGAGCAAAACTATTGTATTAATGGATCCAAAATAACGCATAAAACGGAAGTTTTCAACAACACCAAAAACTATGGCCTTATGGAGGTAGATGTAGGTGTTCAGTGCAACGACTGAGTGTTAGGGCCACCATAAAAATCTGACTAATTTTGCAACTTGAATCTGCAACTATACTGCTGATGGTGTAAATTGTTCACTCATTCACTCAAATTCACTCATTGTGGGGCAAGAATCTTCCGAAGAGTATCAGTTTTCTGCAAATTCTTTCCAATGTCTTGTATTTACGATAATTCAAAGTTGACTCTCTAAAACACTTAGTACTTCCTTATTTCTGAACCCAATAGTGAAGTAACTGTTTACAATGCACTCTACATCTCTCACCCTGAAACATGATATTGTTTTGTTGTTGTTTTCTTAGTAAACAGAATTTTATCTAATATTCTAATGCCTTTAATCTTAGAAATTCTCAATTCATTTCCTATGACATTATAGCTTTATTATTGTAAAAAAGTGGTCTTTTACTCATAATTCTATGAGTTTATTCTCATACATACAGACTTATTTTCATAATTTTACAACTTTGTTCTTGTAAATGTTTGATTTTTTTTTTTGTATCAAAACGACTTTATTCTTGGAAAACTATAACTTTTTTCCTCATAATTTCTTTTTCTTTTTAAAGTGACTTTTTAAAAATACTTCTATGCTGGCACTCAGTTTTAAAGTGGCCTCATATGCATGTTTTTAAATAGTTAAGCCAACCTACTAACTTACTTCTGCTTTTTGTGGGTGGCTTTGTGTGTTGTCTGCCGGGAGTCTAGACCAATAAGGATTTCTGAGATGCACTTACACTACACACCCCAACTGATCATTTTAAGGTGTTTATTGATAAATCTTTAATAGATTTCTACTTCTGTGTATTTGTACTTTGTTTTCAAATGAAAATTATGTTGATTTCTGCAAACACTGTGTCTTAAAAGAACACAACATCTGTCCAGTCACTGCAGCCCTGACTGATCTCAGATTGAGGAATTCAAGTTTAGTGAGTGATTACAATTGAAAAAGCTGAGTTTTTTGGGGGCTTTCTGCAGGTGCTGCCATCTTTGGCACTTCCGTAAGCTCTTGAAAATGATGAACAGCTTTATGTTCAACAGAAGTTGCAAAGCTTAGAAAAACAAAGTGAATTGCTGCAAGTTTTCTGACCAAAGCCAGTAATGACTCCACATCTAAATTGACTGAACTATGTTATTGATTGTTGCTGCCTCTGCTTTGACAGATGATTTGTGGCTTTAATAATGTGTATGTCTACTCACAGGGAGAATTTCTGACTGTTTCGGGTAAAAAGAACATCTTGCAGGTAAGAGGGATGGTGCAAACTTGTTTTTTTTGTGGGAAAAAAATGAACTTACCTCTGTTCTGTCTTGAGAGTCTCCTCAATGTGCTACTTAAAGTAAATGAAATACAGCAGAAAGTCACAGTACATGAATCTTTTATGACCCTGGAACAGCAGATAAAGATGGAGACAAAAGAGGCTGTGCTCACAAAGCACTCTGCCCAGACGCTCAGATCAATCAAAGTTGGTAAGACAGACTCTCCTCTGCATGGAATTTTAAATGACAGTGACTCAGTGTTTTAGGCTTAGGAATGATAGAAAAAATATTCTTATAGAAGTGAGATGGATGTACACACTTCTTTACCTCTCTACATGGATTTTTTTTTTTTGTTGTTGTTGCTATTTCACTTTCTTTGAATCTTTGAATGTGAAGTGAAGGCATTTGGAGCAAATAATATGAATACAACCTTTTTTCACTGTGGATTATTACAGTTGATGAAGGTAAAAACATGAGCCATTTAGTCAACCTTGTGACTGTACTCACACCCTAGAGCAATAAAAAGATCTTGTAAATAGCAATCTACAACCCACATGTGTTTTTGTCAAAACTCTTCTTGACATAAGCTTGAATTTTCCAGTCCAAAAAGCCATCACAGGTTTGTGTCTTTTGGTAAATAAATTAGAATAATAATTGTGGTTTGTGCCCAGTCAGGATCATATGACACAAGGTCTTTAGTATGTCGTAATAGAGCTGTGAAAGAAAAAACCTGGAGGAAGATTCACCAGATTTGCACCTCTACGACATTTCGTACCAAACTTCTTTCAAATGTAGGTAGTAACGCTAGTATTGGATAGCAACAGTCCAGTGTGAACACGTTATGTTCAGCTTGTTCTTGAACCATTCTCGATGTGAACATAGCGCAACATTTGTAGTTAGCACTGACTTTTTTCCTTTTACTCTGTCATCTTTTGTCAGCAAATAGAGAAGAAGCGGTCAAATTAGAAACAGATTTCTGGAGCAACCTATTTTCTAAAACAAAAAACAACTCCTAAGCTTGTTTATTTAATTTATTTACCGTCACCATGTAAACTGACTCAAAAAAGGCAATTGCATAATTATAGAAGTTTAGCTTTAGTATGTCACATGTTCTTTAAAAAATATATTAATTGATCATTAGCTAGTTCTACTCAGCATGACAGAATATTGTCACATGTCACAGTTTGGTTGGCATAAGAGAAGGTGCAAACATTTAAATAAACACGCAGGACTTAAATTTTATGTTTGCGGGAACAGTTGAAATCCTGGACAGGTTTAGTTGAAAGTCAGTTTAATTTCTCCATGACAAACCCATCTTTTTGACAGTAATTCCCTCTCCTAAACTCACTTTCTTTCCTTCCAGCGGATGAATCCGTTCTAGTGCATAACTTAACAAAGAACGGCTTAGTTTCATCTGAATTTAGGCAACTGCACCAAAACCTGCATCAATTTTTTTTTCCCATTGTGCAGTGTGTAAAAATTGTGACCAAATGACTTCCTTTGGATTCCCTTCTAATTTTGTTAGCAGCCAAACTTCACCATTGTCAAGAGCCACAGATGCAATTTACCATTCTTATTCACAAGCTGTTGTCATTTGTTGTTTTTAGCAGCTCCAAAACTCTGGAATGATCTCGCAATTCATGTTAGAGAATTAACATCTAAACTTTACTTCCCTTTCTTTCTTTTATCTCAACACATTTTAATGTATTGTCTTTTATGAAATGTTTTTCATATGTTTTGTTTTAACAATAATTATTAACAATTTCAAAGGCTCAGAGAGACTCAGAGATGGTCTACGACGCCAGCTTTCTGGCTTCATCGCAGACAGGTTGATGTTTACACCAAATATTTGAGCTCCTTTTGAATCCTGCCATGTTTATTTTATCCTTATCTAGGGTGGCTTATAATTTTAAACACATTTTTGCATGGGATTACTGCTTATCATTTTTTTCAAATGATTAAATGAAAATATGATATGAAAAATAAATCCATGCAAGGGGTAAATGATGACATGCTTAAATAGTTTTGAAAAAACAAGAATTCACACTCCTAAATGAAGCTTACTGTTGAACTTTAGTCTGTACTGCATTTTTTAAATTATGTTTCAGTGTTTAGTGAGATATGCAGATATATATCCAAATATCTGGTATAATACATTTATTTTGTAATAAATGAGTAAAAAAGAAAACAAGAAAAAAAAATCACATTTGTTTTTAACACCACAGTTTGCAAGATACTGAATGCTTTCTGAAGTTTTAACAAAAAGTTACAAAAGCAATCCCGGTAAACCTGAATAACTCAGTAGTGTCGGATTTATTGTGCTTTGTGGTCACTTGGGAAACACTTAGCAGTGTTTAATGATTTCAAATGTTTCTCAGTAGTTGCTCTCACTTGTTTGGTACTTGTCTATATGTTGCAAATGTCTTTGGATCTTGCAGGGGCATTTATTTTTTACTTTATTGGATAGGATCATATTTACAGAAAATATAAAGTGCAATAAAAAAAACACAGCAATAATCACAAAATGTTTACACAAAATAATTACAGCAAAGGAGATGTGAGTAAGAAATTAGAAGTTAACCAAAAGTAACCAGAGACAGTAGTGGGAAAAATTTACAAAACACAATATTCATCAAACAGGGAAGTACAAAGTGCTGTACGCTTTGGGAATATGACTATTTTATTTTGAAACTACTAAATTTCTGTAATAATTTAAAAAAAATAATGATAAATCTTTTTACTCTGCATTTTTGTAAATCAAATTTGGTTTTTTAATAAGTTTTGTTATTTTCTTAATTGAGAAAACAAAAACATACGTGGCAAACAGAACAGACACAGAAAAATGTAAATAATGATACAAAGTCAAGTAAAGAATTAACAAGAAGAAAACTGAAAGCCGAAATAAAAAAAAACTAAAAATAAAAAGGGGGTTGGTTGAAAAGGTGTCATTGCAGAGCATGTCTCCAGGTGATGCAAACTGCTTCAAACCCAAACATTTCATTGACTGACACAAGCTCCCGTTTAGTCTCGCGATAATACACATTTCTCCAAGCGAGATCTGATCTCACGAGCTAGCCTACGCCGTCATCCATCCTCCTTAAAAAAACAACACTAATACCAGTGTTATATGCTCATTTTTAGAGAAGCAGTGACGGGGAAGCCATTACAGGTCTTTGTTTATCAAACCAGCAAACTTCACTTTGCCTACTTGTTTTACAAACATTTGTACTATTTTAAACATTCCCTCCTGCCAAATGCAGTGACAAATGTTGCCTTCTCTTTGCGGGGACACTGGTTCATCCTTCATATGTCCGGTAACACATTTCTGCTGTTGTGGTGTTTTTACAGATAAAGAATGATTTATATATTCAACCAAAGAGCTTTTTTTTCTTCACTTTTTTGAGAGATGAATCAAATATATATACATATATATATAAATACAGCTTAATTGTGTCATGCGGTTTATGTAAATATTTGAATATTGTATAAGTAAGCATCTGACTGAGTCTAAAGTTAACTAAATTAGTGGTTCTCAAATATTGACACATGTACGCGTGCAACAAAGAGTATATATTATTTTGAAATGAAAAAAAGCATTTTTTTTATCTATAGCACTAGTATTTGGGTTAATTAAGTTGATTAAGACTATCGAGTCTCATTCATAGCATCATTCCTGTAATGAGCTGCACCCATTTGGACAGGAAAAAAAAAGTTTGTTGTGTGGAAACTTTAGCACTGATTAACCCTAACTTTTTTAATTATTATTTTTGTCATTGTTTTCTTCAAGTTTGGTGTTTTTAACGTTGGTCTGAATTGAAACAGCTTCTGATTTACGAAGCCATAAATTGCTGGAAGACAGTGCAGCACTTTGCTGGAGAACTCACTAAAGCCCACACAACAAATCAGTCAACGCAACTGTATTTAAAACACACTTTTTCACGTTAACATATACAACGTAGTGTTTTGCAGTACATGACCCGATTGCAATTAAATACAAACACATACAGTATAATACTAGAGAGTAAAACTTTGAAAATAAGAGAAACAATGAGCACTTAAAGTGAATTGAAATGCTGTCATCTATTATTAATTTAAATCACAGCAGAGCAAAAATACAGTGGAGAAAAAAACCTGAAACCAAATAATACTAAGTAAAGTAGAAAGACTAGGGGAATTTAGTAAATTAAATAAACATACACATTAGTATATATTAAAAACAAAATAGAAAAATATTTAGATTAAAAAATACCAATTAGCAGAAAAGTAAAAGATGTGCTTACACCGGTTAAAACTGTATTAAATGAACAGGATTTCAACTTTTGTTTAAAATCCTGATTGAAGCAGAAGCTCTTAGGTCCTCAGCGGTGAGAACAGTAAGGGTGAAATGTAGCCTTGCTGGTTTCTTACAGTAAGAATTATTATCACATCAGCACCTGAGGACCAGAGAGTTCTGGGAAGTCTGTAAGGTAAAAGAAGATCTAACAGATAGCAAGGGGTTCTTAAGAGATATGAAAGAGTCTTATAATCAGTGATCGAGCTGAGACGCAACCAGAGCAAAGCACACCGGGTATTGAACTTGATGTGCTATGTTCCGTAGTATAAGTCACACAGGAGAATAGATTGCAAGAGCCAAAAAATACATTAGGGAAAGAAAAAAAACACACGGGTCGCACTTTTGAGAGAAATGTGCAACACCTCTGAACATATCTGCCAAGCACAGCATCATGCTGTGTTCACACAGAATGCCATTCACGTGTCAGATTTGCATCAATGGCGTTAAATTGCACTTTAAATTTGCTGCTCAGTGCTTTCTCTACTTGCTCCTGTCGTTTGTGGGAGAAGCTACAGTCAAGTTTTTAGCCTCATTTCTACATGGAAGCATTTGTCTGAGTTCATGAGATCATTCAGATGTTTTTGTTTTAACACATCAATCGTTACCTTCTGTACTACAGGAGCCACGACTGAATGACGCTTTCAGTGGCACTTCCATCTCTCTGTGACCCATGATTTAAATTAACCTATTTATGTTTTGGAAAAATCACAAATGAGTCACCCCTGAGTATAAGTTGCTCCCCTGGCTAAACTGTTAAAAACGACTTGCACTTCAAAAAAATATGTTAAGTCAGTCCATCATAATTTGTTTTCAAAGATATGTTATTTAACACATCAGTGGTTATTCACTTCCTCTTTGTGTCGTAATTACATTTAGACGATTCTGACGGCCCTGTTTGACATTACTGGACCAACAGTCATAAATAATGTTTTGAAACAAAAATGACAATGTAATCAGGTAGGTTGGTGCATTAGAATTGCTGATTTAAAAAAAAAAAAAAAAAAACCTACATTGCAGTGTTGTATCCTTTAAAAAAAAAGACTTAATACCCAGCGGGCACAATGGTGATTATAGACAATTTTTTAAATAGCATCTTTATAATCGGATTCTGCCCAATATTGCAAAACTGACAAAATCACAAACTGTCTCATCTAGTCTAAACAAAATTATCCTCATATGACATTCACACTTAATTAGGCTTGCAAATGAAGTTATCCTCAAGGTTTGTCCTTGGCCCAAGAGGCGTATTACGTTTTTATTGGGTCTTCTGGACACATTAAATGTGATGTTCTATCACGACGAAGCCATTTACTGAAGTGCACATCTTTTTAAGATTCAAAAGGACAAAAGACTGTTGTCAGTTTGTCAATTTAACTTTGTGTAATATCAATTTTAATCTATGACTTTTGTTTAAGTCTTAAACCGCAGATTGCGAAGGTCCTATTTCCTACTGTCACTTCTAATAAATATGCTCCTTATTAATATGCTAACAAAAACTTGTCAGGTATTTGGCTCAAAACAGCATTTGAGTATTGCTTTATTAAAATAGCTGTGAATCAGGGGTAGCCAAAAATTGTCATTTGAAAAAGTGTTATTTGTAAAATAGAAGCTCAAATCGCCGGGCCAGAGGCTCCTTTCTCCACTTTATTATTGCATCCACTTGCAGAAAACTAGATCCATGTACGTCTTTGTTTTCCTGGTCTGAGCGGTCATAAAAAAATGATCAGATTTCACTGCAACTTCAAGCATTTTTGTAGAGGACTATTTAGCTAGCTCTATAGTTTTCAATACACCTTTTCTCTCTGCGTAAGTTTTAAAAAGGTCTTTTTTTTTTTTTGTTTGTTTAAGGACTATACTAGAACCATTTTTGTGGGCAACATCCTCAGCAACCAACTGTATAAAGATGATACATAAAGAAGAATTTTACATTTCTCTTTCTGCAATGTGAATTATTTCAATAATTTCAACTAGTTAAAAGTTACAGATGAAAGACTGCAGACTCACTTAATGCTTTAAGAGCCTCTCTTGTGTTCCTGCAATTATTCTGTCAAAGACGAAGGTGAACATTCAAATTTCTATCTGACCCTGGCTTTCTCAAGAAAAGCTTTTCTAAAGGAAATATAATAATGGAAGATTTCTGTCAAGTATTAAAAAAAAACACAATACTTGATGAACTTTTTAAAACTTTTACTAGTTTTGTCTGTTAGGATTAGATAACTTCATATTACTTTGGTTTTAGCTACTTGTTTTGGGACCAAATTCTTATTTACAAGGTTGGATTCGCTGAACTGACTGATCTAATAATGATTAAAGCTCCTAAACTATTGACATTGTTAATGTACTTCATACCATGTTGGAGCAAAAACATGGACAGATATCCAATATTTGTTTTTTTTTTTTTTTGCAAAATGGCAACAAGGCAATTTTCCCATTGTGAGATCAGATACAGTTCTAGCTGTCTAAGATTGTCAATTAGTTTTGCAAGGCATGAATGCATATTTGTTTGACGTTTGTATCGATGAAGCAGAGATCTGATTTAGCCGATACTTAGCAATTTAAAAACTGCTCGGCAACACCTCATATGACAATTTAAAATCTCTTTTATTCTTTGAGTAAACATATTGTGAATTGCTTTTGTCTTTGGACAGAGTTTTACTTCAGACACTGGCGTATACACACTTGACTAAAGGTAAACAACCAATGACTAACTGGCTCAGCAAAGCTACATTATGTCAGTCTAAAGTAATTTCAGTGGCTGTTTCATTTTTTTTTTTCTTTCATTTGTATGATTTTGTTCATGTAGATATGTAAGCACCGCTGCATTCGTTGTTTTACTGGGGATGAGGCCGCATCTTTGTGGTGTTCTAATCAGGAAGGTTTTGATGTCTCACTTCTTTAATCTCTATTTTTGTCTGGCTTGCTTTCTGTTTCTGTCAGAAGTCCTGACATTTTGAGAGCGGAGCTCAGAGTTGAGGAATAATGTTGTGTGTGCATATGTAGAATTCGGAGGCAACAAAAATAACATCTGCTTTCCTCTTCCTTGAAGCTTCTTTGTTTTTTATTTCCCATTCTGTCATATCTTGGAGAGATTGTGTTTCAAAGCTTTTATGAAGCTTTCCACCGCACAAACCTTTCTGGTTTCCGACATCGCAATCTGCTTAATATTCCAAACTAGTCTGTGGCCTTTTTGGAGAACTAACAAGGTTGTGAAGATGCAAGTCTTGTCTTTCTGTGAAAGGCAGCTGGGTGCAGCCCTCTTCTTTTTCTAAAGTCTCATTGCAGTGTCTGTGCTACTCACAAATTCAGAGAAGTTGTTGTCAGGTACACCAGAGCGAGCGGAAACACACTCCCAACACTTTTTTTTTTCTTCAGTACTTGGTGCATGAGAATCGGCACATGGCTCAGCTTCATAGCATTTTTGGGATGAAAACTGATCATAAAGGATATAGAATTCGTCAGGACAGAATTTCCCCAGCATTGTTTTTTTGTTGCTGAAAATTGTTTATCATGGTTTCAATGCTGACGTTTTCTAGCTCTGCTTTTCTTTGGAATTCATTAACAGTGAGCACCACAGAAACTTGTCAGATACCACGGGTATTTGCTCAGTTTTCAAAAAAACCTTCCACTGCTATTCACTTTTATCGTAGTTCTCTTTTGCAAGCCGTCTTATTTTGCTTCACACTCCCAGGACCCATCCTCCCATACACGCTTCTCTTTGCAAGTGCGTGTGTGTTTGTGCTTTTGTTCATTGCATTGCACATCGACTCCACTCGTTTCCCCACAGCTTATTTGTTCTTGTTGCTTTTTGTCTTTGATATAACTCAGAAGCCTGTTTCAGGCAGTGTATGGTGTAGGACTGCATCTCAGAGCCTGCTTCAGTCACACAAATAGGCCTACCTGGTTGTAATGGATTAATTAGTTTCTAAACTTTGGGTGTTGCATTTATACTTTTTTTTTTTTTGTTAACACCAGGAGACCTATTTACACAGCATAAAATAGTTTTGAGTGAAAGCATCTTTTTGACTTAAGCTGGTGGTGGTAAACTATTTATGGTTTCTACTTTGAAATATTTTTTCCTACAAGTGATGTGTGAACCTTTTTTAAACTAATATTTAGCAGTAGTTTCCAATGTTTTTTATTTGTAACCTCATTTATTAGATTTTGATGATCAATTTTCCTGTATTGACTCAGACATTGAAATAAAGAGTGGACAATGTTTTTTTTTTGTATTTGTACATTTTTCTTTTAGTATTTTTTTTTAATGAAATGCACAACTCAAAACCCCTGCACTAAAACAGAGAATAAAGGGAAACAATAGAGACACTTTTTGTTTTGCTCATGGCAGCGAAAAAAGAACAGAGCCTTTAAAGGCATCATAAAGGAGCATCTAAATAACATTAGATTTTACCATCTGTATTCCTAAATACTTGTGACAACCACATAGGATCTCTGAGCATCTGAGGCGGACTCGCTGAAATCCTTCTTTGTTTTGCTTAATCCAGTGTGAAAATTACTCTAATGTTTTGAGAGCTGGTGGAGAGTCCATGGGAAAGGTACGCTACAAGGAAGTGCAGCTCTGCTGGGTGCTTTGATTTGTCTAATCTTTTAGACTTATTTATTTGACAGCCCACTACTATTAAGTTATTGAGAAGCCTAAAAAACAGAAGTGTTAAAAAAACCACTATGATGTGTGTCTTTGAATATATTTTCTTTTTTATCCAGTAACAAATACTAACAGAATGACAAA
The DNA here is from genome assembly GCA_036245035.1 of Adrianichthys oophorus. Classification (NCBI taxonomy): domain Eukaryota; kingdom Metazoa; phylum Chordata; class Actinopteri; order Beloniformes; family Adrianichthyidae; genus Adrianichthys; species Adrianichthys oophorus. The sequence goes on from BSAI01000104.1 coordinate 5,218,333, forward strand.
TCAACAAACTGCTTCTTTTTGTTTTAGAATTTCTTTTTATTTATTTATTTATTTGTTCGTTCACGATTTGTTTCAGTGGCAAATTTTTTTTAATTTTTTTATTTTTTTTTTTACTTACTAGCCAAGTTGACTGATGGATAAAAGAAATACCCGTCCGGAATACTTTTTACCGGACAAATTATTACAATACTTTACACAAAAAACCTTGGGTGTTCTTATTTTATAAAATGATAATATGCAAACAGAGACAGAGGAAGTAACTGCATAATTAAAGAGAAAACACCTTAATTTTTTTTTTTAGAAACTTTTTCTAAGTAACTCTTTAATTGATTTTTATTCAGTGTTTACTCTCTACTTTTATCCCTAGTCACATGCACCCGTTCGAGGAATTGACACCTTCGGGCGATGCGGGTTTTTGGGCTGTAGATGGGAGAAGCTGCATCTTAAAGGGAGCACAGGTGTGTCTTGCAGTTCCCTTGTGGTTGTTGCGGCTACCTTAAGGGTTGCCATAAAAATGAAATGTGCGAGTTCTGTCTGGTCCTGGTAAAAATTGCCAAAAGGAGGTCTAATAAGGATGACTAATTTGGTGTAAACATTTACTCGCCATGTTATGAGTAACTTTTACTTGCCAAACAGGAAAAATGGCCTCAATTGGGGACTAGCTTGTATTCATTTTGGACCCTGCTTCCTTTGCTTTTTGCTCTTGATATGTAAGCTAAAGTCTAAGTTAAATAGACTCTCACCTTGCAGACTTTTGAGTTATTGGATAATTCTCTGGGCTTCAGATGGCCAGTTATAATTAGCACTATTCTGCTTTCAGCTGCAGCATTAAGTTTAGCAGCCACTCACTGTCGTTATAGTTTTTTTTAATTAATTCTTACAGTAATTTTTGTTATGTGGTTGCATGTGTCAGGAAAGCAGGAGTAGAAAATATGATACAGATTCCACTTTTTCTGCAGTAAGACATTTCTTCTCAGCCTCATGTTCAAATTAATCCACGAGATGAAGCCATAAAATCTGTCTCTGTAATTCATGTGCAAGATGCCAACCACTTGCTGAAGGCAGGTCAGTTGAATGAAAAAATATTTAAAGGTAATGAACACAGCCTCTTATTGGTACTATTCATAAAGAATTGTTTTTTAGAGCACCTTGAGGAAACTCGGGTGCTGCTTTGCTTTCAGTACCCTTGATTGCATATCATGTGGGGAATATTTTTAGTAAGGATTTCTTAGTCTAGTTCAACTTAAACTTTAAACATGCCATTTCAAAATTAAAAAAGAAGTCTTTGAAAAAAGCGTCTTCATCATCCAGCCTCATTATTTTTGTGCACATCCTGTCATGTTTTTGGAGAGGCTGTAGATGGTAATGACGTCTTTCCTATTTCCTTTTGCACTAAAGATGTAGTTTGTAAATCAGAGGTGTGCTGTGTGTTTGATTCATGCCTTCAATAGTAAATATAATTTGTCCTTTTGGACAGCTCTTTCTTATGACCGACGACGCCATTACGAAATAGGGCAACAGCTGGACTGCAACAGCAGCTCTGATTGGACAATGTGTAAATGTCTCAGGACAGCGGCCGTCCATATCAAGTGACGCCCAGCCGTATGGTAGCTGGGGAGTGTATAAAAAGTGGGTCATTTTGCACACCTTACTGCTGCCATCTACATTCGTAACCATGCCAATGATTTAAAAAAAAAAAAATCATGCGGTGGCACAAAATCTTGAAGATTCTGTCGATGCCTCCCCATTGCACGGTGGCAGTTGTATTTGTGACCGTAGTTCTAGCTGATGCTCAGAAAGTGGTTAAAAAGTATTCCTCAGAGAGAGATCAAAATGCCAGTGTTGTGTTTCAGTATAAAATGAGGTTAATGACCATGGTAATGAGTTCTTCTATGGCTAATTTAGCACTACATTACTGTATTATCTTGAAGGATATCAGGATTGATTTATCCTTTTCGTTGAGTTTTATTCCTGACTTTGTTTTAGAATAGTGGTAAGCGTTCTTACCTCATAGCTAGAAGGCCCTGGTTCAAATCCTGTCAGGGACCTCTCTGTGGAGTTTGCACGTTGTCCTTTTGTATGTGTTGGTTTGCTCCAGGTTCCCCAGCTTCCTCCCACAGTTCAAATATATGCTTTATAGGTAAATTGTTCGAGTGCAATGGATCACAAAACTCACTGCTTGGATCCGCGGTACATGTGTGTGCCGAACCGCTGCTAGTAATCTGTACAGATCTGTGATTCGTTGCACCCGTAGTTAATTGGCATCTCTAAGTTGTCCCTTAAGTGTGCATGTGAGTTTACTTGTTTGCATGCCCCTGCAACAGACTGGCGACCTGTTCATGGTGAACCCCGCCTTCGGCCAACAGCAGCTAGGTTGGCTCCAGCAGCCCCATGACCCCGACAGGGATATAACGAGTCCTGAAAATAATGGGTTACTTGGATAGTACCAAACAACAAGAAACACAGTTTTAATCTTATAAGTATTTATCTATGCAGTACATCAAGATCAACTTTAATGGGTTCTCTGAAGGCCAGGGATCCGAATACCTCAATTAGATTCTACTTAGATGATTTTGCTGAGATGGATGACAGAGTAGTAAGCAATCACAGGCAAATTCCCATGTATTGATTGACTGTACAATTAAAGACCTTGCTGTTGGAAAAAAGCCTGTAAATAAATCCAGGCTACAATTACAAATGTGGAACAGATTTTGAATTATACCCTGTGGTTGTCAAAGTCCGTAAACCATGAATTTATAGGGATAATTAGCCACATTAAAATATTAGTGCAGTTAATTATGTTTCTATCTGAAAGGCTTGTATTGGAAAGCTGCTTAGGAGCTGTTTGTCATAAATTATTAAATCAGTTTAACAGATTCAGTTTGCAACGCTGGCAGAAAGGATGGTGTTCTGAAGAACATTGAGCAATGAGCATCACTGCCAAATGTTAATCAGCAAATTCCACTCAGTATACATTTCCTTCAATTTACTCTTTTAGTTGATGTCAGCCTAAATATTTGTTGGCTGGAAATAGAAAACGGGAAATATGAGTTATGTAGCACGTATCTCTGAAATGGTCAAGCCTCAAGGGCTTTACAATGTGTTTTTTAGGCATATTTTCTGCAGTGCAGCTCATTAGAAATTCTCCTCTGTGTTATGGATGGGACTGTTTGCGCGGAAGTAACCCTTAATCCCAGAAACCTTTTGTTTACACTCTCTCCCGTTAACTTATAGCACTTTGAAACCCCAAGCTAACAGTAGCGTTGCCACAAAAATGGTGAGCAATATTGGAGCAATGCAGCCGTACAGTTTTGAGCGAGATTCCAGTTCAGACGAGGAAAATGAAGACGTTAATGGATCTATTTGTTACATTCTGTAAATAACCCGTGATAGGAGAAATCCGTGAAGTAGAATTACAAATATTTTAAGGCTGTAAAGCCCCCTCTATACACTTCATAGATTTTTCTCAGAGAGACATGAACACTTTCACAGTTTTCTCTGCTGTTTAAACTTTCAAAGTTCAAACTTTTGTTTAAAAATAAGTCTAGTATTAAAGAAGGGAAAACAAAGATCTGCTATCGATGAAAGATTTATGCAAATGTGACCGAGGGAAAACATGCTTTACAGGAGACACGGCATGGAGGAAATTAATTGACGTGGTCAACAGCCAATCAGGACACAGAACACAATGCACTTTAAGGGAAAAAAAAGCAAAATTGCACTGGAAAAAAAAACAGCGACAACATGAACTGCAATACAGCAAGGGACCACTGTACTGTGAGGTCATTTAAAATATTTTTTTTTGTTTTGTTTTTTACTAACTTTGTATTAGTTTTCATTTTTGCTGTTCAATGAGCAATAAGAGTTTGAATAACAATAAAGAAAAAGTACATTTTAACCAAAATTAACTTCTAATCATGTTGATCATGGCTGGTTATCTAGGAAATAATGTGCAACTTTTTTAGGGTAACATTTAGTGCACAGGAGTTTTATGTTAAACTTAAAGACTTTTGCCTTATATGTTTCACTCTTATTTTTAGGTGGTACAGAAGACTCAACCTGTAGAGGTGAGAACACCAGAGGAGCGAAGACGCAAGTCGTAGACTGATGTCCAGTGGATGTCATGTTTGCTCGTTTGATCAATTCTTTGTGAATGGATTAGGAAAAAGGTCAGTATCCTCATTGTGTTTATATTGTCAAACATTATCCTGAAAGTCTTTCAGCGAATGCAAGCACCAACTGTTCAGTTCAAGAAGATTTTTGCCTTCTTAGCAAATGTGGCCCGTTTCTTTATTTTTATTAGGCATCACTTCTACTGCTTACAATGTCTTGTCTATATCTGTAGACTGTATCTTGTAACTGTCTGTATCTTGTCTTTGAGTCTTAGTGGAGCAGATAAGGCTAACAACAGAATCAAGACTATAGAACATGTATTCTTTAAAGCCATTCTTATTCTTTTTTATGCACCTTGAAGTCCAGCCTCCCTCCTACATCATCTTTTTTTGAAGTGTAGGAAAAGTCAGAGCCCTTTGAACTGTCTCAGATCAGTAGCTTGTGTGACGGATACATTTGTCTTCTAGAAGAGTTTCTGAAGAATACAAAAAATGTCTGAATAAGGGGTCTGCTCTCCAACGAGCCAAAAAAAAAAAAGCCTCATTTGGAAGACTGCAGTTTAATTCTTGGTTTCTGTTATAAAATCAGTGGTTATCTGGGACAAATGAAAACAACATTTTTTTTTCACACAAACAGGAGCATTTTAAGGCATCAAAAGGTGTGAAGTTGTTGCCACTCTGGGTGGCCAACAGCTTTGCCTATTTGCAAGAAACTGTTTTATACATACAAAATACATTGTCTAAGCACAATGTATTTTTTCTGATGGTATATTCTAATAAAAAAGAAATTATTAGCATATGAAGTGTATTGTTCTTGTATTTTGGAACTGTTTTTGTTTTCACATATCTGCAATATTACAACAACAGAGCTTCCACGCTTGTCCTTTAAATGCATTTTCTTTAAAACATGACTAAAAAAACAGGAAAGTAAAAATGTTCAATTAGTTATTTCAATAAACTATTATCAACAACCAATGAAATTGACCAGATTCATTTTTTTCTATTTTTGCTGCATGTTTAATATTTTTGGACTCACAAATAAATAAATAATGTTAATCAATTCCAGTCCAAGTTTCCTGGCATGAGCTGCCTCTCACACAATGCCTTTGTCTTTATCCCTTCTGAGCATTAGCTTGCCTAATCTTTCAGAAGACCTTAGTTGTAAGCTTTTGGTAATGACTTGCCTAATCCTCCGTGGCGAAACACGCTACTGCATTAACCTCAAAGCATTTTACTCCCTTTCTGGCTACCATTAAATAAAGAGGTTTTATTGTGTTGCCTGGACTTTGTCTTGGGCATGTGATGTTGGTGCATCTTAGGCATTAGGAGCTGTTCATGAGTACTTCTTTCTCCCCCAGTTTCAGGGATGTCTTGATCTTTAAACCATAATATTTTCCAACAGAACAACGTCCTTATCGTGACAAAAGTGGCTGCTCAATTGACTTAATGTTTTAGGAACTGGAAGTAACCCATTTTTTCTATGGGTAATAATGTCACTCAGTCCAGTTATTGTATAGTCAGTGGTCTGACCCAACACCAATAAATGTATGAGTTGGTTTCTTTATAGAACTGTTGCCTTGCATAGTTTCCTTTTTTTTATTAAGTGGCTTTATGGCATCAGAACGAGGGCGCACTTCCACTTGGTCACATACTTAACACTAGCAGGCCTCTCAGCTTCAACGTAAACAAAAAATGTTTTGTCTTGTCTCGTATTACTTCACCACTGTTGAAGTTCAGTGTCAAATACTTGTGTTGTAATCCATCCCTAAGGGTTCCTAACACACTCCCTGACATTTTATTGTTGTGATGACGTCTTGTAGAAAAATAACTCTTCACCCACCCTCAACCCCAATGCTGTTTGTATTTACTGACACACTTACTGGTGTTTTATGTGCTAAAGTCCATCATGCTGTATCTGGTGATAGGACAGAAGACAGTTGATTTAAACTTGATTTGGAATACAGTTTGTGGCATCATTTAAAAAAAAAAAACAAAACAAAAAACAAAAGTTGTCATTTCAGTTTACTTATTACATGAATATAAGTCCCAAACTCTGCTGGAGTTTTTAAGATTTTCAGCATATTTAGATACTGGCAGGTGTTTTGAATAGAAGGCCTTCCTGGATCAGCACATTGAGAGATCCATTAAATATTTCAGCTGCAGATGCATGTTCAGAGTCAAAATTCAAAGCAGGGATTTACTGTTGCAGTCAAGTTGCTTGACATACCACTCTGTTAAGCTCATGTTCATCCAGGCATCAGCAGTGGGTAACTGTCGGTAAAATACAGCAAATGCCTGATAGACTGCATTCCATCCAACATCGGTTGCGATCAATATAAGGTTTTTCATGCTGCCCTTAGTGTAATCAAAAGTTAATGGCATCTGTTTGTAACCACAAAGCCTTTGTGACACAATGCTAAGATTGTAGTGTACAAATCTTTTTTTTTCTCCTTTTGATCAATTGCTGTTTTATGGGTTTAAAAATTGTTTCAGTTGAACTTAAATGCCTCTGCGGTGGTGCTCAGATAATTTTACAGAACATTTTACTCATAAAAGGCTTCCTTCCATCATCCCTATCTTTTCTCAACCTTCTGGATTATAAACAGGCAGTTTAGGAATATGTGGAATTCAAAGTGGCCCTAAGCTCATGGAGGTTTTCATATCAGAAACTGAATCAGAATCCTTTTATCATTGCTACACAAGGAGCTTTGTGGTACAACAAAAATCTTTGTGCTCGCCAAACATAAATAAGATAAAATAATATATTACAAAATAAGCAAGAAATATTTAGGAACAGAAAAATTGAGGAATAGCAGAATATATATGTGTAAGCAAGAATATATACATGTATTGCACATAAAAAAAGGCATTATTGCACTTGCATGCTACTCGGCTGCTGAATATTGAAAATGATTGGTATGCTCAGAGTTGTTAAGGTTTGAGGTTTCATATTTTGTTTAGCAGGTTGACCGCTCTGAGGAAGAAACAGTTTTTGAGTCTCTTGTGTGATCTGTGTCGCTGGCCTGAGGATAGCAACTGAAACAGGTGGTGGTCAGGATGGAGGGAGTCTTTGATTATGTGATTGGGTCTGCTTATGTAGCAAGAGCTGGCAATGTCCTCTAAGCTGGACAGGGGGGAGCCGGTGATCTTCTGGGCCGAGTCGATCACCCTCTGAAACGCTTTCCTGTCTGTGGCCTGCAACCTGCATACCTCGCCATTATGCAGTTAGTCAGGATGCTGTCTATGGTGGCTCTGTAGAAGGTGACCAGCAGCTTCTTCTCCAGGTTGTTTCTTCTGAGTATTCTCAGGAAGTGGAGACCCTGCTGGGCCTTCCCTTTTGCCGCTGTTTATAATCCAGGAAAGGTCCTCGGTGATCTGCGCTCATCACTGTTTTAGCAGCGTCTGTGTAGCATAACAGAGTCTGTGTTACACTGAAAACTGTGACCGATCAGATGTTGTGCTCAATCCTCCCACCTCCTTAAAGCTGCAGCTTTAATGTCAATAATGATATATAATGACAATAACCCAAAACATTATACTCTTTCAGGTGTTTTTTGTTATGATTTGTTTTAAAATGTGATCACCTGGAGGTAGAATTGGGAAATCTCCACTAAATCTGTCCTTGTTTTCCCAGCATGTTTGAATTTCAGTTTACAGTTAGATGAATGTAAAGATGTGTTCATACCACTTTAATGCAATTTCATTCATTCATTCATTTTCTAAACCGTTTTATCCCTTTTGGGGTCACGGGGCTGCCAGAGCCTAACCTGGCCTCTCATGGGCGAAGGCAGGGGACACCCCTGGACTGGTCGCCAGTCTGTCTCAGGGGTCACAATCACACACCCAGACACACTCACATCCACACCTAGGGACAATTTAGAAAAAAAAGGAGAAAAAAAGGCCTAAGGTATTTCTGTGTAAAAAAAAAAAAAAAAAAAAGTGCTGGAATTTGGCCGGTAAAATACATTAGATATAGATTAGATTATATTAGAAAAGTTTGGCCCATGTGTGAAAGGTATTTAAGGTAATTAAAATCCAACAGAAAACGGAGTAACATGCACTACAAATTATGCAGAAGACATGTTCCTTTTAAAACTGTAAATACCACCAACTTTTATCACCTGAAGCAGTGCCACCAAGCATGCTCAATCTCAGACTGAAATAAATAATTCTCCAAAAAAGCAACAAAATTAAGGCCTTCACAGCAGCAACAGTCTAAACTACGAGAAGAAATTCAGAGAATTTGCTTTTAGTTCCTAGCTTAGTCACAGAACGTTGAAAAAAATGTTTGTCAGTTTTATGTTTGTTCTGGAAAACTTGAAAACATTAGAATTTATTTGTAGAATTAATGCTTTGTTTTTAAATGGAACTGATCAAGCAGTTTAGTGTTCTGTTTTATTGATGTTCTCTTTTGAAGCTTGAAAGCTTTTGCTTTAATTTTCAGTTTTAGTTTGTCTTTTTTTTTTTTTTTGTTTTCTGGGGGAAAAAACACTGTTGCATCATGTTCCTAAAGTATGATAGGAAATAAATATTTAAATCTAAACAACCTGCTGATGATTACACATTTCTACTATAAGCCACAGAGCGTTCAAATTTGACAGATATAGTTATTTGATTTACATCGTTATCGCCTGATATGAAAAAAAAAACACAATCGTGATATAAAAAAATTCACTATCGCTCAGCCCTACTCTCCATAAATGATGCAACAAAGGTTTTTTTTTTTTTTTTGATCCAAAATTTCATAATCATTAAAAGTCCACTGTGTATGCTTTTACAAATATCAAAAGATGACTGAAAAGGGACTTTAAAATTATCAATGGCTCATTCTCTTTACCTGCTAAGTAAGGGGTCCTGTTTAGTTCACTTCTTTCAATGTCTTTGAAACGAGTCATGTTAAGCTTTGAAACAGCACCCAATCTCTAGTATTTCTCTGGAAAGAGCTGCCTTCTGATAAATGCAAGTGAATCTGGGTCAAAATGCACAAGGGACAGTGCAGCTCTGGCTGCCTGAACAGCTAAATGCTGTTTGTTTGCTCTGTAAGTACATGACGCCCAGCAACAGATCAGATTTACAAATAGTCATTTGTGGCAGCAGACCCTGGAGAATGTTAATAATGGTTCCATTAAATACTCTATTAGTCTAGTTTTTACCATGTTCAGCTACACTGATTTTGTCTTTACTCTTGCTCTAGTTAAACTGGAGTTGCGTGATGACATTCCTGTGTCAAAAACACTTGGCTGCATTTTCTTTTTCCATGGTATATTTTGGCCCAGAAATTGAATTCTAGAAATGTAAAAAGTTAAGTCAAAAAACACTATTCTCAGGTATATAAAACTTGGAAAAAGTGTGACTGCTGTCTTTGTAGCTGTTTTTTATTTTTTAAACACATTTTTTGTTTATTAAATTTGTTTCAAACATGTTGATAATTAGAATGCAATCCACATGATTCAAACTTTTAGATTTATTAATAGTTAAAGCAACAATAATAAAATGATACAAAACAAGTTTGAGAAGCTTAGCTTATTGAAGCCTGCCCCTAAAAACAGTACTAATAATAATGATGATAATAATATTAAAAACTATAATAATGATAAATAATATAAGAGAAAAAAATTATAAAGCCAAAACATTCAATTTGGCGAGTAGAGAAGATATTTCACTAGCCGCTTTGGCAGGTGAGACATCTTTCATCATTAATCTCTGACGCGGGGTTTAAACTCACAATCATGACTTTTAGGTGTCTGCTTTCCCTCCCCACTTGGCCACCGCAAACATCCATCCCAGAGTTTGTTCAAACATTTAATTCTGACTTTATTGCGCAGATTTAATGAGAGACAGCAGGCTCTGCAAACAGCTCCGACCTTCTTCCGGTGTCACACCTGACTCAAATCTCTTTGGTCGCGAGATTTGTGGCGGCCCACAGCCGTGAGCTGTGTCCAACAAGCCGGCTCATTGAAATTTCAATGCCATTTTATGCAGTGAAATTGAGGAAGTTTCAACTTAGTCATTTTATTATTATTTCCTCATCAAGTTTCTCGTGCACAACCATGAGAGAACTTTTTTTCTGTTTCTTTAAACTTGTAGCCGATTTTCACGCGTGTCAAACAACAACTGCTGCCGCAGCACCGTCCCATTCTCGTACGATGGTTTTTGCCACACGTGGAGGATTTTGTTTTAAAGTGTCCAGCACACGAGGACCATGACCTGCTTTCTCAAGCTGTAGCCTGTCTTTCATTTGTGTTCTTAAAATGACAACGCAAATATCTTATTTATATATTAATGCTGATTAATTACACTCCACGAGGCAACCAGCTTTCGCGGCGTGCGTCAATTTCTGAAAATGTACATGTCGTCGGGCACAATCTCACTTTTATCATGGTCACTTACAAAATAAATAAATAAATA
>BSAI01000104.1:5228862-5261435 GCA_036245035.1 Adrianichthys oophorus
GAGAGAGTGAGAGAGAGTGAGAGAGAGTGAGAGAGAGTGAGAGAGAGAGAGTGAGAGCAAGATAGCAATGGGGGACCTTTCTGTGTGGAGTTTGCATGTTCTCCCCGTGCATGCGTGGGTTTTCTTTGAGGTCTCTGGCCTCCTCCCATTGTCCAAAGACATGCTTCATAGGTTAATTTGTTACTCTAAATTCTCCCCAAGTGTGTATGCGAGTGACTGTGGCTCTGCGGCAGACTGACGACCTGTCCAAGGTGCGCCATCTACCATCGCTCACTAGTGGCTGGGATAGGCTCCGGCAGCCCAGTGACCCCGAAAGGGATGAAACGGGTTTAGAAAATGGATGGATGTTTTTAAAATGTAGAATATTTTTGCATTTGTATTTATTTTATTAGAGTTATTTGTTTATTTCTTAGGAAGCTTTGAAAAATGCAGCTGTCTCAACAAATCTACATGCATAGGTAATTAGTTTCAGCTAATTCTTCTTTTACTCATAAACAAGAATGAATACTATTTAAGAAGTTTTCTGTGGTGATTTGTCCTGTTTTAAAACAACAGAACTTGGCAGACTGCTGAATATTCCTGAGTTTATTTTGAGAAAAATGGGAGTGAGTGAAGATTCAGTTTCTGCTGAGAGAACCATCTGTTTCTCTGTGTGCCACAAGCATCTTCTGTTCTTCACTCCTGGGTCTTGTGTTTTCTTTTTCCTCCAGTTAGATTTGGCAGAATCAGAATAAAGTTTCATATGCATCAACAAACTAGCCTGGTTGACTTGTACCTGTGTGTATAACTCCTTTTTCATTGTACTTACTGCTCTAGTGTTGAGATGAAAATTACACGGCTGAAGTGATGGATCTCGCTCCATAAAACTATGTCGCTAAGAGAGAGAAAGAGGCTTTAAGATACACTCTTCTTTGTCATGCTTCTTTGGCTAATCCTCGTATATCCATCTCCAGCCTGGATTCAACACCACCATCCACCTCTAAAAAGACCCAATTATTTATAGTGTCCTCTCTTCAGGACGGTTTTAGTTCCCTTTAAGAGTGCAGTCCCAAGGTCTTCGCCATCACTTTTTTGTCCTAGTCAGTGCTTCCATCATTGTAATATTTCATCACTTCTTTAGACTGCGTGGCTCAGAATATCAATAATGGATTTTATGAGTGGCAGTAAGTCATGTAGACGTTAACCATAAGATTTTTTTTTTTAAGAGTTTGGCAGAAAGCCATTTTATTTAATGTCACATGAAAAGACTGCAATTTTTTGCTCCTTTCATGTGCATTAAGAGACTATCAATTCTTTCTAGTCTGATCCATTTCAGTGTTTGCTTTTCTAAGCACTCTGGAAATCCACTCCCCTGTTGCTCTGAGCGGTCTTGGGAAGGATTATTGTTTGAGTCATCGAGCTCGATCGTTTGACTTTGCATCGGTAAAGCAGATTACCATTTCTCCCTCCACAGTCATTAACTGCATTGACCTCAGGAGGTGGTGGAGGGCATTTCAATCAGTATGTGATGGTGAAATGAACATGGTGATTTTTCTCACTCCCTCCTCTGTGATCACAATAACCATAAATTCTGGGGGCAGTCAGCTGTAATTAGTGAGGAGGAGGAGGCGATCTGAAGATGTGTATTGATTTCTTGTTTGCTTGGTGACAAATTCAGAAACACAGACCTGATGGGAAAAACTGAATCATGTCTCAGAAAGGCTGCTTTAAGGCTTTAGTTTGATATGATGAGATTAAAATAATTCTTCCTTGTTTCTTTAAAAAGGAGTTTATCTACGGTTCACTGTAGGATATGAAATAAGATCTTTTTTTATTACATTTGTTACTTTTTATGCTACAATTGCAAACACAACAGCCACAGTGCAACGGGGAGGCATCGGCCTATGAGGGTCTGGCAAAATATGTGTTGATCGTCATGATAGGTTAAATAAAGCATTATTGCAGAGAAAAAGGTCACCTCTTATACCGCTTGTTTTTGTCCAGATCATGAAGGAAACGTTTCTTTTAAAGAAGCCTGCACATATAGAACATTGTGAACAGAACTTATTTTTTAGGCGTGCATCCACACCCAGCAGCCAATCAGAATAGAGTATTCACCCAGACCATTTAAATTGCAGAAACGCAATGTTTCTTATGGCTGTATATAAGCATCTTTGTTTTCTTGAAGTAATACTGCAGACATAAGTCTTTAGAGTTCTGCTTCTTTCACTATTGATGTGTTTTGTGCATACAAATTACACTTCTGAGTTAACGCGTTAAACATTTCAGACAGCAAAAATAAAGGAAACATTATCTCTCTGTTTTTGTTCAAAAGTTGCATATTGTCGAAAATAAAATTTAACTCGTAAAACATTCAATAATTGTGATTAATCACAGCCCAAAAATGTGATTAATCACAATTATTGAATGTTGTTGATTCATTTTTGAAATCGATTGACATCCCTTTTATGTATGTATATGTTTCTTTTCTAATGAGAGCGGTGCTCTCCTGCTGCCGACAGACGGATGGCAGTGAGGCTGCAGCTGCGGGAGAAGGGGATTTAACCCCTTAAGGCCTGATTCTTTTTTATGTCTCTTAGACAGAGCCCCAGTTAAGCAGAAATAACTACTGAAGTAATAAAACCCAAAATTGCATGTTCACTCATTGATGCATGGTCTTTTGAGGTTAAAATAAAGAATTCCATATTCTCTAAAAAAGAAAAAAAAAAAACCTAAAACTAATAAAATGGTTCCCTTGATATAAGCTAGTCATGAATATAACAGTTTTAAAATAATTTAATTGTTTGTAGTTTTTGATGAAGATATGAATCACATCTGATTACAAAAAAAAAAAGTCAGTCAACACGCTATGGTAAAGTCACCAAACTTTCTCACATTACTAATTATCACCCATTTTTACTAGGTAAAAGTTGCAGTATTTTTACTTAATTGTTAAATCTACTTTACAGAAGTGCTTTTTTTTTAGTGTTAAATGATAAAAGAAGGTTAATAAAAGAAAAAATTGAAGAACAAAAAAGCCTGAATCTGTTCATTAAATTTGCGGATTAGGACTTTGTGTCTGCAGATACTAAATCAAATGACTCTGATTCGGATCTGGCCCAAAAAATCCTGATCGAGACATCCCTAGTGACAAGTCATCTTAGCTTCTTGAAAAATCTGTTTAAAGATTTAATTTATTGGTCAGTTTGAAATGGTTTTGATACAAATAGGAATGTTTCATTTTTCAATTTGAATTTGAAGTCCAACCCTCTCATTTTTTTTAACCTAACCCGGCCACTCGTGGGCAAAGGCAGGATACACCCTAGACAAGTCGCCAGTCTGTCGCATTTGAAGTCTTAACCAAAAACATACGACATTCCTCTTCCAATTTCAAATTGATCATGTTAAATGTATCAATAAATTAACCAAATGTTTTTTCAGTTTGTCCTGGTCTTTTCTTCATGTTGTGTCACACAGGTGGGTTGACCATGCGCTGCCTGGCTGCTCGGGTGAACTACAAAACCCTCATTTTCATCTGCGCCCTCTTCACCCTCATCACCGTGTTGCTGTGGAACCGCTGCTCCAATAATACCTCTATATACTTTCTTCCTCGAGCCGCCTTCGTCGCTCCAAGTCCTAAGATAGGAGATGAAAGCATCAGCAGCCAGCAGCATCCTCCACAGCCTCCAGAGCCTCCACCTGTTGTCGGCGGTGCCAAGTTTGAGGAAATTGACTGTCTGATTAATGACGAAACCACGATCAAAGGCAGACGAGAAGGTGGGGAGATCTACCTGCCGTTCAACTGGATGGAAAAGTACTTTGAAGTGTACGGGAAACTAGTTCAGTACGACGGTTATGATCGTTTTGAGTTCCAGCACAGCTATTCAAAGGTGTATGCACAGCGAGAGCCCTATCACCCCGATGGAGTCTTCATGTCCTTCGAGGGATACAACGTGGAGGTTAGAGATAGAGTCAAATGCATCAGTGGAGTCGAAGGTGAGCATTTTAAAATATCTTTCAAGTTTTAAAAAGTTAAGTTTTATTTTTTTTATTTGAAACTCTTTTTTTGTAAGCTTGGATGATACAAACACAAATCACAAGAATTTGTTTTATTTTATTTTAACTAAAGAATTATTGTTACTGAGTGTTTTTATTAAAACTGTCCTAAAAATATTTCTGGAAGAACTAAAAAAAGATCTCTGCAACCCTTTAAGATAATTTAGGTGTCTAGAAAAAGTTCTGTTTAAATAATTGAATTGTAATTATTTGACTATGAATGGTTCTTAATTTTTTTAATTAGTTTGTGTCCTAAATATCTTTTAAAATCTTTTTAAATGCATACTTTGCTCTAGGCCAGGGATGGGCAACTCCAGGCCTCGAGGGCCGCAGTGTCTGCATGATTTCTAGATATCCACGCCCTACTCATGACTGATTACCTGGTTTAGGTGTGTCCAGCCAATTAGAGCATGTCAGAGCATGGTATGTTGAAAAACATGCAGGAATGCGGCCCTCGAGGCCTGGAGTTGCCTATCCCTGCTCTAGGCTTTAAGGATTAAAGTGCCATTTAAAGGATGTTAAAACTGGTTCTTTTGTCCTCGGAGATGCAACACCAGAACAATCTGTATTCATCTGATATGCAAAACCCAGCATTTGCAATTCTTTTAGCAGAAAGCATGCAAATATGTACCACAACCTTTCTGGGGGGCTGCACGGTGGCGCAGTGGTTAGCGCTCCTGCCTCACAGCAAGAAGGTTCCCGGTTCAAGTCCTGGCTGGGGGACCTTTCTGTGTGGAGTTTGCATGTTCTCCCCGTGCATGCGTGGGTTTTCTCCGGGTACTCCGGCTTCCTCCCACCGTCCAAAAAACATGCTTCATAGGTTAATTGGTCACTCTAAATTGTCCCTAGGTGTGCATGTGAGTGTGCATGAGTGTGTGATTGTGGCCCCTGCGACAGACTGGCGACCAGTCCAGGGGTGTACCCTGCCTTCACCCATGAGTAGCCGGGTTAGGCTCCGGCAACCCTGTGACCCCGAAAGGGATAAAGCGGATTGGAAAATGAATGAATGAATGAATGAATGAACCTTTCTGGGAAAATATGGTCTCAGATTTTTTTATTTATTATTTATGCCCATCATGTATGACACTTGTGAAACTCTGATTCTGTCTTCATCCATAGTCAAATATTTGTATTTTTTTTGTCAGCCTGACTTTTTCTCTCCCAGCGGTGCAGTGGGTTCACTACAAGCATGTCACAGGTTGCTTCCTTGGTACAGTCAGAAAGGGCGCCTTCACCATTCGTTCACCATTCGGTTCACTTCACTGCCCTGAAACCCCTAAAAAGGACAGGAAACAGCCCAAACATCAACACCTTTCTCTTTCTTCCATCTGAAGAAAAGTAACACAGGTTTTCCTGTGAGCAGTAGGTAGTTCTTCAGGACTAACCTGTGTTGCATCTCATTTCTTACCCCGGGCTCACACCGCATGCGGTCTGGCTTCGGTGCGGCTGCAGCGTGGACGACAAAATCTTTATGTAACATGAAAAGTGCGAGAGGTACTCACACTGCATCTGGTCCAGGCTTCTTCGGTGCTGCGTATCCGTTTCAGTGGCTTCAAATTTTCCCCAGACCCCGGTGATAAGCCGTATCACTTTATTGTGAAGTTGGGGCAGTTTATGATCTAAACCAGAGATCATGCGAATGAATGTGAAGTGCATTTTTCCGGTACATTTTTCAAAATAAAACCTGTTTTTTGCTGTAATCAGCAAAAAATTTCTGCAATTTCACTGTACTCTGTGTTATTCAGTTTAAGGTTTCACCTAAATCAATTTGACGATCAATCAAAATCTAATTTAAAAGGCCAGTGGCCATTTGAATGTCATCAAAATGGCTCAGTTCTTGGGTTTTATTAAGCAAATGAATCAGTGTTTTTAAAAACAATGCCTGACATGAATATTAAATGGTAAATGGTATACTGCATATTTATATTGCGTTTATCTATTTTGCTTTAATGCTGAAAGCGCTTTACAGTCAGTCTCAATCACATTCATACGGATCCCACCAGGCACAAGTGGTCTATTAGATGCACAATATATTTATCTACCATAGATGTCTACAGGACATCTCTGACAACTCTATTTAGTGGTCTGAAAAATGTCTACATATAAAGGTCTCCTACACATCTACCTAGGGCTGGGCGATACAACAATAGCTATCGATATCTCGATAGACTTTTATTCTGAAAAGTAGTCGCCATCCAGAAATTAACACTCGCCAGTTGCGAGCATTTTCTCTTCTTTGGCGTGTAAAAGTTAGAGGGTTAGTCACCCCATGGAGAGTAAATGTTTGTGTAAACTTAGTAATGTTTATTTCTTTTGTCCCCTTTTTCTCTACCGTCTGCACGCGAGGTAAATAAAAACGCAACGCGATTCACAACACTCCACCCCCTGGGGGTGGAGTGGACCTTGGGGTCACAAGTTGATTCCAATCCAGCAACTGTTGAAGCTTGAGTACAGCCTAAATCAGGTCACCAGTTTGTCACAGAGCCACACAAACACACAGGAGTGATTTTACATCCTTATGAAACATGCTATTGAACTAGGGGAGGAAGCAGGAGAAAATCCACACCTGTAGAGGGAGAGCATGCAAACTTCACACAAAAGGGTCCCAGCTGGGATTTGAACCAGGTTACCCTTGCTGTACAGTGAAAGGGCTAACCACTACACCACCGTGCAGTCTTTTTGTTGACAAACGAGTTGAAAACAGAACATGGCTAAAACATCATAAAAAGCCAAACACAGAATCCTCACACTGTAGATGAACATTAGTCATAACAGGCATCAATTGTAGACATCTATTGTAGATATCATTTTGACAACTAATAAACAATATGTGTGCAGTAGGAAGAAACTACCCAAATTGTTTCTTTACAATGCGCAAGGCATGATGGGACCACAACGCAATTAGCTGTGGGAAAGTACTGTGCTAGAGATTTAAACTGTAACATACAATAGACCTCTGAGTTGATGTCTATCAGATGCATAATGCATATCCATAGCTGTGAGCTTTGAAATAGCCATGACTTAGATGTCTAATAGATGTGTCCCTGTCTAGTGGGATGCCACACAAGCGCTTTCTGTACCACTAGGACAATGTGGGATTCAATGAGTTCTTAATTCATACATTTTATGATGATTCATGTGTCTTTGACCTGTTGAATGTTTTAGTTTAGCTAAAACAAGAGTAAACAGTAAAGTCTGGAAGTAGGAGGACGTCCCAACAGAAAAAAACACTCTGGGAATAGGTCACTTGTCATATGTTGAACACTCAAGAGATTGATTTAAGGTCAAACAAATTATTAAACTTTTCAAACACAGAATGACTATATAGAAAGTCATCATTTTAGTAATAAAGGTTTTATTTTTTTTAATGGATTAAATAACTTGCTTTACACGGCTTTTGTAAAGATTTGTCTGAGTCCTCCATTCCGGGTCTTTGAATGCTAACACTCTGCTTGCTTCCAGCCCACTCACCACTGATTAGTCCGATGCTGTCCGGGTCTGATTGATTGAGAAGGACAAGCTTTGCATTTGAATTCCCAAAGTCCTTTCTCTCTCTCCTTTGTGCCTTTTTTTTCCTTGACCCTATTGGAAAATGTTATGTGTCAAAGAAAATGAGGCGAGGGAGATTAAAAAAACCATCAAATTAAGAAGATTTTTGCATTGGCAGTTTTTGACTAAACTCTTCCTACAGTTAAGCAGAAATGGAGAGAAACAGCGTTTCTCCAAGTGAGCAACAGATGCTCGCAGATGGACTGCAAAAAAATCCGTAGAATACTTTGGGACTCATTGTTTTAACAAAAAAGAAGTCAAATCAGTTTGGAGAGGTTTCATTCTGCTTTAAGTGTTTGTACAACAATCATTTCTGCCAAGTTTACCCTTAGAACCCTGATGGAATACAAAAGGGCCATATTTTATGCTTTCAAGTTCTTTTAAGTAATTTAAATAAATGTGCCTTTTAATTCCTTGATTACAAAGGTTTGTAGGCTTTCATTATCATTTCTTCTTTCAGTCACAGCAGTCTGGTTTATCCTTTGCTTAAGCAGATAATAAAGAAAGCACCAGGCCTCCTTTCTTTTTAATTACCTGACTTAGAACATCCTTATCAAAGGAGACAGTCTATTACTTGTAGGTCATTTCCCACAGTAAAGATCCTTCTTCTGCAGTAAAGAAAACGTGGACAGTCCCCAGATTGAGTGGAAAAAAAGCAGTGGTAGAGGTTGAACCATAATTTAGGTTGGTTTCTCAAGTTTAAGATGTCTGATAAGCTTGAAGGTCCTTTTTACGCAGTGCGTGCGTAAAAGTTAAATCCCAGAAGTCTTTCTTAACTAAAAAGTCAACCGGAAATACTCAAACTTATCCATACAATGTTTATAAGTGCTGATCAGGGATCCTCTTGTAATGATTGTTTTGGAATGTGGGACAAATGATGAGTCCCTACAAAAAACTTGTATGAAAAGGCTGTGCGCCTAATAGAAGTCAACAAAAAACGCTCTATATTTTTATTTTAAAGGCTCACTTTGACAAAAACAGTGTTTTAACGTGTTTTTGTGGCATTTTTCTCATGATGGAGGACATGTAAAGAAAATTAAGATTAAAATTGTGTTTCTCAGTATTTCTTTATTCAAGTTGTTGTGAATTAGGAGCAGACACAAAAAATGCTCTTTTGAAAAAGCTTGTTGTTGGGACGTAGAAGCTGCACAGGGCCACAGGCTCCCTGCTACTCCATTCTGATGCATCTACTTGTAGTCTACATCAATTTATGTCTTTGTTTTCTTCATCTGAGTTGGCATCTGGCTTAAAACTCTGATATTGCTCTCCATTTTTGTAGCACCGTTAATAATAGGTTGGGGCTGAAAGAAGCGGTAAGCTAACGGGTGAAAGTGTAAACAGAGGGGATGATGGGATGTAGGGCGGACTTGCTCTGCGCCAACAGTCCCGCACACAACTCAGGTGAATTTCAAATTAATTTCTGGTGCTCTGCAGAAACTATGTCCTAGAAAATTTTACAGGTTTTTGATTTTGGCTACAAACAGCATAATTATAACTAAGACTACTGGGAACGCTTTTACAACAAGTCAGAAGATGATCGGAGTGGGATTTTAAGTTCAAATTTGCCTGGTCCTTAAACCTTTTATTTCATTAATGCTTTCATATTTGATTTATGACAACTGTGGTAGAGTGATTTATTCATTCATTCATTCATTTTCCAATCCGCTTTATCCCTTTCGGGGTCACGGGGTTGCCGGAGCCTAACCCGGCTACTCATGGGCGAAGGCAGGGTACACCCCTGGACTGGTCGCCAGTCTGTCGCAGGGGCCACAATCACACACCCATGCACACTCACATCCACACCTACGGACAATTTAGAGTAACCAATTAACCTATGAAGCATGTTTTTGGACGGTGGGAGGAAGCCGGAGTACCCGGAGAAAACCCACGCATGCACGGGGAGAACATGCAAACTCCACACAGAAAGGTCTCCCAGCCAGGACTTGAACCGGGAACCTTCTTGCTGTGAGGCAGGAGCGCTAACCACTGCACCACCGTGCAGCCCTAGAGTGATTTATTTAGTTATTTTTTAAAGCAGTTTTTAATTTCACTAAATGAGGGGGCATGGTTTTATGATTGACAAATGATGATCACGGTTGATTCTGTGAACAGGACTCCGGTGTTTATCTTGTTTCCTCCATTATAGCTTTAGCATCAATGCTATATTTTGGTTTGTGTTATGCTGTAAGCTGTTCTAACAAAATGTTCTCAGTATTTTCATTTATAGTTATTTTCTTTTATCAGTTATAATATATAAGGGCAGGATTCAGAAATTCTACAGTAACACCAGAATCTCTCAATGTAAAGTAACTGACATCACACAGCTGATCCAAATTTTAAAGTTAATCTATGAAGACGTACAGAAGATTTTCATAAACCATTCCAACTGGAACATTTATTTTAATTTAAACATTATTTTTTTGACAAAGTTGTACATGTTTATTTTATTTTTTTATTCAAGTAAAACTAAAGGAAAGATGGGTCAAAGTCAGATCTGTACAATATGGATTTATTTTGAAACCGTTTAAAGTATTTATAAAGCATCACAAGCACTGACAATTCTGTGCGTTTTTTCCCTTCATTTAAAGAAAGTGGAGACTTCTTTAAGCAATCACCTGACATGATGGCTGTCTGCCACAGAGCAAAGGTGTGATGGACTTGTTTTTCAATCATGCCAAGTAAAAAATAATCACATTGAAAAATTAATATGATAAAAAGGTTTTTGTGAACAATGTTATGGTTACAAAGCATCATCCATAATAACACTGTCTATTTTTGACATTTTAAGAACCTAATAAATAATCTTAAAGAGTAAATTTCTACCCACTAAAAACATTTTCAGTAAAAATTTCAAAATAAAAAAAATATATAAAAGAAAAATAAGTTTTTGTCTGGAGTGAGAATCATATAGCCGCTGGACATTTTCTTCCAGACTCCTGACATGGACCACTCACTTCTCCACAGTGATTGATGAGAAAATCATAAGCTGCTCTTCCTTGTAGGATTGAAAATAAAAAAGTTAAAAGACCACTCCACCCAGTCGAACCAGGAGATGTGGATCCCTGCCGAACCCAAATGGCTGTAATGGTGTTGAGCTGGGACACTTAATGATGCCTGACAGACACTGATAATCCAAGTTGTAATTGTAGGGAAAAGAAAATAGATTTTAGTCAAAATATATTTGTACACATGCTGTTTTTGCAAAGATGTGTTAAAAGTACACAACCGGAAATATTTGACCTTGTTTATGCTCAAGATTAATATGCACATATCTTTTTAACAAAATACTTTGTGAAAATTTGTTTGTATTGGAAAGAACATAATAGGTTTTAATTTTCTTTGGATTGTCAGCAGAAGAGCAGCATCAGTCATGTTTAACCTCTTCAGACCTGGCGCCCACATACGTGGACATCAAATTAAGGGTTACATTATCACAGTAAAATAAATGTATTCTACTTAACTGGGGATCTTTCACTGTGTGTATCAAATATTAGCTCAGGTATAAAGAGGTTAATGACAGTATGTTTAACTCCACTAAGGAGTAAAAAGAAAAACTCCTTACATTGTAATCACAACCTTACGTAATCATATGCAAACAGTTTTATTAACATAAGAGGAAAAAAATTTGTTTTACGATTTATGATGTGGTGTTTAAAAATGTATATGTAAGAGCTACATACAATAAGATAGATTTTGCTATGACATATTAGGACCACAAAAATAAGATATTCAAACTTGAGTTGAGTTGGAGTACTGTGTTCATACTAAACATGTAATACAAGAAAATAGGTTTTTATTGTTGTCTAAATGTCACTTGCACTGCCGTTCTTTAACAGATTTACATATTATGTAAAAAAAAAAAAAAAAAAAAAATACAAATACTTGCCGATCAAGATGTAAATAGTAGTCCACCGCTGCGTTGCTGAGCTGGAAACTTCAGCTGAAGTGGTTAGCCTCATTAGCATGGAGGGACCGTGGACTGATGAACCTAATGAACTGTGGGCCTGGACCAGAACACGAGGGGAAAAAAACGACTCGTTTCGGTCCCGCCTCTTTCCCCATATTTGGAACATCCGAGTTAGGTGGAGTTAACTCCAGCCAATATGGCGCTGCCCATGAGCTGACAATTTAGGCTTTAAATTGGGAAGTGCGGAAGTGAATGGGTGACGTAAGAGATGATCCGTCTTGTTATATATCAGTCTATGGGCTAGCCCCAATTTTGTGGACAATTAAACAAGTCTTTTCATCTACTTGTTAGATTTGCCAAGTTTCACTTTAATAAATGTGTAGACAACTGTTTTACATAAAATCAGTGGCAAAATATGTTTTATTTTTATATTATTGCTTTAAAACAGTTATCTTATTTACCGTAAATATATAACCAGAAGCATTGAAGGTTTATTTCTGGATGAAAACATGGGGTGTGTATAATTTGTGTGTCCATATTGCTTGTGCAAGAATTTAAGGGTACGGAGTAATATTTTAAGGAAATGATTTGATTATTTCTTGGAAACTATTATTTCAAGGGAATTAATTCAAGGGGAATGAATTAGTATTTTTTTTTCTTTTCCCATGTCAGGTTAGGGGGTCCTAATAAAACACAGCATGTTTGAGCAGTAAGGTGTTACTCTGCTGTTTATAGCATGTTGACAGAGGGGATACACAACAATCAGTGGTAATAATTGCCTTTGTGTGTTTAAAAAAAAAAAACTCGTGATTTATCAGCCATAAACTTTAAAAAAAAAAAAAAAAAAAAAAAAACCTCTATAGGTAACTTTGCTACACGCTAAAGCTCTGAATTTATCTCAATACTGGAGCTGCTGGGAATACTTTCCATTCCTTTCCTCTGCTGCTTCATGATTGCATATTTGCCATGATTTATGTCTTAAGGCAAGGGGTCTGTAACGTAAAACTCCAAAGCCACATGCAGTTTTTAATCCCCCCCATTGTGGCTCATTGGCTTTTAAGAAAAATGCTAATAATTTAGAACATATACAGTATTAAGTTAGATGGTTACGCTAAGCACATATTCCAAAATATGCTGCACAACAATGTCTGGTTGTTTATAGACAAAGTTCACTAAAATATATAACTGGGTTTACATGTAAAGATAATAACTAAAAGCAACACCAATGTAATGTTTATTTTTGATGGTGAAAGGGGAAAAAGAACGATGGTGCACTAAAGTCATAAAAATAGAAAATGTCATGTTTGACATTTTGGATGTCAGTTATTAACTGACAAATATAACACTTTAAAATTCAATTATTCTATGCAACTCCAAGCAGATGTCTAAAGTTGTTCGTAAACTGAGAAAAAATGTTGTTTTCTTTAAACATAAAGTAAAAACAGCAAAAGATCTTTACATTTAAGATGAAGAAACTATAGCCAAATTCACCTAAATAAGAACAACAGAACAACAATTTTTCTCTATTATCATACTAACATGTACGTTTCTTTTAGAGTCAGCTTTTCATTGGTACTCATTCTTCAGCTTGACCTGGTTTGCTGCTACTGGAGAAGAACACTTCCCATAAGAAATAGGCCATGACAGTGTTGAAACAAACCGAACATTTGTCCCCGTTTTTCCTTTATCTTGCCTGTTTGTCCTGTTTAAGAACAAACATACACATGTAAACTCGGTTTAGATGTTCATTCAACCTAAGGCTCTCTGCTATTTAATATGGAAATGCACCAGGAATCACGTCTTCCTTCTGCTAAGCATATCTGTATGGATGCATACTGAAGTGTGTTAATTAACCTGCCACAGTCAGAACTACAGCAGAGCTTAAACAAGGTCATGGGAATGTTAGTTTTGTGATGTGCACCACTACACATAAGAAAAGGATTCAAAGAGGTCACACAGAGAAACATCTACTGTTTCATTGGCCTTTTTCTGGATTTGCCTTCTGATCTATTTGTACCTTGCCTCAGGTTCTGCACTCTCCCAGACAGCTATGATGGTTTATGAACCTCATTTCATCCTAGATTAAGACAAATGGGATAGAAATATTTTGAAATTGACAACATTTTTCTTTCTAAGTCTACTTATTGTTTTCATGCTCTGGCCACTTTTGTTTGCTTCTCTTCAAATTAAATTGAGATCTGTGGCAAAAGTATTATTAAGCCAGACTATTGCACAGCAAAGAACAGTTGAGAAATAATTGTTTAATGGTAGCCAGTATGCCATCGAAGATCAAGATCCTATTAGTTTGACTGCAGACTACAGTCCTTTAAAAGCAGAACCCATACAAATGCAATAGCAGATTAGAAAAAAAACAAACAAATCCATAGTTCTATTTAAGTTAATTGACAGCTTAATACAAATACAGTTTATCTTTAGAAAAATGCAGTTCATACAGGATATTTGTCAAAAACTTTTTTACCAGAAACCAGAAAATCTGCCCTGTTCTATGCATTTCTACACCTATATCTATGTGGGTTTACTTTAACTGAAAATTAATATATTCATAACTGCTGCGAGAGTCTAAAGAGGATTTTAAATGAAACCAGAGCTGCTTGTAGACTGGATTTTCCTTAACTCTGAAACCATGGAAATAGTTGAAGATTTAAGTCATCTCCTCATGGATTACTCATCCATATAAATACTTACTGCCCTCCAGTTAAATGCTTCTCTGTCAGGATTTAAAAACCATTTGACTTAACTTGTTAAGTGAGATGTCAGTAACTGTAGACGCAGGATGGATTGGGTAGAAAAAAAATCACCCAAACCTGTTTTGGAATTTATAAAGCTTTTTTTTGGTGGCAATACCTTAATAATACATACTTTAAGCAGATTCTTTCTCAGTTTAGTGTGCAGCTATAAACTTCTTGTTAACTTGTGCAGATAAAATGTGTTGATGTTTTAACAAAGATTGGTTCTTTTCAGTTTCTAATCATCCCC
Organism: Adrianichthys oophorus; assembly: GCA_036245035.1. NCBI lineage: Eukaryota > Metazoa > Chordata > Actinopteri > Beloniformes > Adrianichthyidae > Adrianichthys > Adrianichthys oophorus. The sequence goes on from BSAI01000104.1 coordinate 5,243,351, forward strand.
AGTTCACATCATTATTAAGAACATGAATATTGACCTTGCTCAACAGTGACAAATGCAAAGTAAAACCAAAAAGGAACCCTATTCTTTTTTTTTTTCTTTTATGAATATTTTTTGACATGATTGCATTTATCACTCTTTTAATTTTTTTCCGTAGAATGTGTGTTGGGTGATACGTTCACTGTCCCTATGTCATTTTTTTAAGTGAGCTTCCTGTCTGATGCTCTTGCCTGAACTTATTTCTGTCTTTCTTAGCAGGAAAGCTCGCCTGCAGTGAAACGCAGCCCATTACCTGACATTTTATCACTATCTAATCGCCTGCCATTACTCTGTGGCTTTCAGTTTCATATCGCTGTCTGCTCCTGTCTACAGTTGCCATTTTCTTTTGTTGGGCAATTTAGAAAGAAAGAACGATGTTTAGATGGGATGTCCATGAGAAAAGTCTCTGCAAATAAGTCATGAAGCTAAAAAGTTCATATTTTTTTAGACCTGTTAAATGTTGCAACTACAAGCCTTTCAATTGTCTTTAAATGAAAAGCAAATAAGCTTAAACTAACATTCTTTTTTTTTTTTGCATTATTTACAAAAATGTTCTTCCTATATTATTGTAGGTGTTCCTCTGTCCACTCAGTGGGGTCCTCAGGGCTACTTCTACGCCATCCAAATTGCCCAATACGGTTTGAGTCATTACAGCAAGAACCTGACAGAGCGTGCGCCCCATGTGGAGGTCTATGACACAGCAGAGGAGAAGGACAGCAGAGCCACAGCACCCTGGAGTGCCCCAAAAGGCTGCAGCCTAAACCGTGTCCACGACAAGTCCAGATCCACCTCTGTAAGGCAGTTCAGTGCTCCAGGTATGTGATTCTTCCATTTGCCCGTACAGCCTGAGGACATCCGGCTTATCTCTCGTTAACTGAGGCTGCGGCAAGCTCGATATGCAGCCCTCTGGAGAGGATGATGAGCTGTGTGAGTTACCACCACAGGGGGAGAATTCTGGCTCTTGTGGTTCACGGTAGATATCCCATTTTGTCAACCCTAGAAATGGTACTGATTTAATAAGCAGCACACGTTTCATCCTGATTTATTCACTTATTAGGTGTTAAAATGCAACTGAGATGTCTCTGGTGAGCAACATTCAAAGTATGAGTTCTATTTTGTGACATAATTGCTACTGCTGCATCCTGGTCCTCCCTTAATTACGTGCTCTGGCTTGCTGTCTTTTTTTGTCATTTCTTTGCAATAACAAGTTTATGCCCACTCTTGTCACACAAAATAATACATATATAGATTAAAATGCTAAAAAAACATGTTTTAGCTGTTTGAACTTTAAAGGTTTGTAGGATATGTTTGGATGTGATTAATGCGTGTTGATATTGCAGAGTTCTTGGGCTGAATCGTAAGTCTCATACTGCATTCACACAGAACACGATTCCCATGTCAATATTGCGTCAGACGCCTAAACCTGGGTCAAATTCACGGGCCATAAATGTGTTCCTAAACTTTTGCTTCACATGGGACATGTGTGGGAGGAGCTACCACCAAAAGTTTTGGCCTCACTGCAACATGGAAACGCTGACTTTACAGCGTGTTCCAGCCTTGTTGGGACATGGTGGGCATCCATCAACCACCCACTACTCCATTCATCTGCTCGATAGAAGGTTTACGAATAAATGTAAGCCTCTGAGGGATCCTACACCTTGATGTTGGTGGGAATCCAGAGATACCAACAGCTTCAAATATGTGCTTGCTTCTTTGTAATGGTATTTTAGCAGCTGCTCTCTTAATCTGATGTATTTGACTGGCAGGAACCTTCCTCCTTCTGCCTTTATCTGCACTAACCTGTGTACGCAAAATGTACTGGCAGCCACGCCTATGTCAGTCTGCCCCAGGGCAGCTGTGGCTACATCGATAGCTCACCATCACCACGTATAAATGAGGAGTGAATGAATAATGGATACACATTGTAAGCACTTTGAGGATCTGGAAAAGCACAGAAAAATCAAATCTATTATTATTATTTTTATTATAATTATGGTTAAGTTTTTCGTACCTTGTCCAAGGCAGATAACTATTTTACCCTTTTCAGCAGCAGAGATCTTTATTCTTTCCCTTATTGCTTGAAAATGTTTTCCTTTTAATTAAACTCACCTGGCAAACTAATTATCACAAGTGTCTGAGATTAATTTTAGCGATCCAAGAAGCCCAGAGACACACTATCATCCATGAGTTTAATTGAAAAACAAAGAATTTGATCTTTTTTACACTTAAATACAGTTTGCATAGTAATTTGCTAAGCACTGTATATCTCATTTACAATGCATGAAAGACACAAATGATGTTTAAAGATTAGATTTATTTATTTTGGAGAGCGCTACAAAAGCATTGGTAATCACGTCTCCATGTCTGGGTTCATGAGATCATTCAGAGATTCTCCCAGTTCGATGAGCTTCACTATCTACTGCAGGAGCAGCGTCTGAATGATGCACGCTTTCAGTGGTACTTCTGCCTCATTGTGACCCAGTTTGAGGACTTGCTGTCCTGCATTAGTCTGAGGAGGGAAAACCTAAAAATGGGAAGAAAATCAGAGGATCTTTTTGTTATTGTCTTGATACCAATAAGCAAACTGTCATAAAGTTTAGCAATCAGAACAATCAGATTTCATGTTGATTTTGACTTCACCTGCTAGTTGCATCATTAACGCATCACGAGTCCCTGATTGGTTAGCACAACTCCCGAAGCTCTTCTTAAAATTGAAACTGTGATCACTAGATTGCACTCCAAAATTCAAATGATTTATCATTTAAATAAAAGTAAGTACGCGTTTTGATTTTTTTTTTTTTTGTTTGTTTGTTTTTTTTTTTTAATCATCTAAGTTTTCATCACCAGAACTTGGTAGATTTGTAGTCGTACTAAAACATTTTTTATTAGGTTTTTACTTCAGCAAATGGGTGATGTCATATTTAGTGTTTTTAGTTTTTTTTTAAGAGAAAAAAAACTGATCATTAGTCTGAATGCATTAAAATCCAGGGCACTAGATAGTCCTGCACTTATTGTCTTTTCGGTGTTTGGAAATGAATTGTATTTGGACACATCTTAGATGCTGTAGGGTCAGATTAAGTTGCTAGCTGGATTTCTTGTATTGTCATGGACTTTGCTGCTAAAGAAGTACGGAGATCATTTAGGACCATTAACATCAGGTGTCTTTTCTTTTTCCAACTCCTATAAACTAAAATACCTTTTTAGATTTTATTTTAATGGGAACATTTTAAATTGTTTACGGGTTTTATTTAAAAATGAATCTTTGGATCTTAGCTTTGTGTTCCATAAAACCTTTAACAGCACAGCATGGATTGTGTTTGCACTTGAGAGTGTGTCCAGCCTGGTTTAAAGCTGTAGCACGACAGAAAGCAGTTATTTTTGGAACGTGGAAGTCACTCTTTTGCCCGTTGTTAACTGTGAGCTTCTCTCATTCCCCTCTCATCTCTTGCTGATATTCCAACACTCTTCCTCTGTCAAGCTCCTGTCCCTGCTGTAATTTTCTCCTCCTACTAATTCTTCAGCTCTGCATCTCTCATCATCACCAACTTCTTTTCATTTCCCCCCATAAGCCCTTCTCTTCCCTGCTAAGCTTGTCTCGAATGGTCAGCTTGTCATCACTGCATTATTTTCTCATCATCTTGGTTTCTCTTCTCATGAATCTTCCCCAGTTTAACCCAGATGTCTGTCAGTCTTCCGCTGCTGTTTGCTCACTTCCCACCACTTACGATTCCTCGAGATAACACTCACGTCTGCCCCTTACTAGTGCTTTATGCTTCCCTCTCATCAAATGTTCCCATTTTTCTCTTGCTGTCAGTCTTTTCATGCTCCACCTCCCTCTTTTCTCCAAACAGTACGTAGGGTGCGGGTGTTGAGCAGTCTCTCAAAGCCTCTGACAAGTGGATCAATTGTCTGTCCCTTGATAATAACCTGCTGTCTAGTATCCACTCATAACTGTGAGCACTGTCTGCCACCGAGCACCTTTATTTTCCCACAGCTGTTTGCTCGATGGATACTTGAGAAATTAATTTTGTTCTCACCATTCTCTCAATCAGATGTAATCTCACAACTGCAGAAAACGAGCTTTCTCTTCTGCCTGTCCATCTCTATCGGGATTTCTGTGTTCCACAGACTGGTTCCAGAAGTGGCCAATCTCAGCTCACTTCTGTGTGGGATGCTTCCATCATTCTTGGAGTTGCTCAGTAGCCTCAAATCAAGAACCAGGATTTACAAGCCAAATTTTCCTCAGTTTTTATTTCAATAAACTGTCTTTTCTGTTTTTTCTTAAGTTTTTTTAAGAGCTGTATCAAAGTCCACCAAGACTTTGTGGAACAGAATCTAAACCTGGAGGAGTATTTTCTTCATTTTAGAAAATGGAAACTGTTTTTTTTTCCCTTTTATCATGATTTAAAAAAAAACAAACAATGAAAAATAGAGGATGCTTGGTCTGTAGAATCTTTCAGAGCCACGCGGCTGCTTTCTTTATGCTACTTTCCTGAAAACTTAGTGGAATTGGGCTTTTATTTTTATCAGAACTACTTTTAGTTTATGAGCCTCAGGTGCTGAGCTGCTGGTGGTCTCAAAGGATCAGAATAAAAACAAACGGCAAAGCAACATTCCAGCACTGAGGGCCTCACTTATGGAACAGCCTGTCTAAGGATGTGAGGGCTTCATCCACTGTGGAGGTTTTCCAGGCAAAACTCAAAACTCATCTTTTTAGCTCAGCTTTTATGTAGCTTTTACATGTCTGCATGTTTTGATGTAATTTTTGGACTGTTTTTGTAGAATGTGTATGTGTGAGCTGTTGTGTAGCAGGAAAAGTGCTCTATAAAGTTTAATTTGAAAATTGAGACGCTCTTCATTTTTGAAATTTTTCTTGACAAGTTAACTGCAGAATTTTCTGCATGTGTCCGAACATATGTCGTGCAACAAAAAGTGCTGGACTTACTTTACTGTGTTCAGACAGACAGACACATTTTGATAACGTCCGTGCTGGAATTTGTCATAAATTTAGCTCAGATATGGACAATATATTATTATAAGTGGCTATTAAACTTTGTTTCCTGTGGATCACAGTAAATACCTCTAACCCTTCCATTTTTCAGAATTGTAAATGTGAAGCCACTGCAGCATACAAAGTTGCATCTGCAGTAATTAAATGGGCTCTGACAGTTCTGCACGAGTGGGGCTAGTTCATATGAAGCTGACTTCAAAAACAATGATACTGGGTTACATGCGTGCAACAATTCCCCTGTGCGTTTTCAAGCAATCTGAATCCAGCTCAGGAATTGAGGACAATGGCACTGCCAATAAAACAGGAAGTCGAAGTAAGAAAAGATTAGAAGTTTGGAGTCGAAGGATTTAATTACTTGAATATTTTAAGCTTTTTGGTGAAAGGAGAATTGTTCTAAAATCCCTCAGGAGAGGAGGGATGTTAAATTTATTTATTTATTTATTTATTTTATGCCCTTTTCACAGCATTTTCTCTCATGTGGGTGAAATGAGCCCCTCCAAGCCCCATTCTTTAGTGCATTATTTCAGATCGAATCGAATGTTCACTGAGGGGATGGTGAAGTAACACAATTTACAGGAAAAGGACGATTGATCCACAGGTTCAGTGAAGCCTCTTTCGTCAGGTCGATTCTCATCTTTCAACTTATCAAAGAAAAGAACTGTTATTATAGAATACCTTTAAAAGCTTATATTCCAGAACATCTCTGTTGATGCATAGTGATGTTGCAGGAAATTACAATAAGAGAATATACATTCCAGCTTTTGTCTGGGAAAACTAAAGAGAACGTTGTTAAAGTTGGATGTCTTTATTGAAATATAACAAATATAATTGTTAGAATTTTGTTCTCAAGACCAGCTTTTTCTTATTGCTGTCTCATGGGCTGCTGGAGCGTATCCCTGCTGTTTTGCGTTAAAGGCAGGGCTAGGAAAGGGGTTGATAGTTCATTACATATACCAACAGTCACACACACTCAATCCAAAGGAACGAGTTAGCTACTCCAATTAACCGATCAAATGTGTTTGAACCATGGGAGGAAGGCAGAGTTCCTGGAGAAAATGGGCCCTGGAAGGACCCAGTGGGCTTAAGCTACAGCGCTGATCACCATACCCTTTTTAGAGTGGGATTATCTAATTCATCTTTAGGGAAACGACAATAGAGTAGTTGAACTACTGATAGTGCCGTTTGTGACAAACCAAAAAGCAGCAAATGGTGTCAACATCTAACTCCAGATCCAGAAAAATGTAACGAATTTTAAGTTCCAGATATTCAATGTGGTTTCACAGATTGCTCTGCAATGTTTATTTATGTTTTATTTTTATTTTTTCTAACCCCGTCTTGTCCAGCAGCTAAGCAAACTGATAAGATGGCCTTTTATGTTGGACAGATTTTACGGTAAAGGTACATTCACATGGGCTCTGTTGACTCGCGTTCAAGCTGCCACTCACAACTAAAGGTCTATGTAACAGACCGTAAACCCTTGTTTCAAGCTACTGCATCAAGAACTCTCGTGTTCACGTGTCGCTACGCAAGTTTTTAGGTCTGGTTTCAAGCTCTACGTACAGATTGGGCGTTCATTGACTCGACCTATTGTTCAACCAGTTGAACTTCTGACTGCTAAGTCTCAAACGCTGAACTTTGACCAGTCAGGGACTCAGATTTGGTAATGACGTGTAGAAACACAGAACTATTAATGGTTGGAAACATGATCATGAAGAAGAAATTAATAATTGCTGTTTGTACCCGGCTGGAATTATACAACACCAAGTCTTTCATATATTGGAACAGAGCTGTGAAGCCTGGGGGCAAGATTTGCAGGATTTTCACTGCTTTTACATTTTGCACCAAACTTCTTGCAACTGTAGGTGGTGCACATATTCTAGTAGACAAAAAAAAAAGGAAACAACAAAAATCCCCTCCCTGCTTGTCCAGTGTGTAAACGCCATCAGCTGAATGCGCGTTCATGAAATCGCTTATAGCGATAACACATATAACACATGACCGGTGTGAATGTTTCATTACAAGAGGGGTTTTTGTAGCTGCATACACCAGAGGTGCATACTTGTATAAATCCTTCTAGTATTTGAAGCTAAATTTATTTTTATTGTTTTTGTGTTCGATTTTTGTGGGACTGAACAGAAGACGGAGAGATTGTGAGATTTGCTCTCACAATCTCTACTTGTACTTGGGGATTTAACTCCTTTTGTTGAATTGATGTGACCCTTTGTAGAAAGAGTCAAAGTACTCTCCTAGTGTTATTAATTTGAAGATGTTTTTTGTCTCTGATCTGCTGGCTTCCTTCCAGCTTAATGTGCTGCATGCAAAAGTACAAGATTTTACCTTTTAACAGCGGAATGTCAAAGAAGACTCTTTAGCAGTCAGTTTGTGTGAGCCACAACAGCTGCAGAATGCCTGACAAGAAATGATGGCTGGGGAAGCTGCCGTGACTGCGGCAAGTTTGCTCAAACATTTTGATGCAATAGTTGTCATTCAGTCTATCATCTCCCTGCACTCCATAAATTACTTATTTATACAACACACCATAGTTTGTTTATGATATGGCCAGCAATCAATTCCCTTTATTCCTCGGTAAACATGCTTTGATTACAGCCTCTCTGACATTGTCTAAGCTATCCAATTCAAATGACCTAATAAGAAAGAGGCGTGTTTGGTAACAGTGCTATAAGATTAGACAGCTCTTTCATGTAAAATGTCTTCTCCAAATGTCAAAGTGGGTCCCCAGTGGCGGGGGCCAAAACTCTGCTGCTTGGAAAGAGGGTATTCTACTCCACTTAAATGTCCTTTATATATTGGTAACCTTTTACAAAACTCATGTTATTAAAGCCCTTACATGTCAACCTGTAATCCAATAATATTTTTAAATAACTATTTTTATCACAAGAAAACATAAATTGAAGATTTTTTTCTTCTACAATGAATGTCTTAAAGCTTTCAAGACTTTGTCATGATGTGATTTCCGATCATCATTTTAAAAGTGTTGCCAGTGGTCTTTTAATTATGATTATGCAGTTTCTAGCCACAAAATCCCCAAAAACTAATTTCCTAGGACATAGTTTCTGCAGAGCAGCTGTTGTTCATTCAAAATTCATCTAATTTGTGGGCGGGACCGTTGACACGGAGCAACCCCGCCCACATTCCCCTCCTGTTGCTGAGAGCTCAGAGCAGGGAGCTTTGGGCCCACCAATTGTATTTTTTACGCAGTAAATAAGTTGTATTTCAAAAGGCATTTTGGGTCGGCTCCTGAGACGCAACAATTTAAATACTCAGAAATGCAATTTTAAGCTTAATTTTCTTTACATTTGTCTGTCATTATCAGAAAAATACTACAAAAACATGTAGTTCTTGTAGTAACTACATTTATTTCTATTATAAAAACGTTCGGAATGGAGCAGGGAGACTTTGGACCTCCCTTATCAACTGCTGCGTCACAAACCTGAACTTTTTCAACCGCGGGACTTCATCTGCTCCTGATCCAACACAATTTGAATAAAGAAATACTCAAAAATGTAGTTTTGTTCCTAAATGTATTCATCATGAGAAAAATGCTACAAGAACATGTTAAAAACATCATTTTCAATGGAGTGGGTCTTTAAATATAGTTTATGGATAACAATGCAAAACAAAAAGCAGATCTATTTATTTTCTGGAAACATGAGACTTAAACGCATTCACAGCTTTGAGTAAAACGTTGTTCTCACATGTGAGCATGAATATAAGGAGCTGAAAATGTCATCAGTCACATGTCTGGAATTGCACAGCAGGTACCAACTGCATACATTTTCACGTGTTTGTGCGTCATGCCTCCTCGTGTATACAAACACGGTTGACACTGACATATTTCCAGCAGTATGTCATCTCTGTCTGACTGGTTGCTAAACAGCAAGAGAGCCGAGCAGTGGAGGTGGAATCTCGTCTGTATTCGCTGCTCATCCTTTATTGATGGCAGAGTAATCACAGGGCCAGAGTACAAATCCACTTACTCTCTGCATTGCCTTAAGTAATGGATTTATGAGTGCATTAAAGAGCCGTAGTCTTCTAGAGGCCCCTGCCAGACTGTCTCTGCCTTCACTCTGCGCCTGATCGACTGTCTTTGTCTCATTCGGCATCAAGCGCTTCTCCTGTTGCAGCTCATTTCATGTGAGCTCTTTCTGTCTTCTGCTGACTGTTGGCTCATTTTCACGCTCTCCAGTTTGAGCGAGCTTTAGGAGCATTTGCAAAATCAGTTATTCCATTATACTTCTTTTTTCTTGACTTTCATAGATCAAGGAATAGCGGTCTTGAGAGATAAACCAGCAGGATTTGAGAAGCAGAAGTACTAAAAAGAGGAAGTTTACATTGTTTTTGCTTGACTGGTATTAGGATATATTAATGCAAAGGAAACTGAATGCTGTTTTTTTTTGTTTATGTAAACAGTCTGACTGTAACAATCAGCCTCAAAGACCCATTCCAATGAAAATTTTTTTTTTTTTTATGTTCTTGTGGCATTTTTATGATGATGGATGACACTTTTAAATAAAAAAATAAGACTAAATTCAACTTGAGTATTTCTTTATTCAAATTGTTGTGAATCAGGAGCAGACAAGAAGCTCCAGTTTGGAAAAAGCCTGTAGCAGTGACGTAGGTCATGTAGGGTTGTGAGGAGCTGTAAGCTAGGAGGAGAGAGTGTAAAATAATCGATGACGGAAGTGGGAGTGGGCTTACTTCATGCCAACAGTCCCACAACTTGGAGGAGAATTTCTAATGAACTCCTGCCGCTTGTCCTAGAAAAAGACTTTTTTTTTTTTTTTTGCTAAAAATGCCATAAACATCATTAAAAAACCCAATGGGAACACTTTGAAAATGGATCAAAAGAGGGTCAGAGCGGGACTTTAAATGATTGAAATGTTTCCTTTAACCAGACGCCCTTAAAAAGTAGACTTTTTCATTTCGCCTTTCCTCATTGTGTTTGTGACGTGGTTTTATTGTTTCAGAGTCGTCAGAGGGCGTTTCTCTCCAACTGCGCAACTCCAGAGATTTCATCCTAAGCTTAGACATCAAGTTTGTCTCAAACGGCAGCGTGTCCGTGATCCTGGAAACCACAGAAAAGGGCGCCCCCTTCACCATTCACTATGTGACCACCACACAGCTCATTGCCTTCAAAGACCGAGACATCACCTATGGCATCGGGCTGCGCACAGCCTGGAGCACCCTGACCCGAGACCTCCTGACCGACCTGAGAAAGGGTGTCGGTCTGTCAAACACGAAGGCCGTCAAAGCCACTAAGGTAACGTCAGACCAGAATCCATGGAGCGTATAAGTCCATAAAGCACTGATTAGAACTGCAGCAGTAACAATACACTGAATATTAATGTAGAATTCATGTGAATTAACCACCAACATTCTTTCCAACTACCTTAACTCTTCAACCATTGACGCAATTAACGTCATTCCAACAGATCCTAAGGAGGAGAAAAGCAGTCCTGGGATGATATGCACCACCTTACAGTAGTGAAGTGTTTATGCCATCATCTCAAACCAGCTGAATCTGTCACGGAGAAAATTGACTTTGCGGTGTTATGCAACACTTTACGTCAGTAATGTACTACATATTGGTGCAAAGCCGTTTTCTCCACATCAGAATCACGTTGATTCATGCTGATTGAGTAAACGGTCGAGGTGTTGTGTTTACATAACAAAGAGTGTGGTTTATTTATGTTTTGCCGGTGACCTCTCCAGTGTTAACAGGTTAGGAAACCAGTGAGGACATGTTTTCATGATTTGACTGATTAGTGCTCCAGTAGATGATTTTTATTTAGATTTAATGACTCGCTTTTTCTGAAATGATAATGCCATCTGTCAAGCTTGAACTAATGCCAGTTTAAGATTTTTTGTGACAAAATTAGGAAATTCAAACTTTAAAGTTTAAAAGTACCAGAATTGCAATTGACTTTTTTTTTTCTTGTGCATAACCCCTTAATGCCTATTGTCGCAAATAAGTGACAAACCACTCAGCTCTATACCTAAATGTAGAATCTACTTAAAAGTAAAAACATTGTTTTCATAGCTGGAAATAAATTCAGACATTAAGGGATTAAAGTTATATTTCAATTATGTCCTGTATTTGCCAGGTCTATATCCTTTTTCTTTACAGATTGCTTATAATTTAATGTCTTTTTTTTAAAAGTTTTTGTGAAAAATGAGCATAAATGTAATGATAAGAACTCCTAAGCGTGTTTGTAAATGATCGTATTTGCTCTGGTTTCTTAGATAATGCCCAGAAGGGTGGTGCAGTTGGTCCTTCATGGACGCGGCTTTGTAGACAACATCACAGTCTCCACCACCTCCCACATGGCCGCCTTCTTCGCTGCCAGCGATTGGCTGCGTAATAACCAGGACGAACGAGGAGGATGGCCCATTATGGTCACTCGTAAACTTGGCGAGGGCTTCCGGCCTCTGGAGCCCGGCTGGTACTCAGCCATGGCTCAGGGCCAGGCCATGTCTACGCTGGTGAGAGCCTACCTGCTCACGAAAAACCAGGCGTACCTCAAGGCTGCCCTCAAAGCAGTCGGACCGTACAAGGTGCCTTCAGCGCAGCATGGGGTCAAAGCAGTGTTCATGAACAAGTACGACTGGTATGAGGAGTACCCTACCAGCCCCAGCTCGTTTGTCCTCAACGGCTTCATCTACTCCCTGATTGGGCTCTACGACTTAGCAGAGACAGCCGGCGAGAAGCTGGGCAGGGAGGCGGGGCAACTCTTCAGCCGTGGCATGGAGTCACTGAAAGCCATGCTGCCTCTCTTTGACACAGGATCTGGAAGTATCTATGACCTGCGTCACTTTATGTTAGGAACCACGCCCAACCTGGCTCGCTGGGACTATCACACCACGCACATTAACCAGCTCCAGCTGCTTGCGTCCATAGACAACGCCGCCATTTTCAAGGACGTCATCAAGCGCTGGAAAGGCTACTTGAAAGGGATTCGAGCCAAGCACAACTAGACAAATAAGGAGTGTTACTTGTGTGTTCTGTGTGTCAGATGAATGAAGGTGAGTGTTCTCCCTGTAGAACCAGGTTCTCCAACAGAGGGAAGAGTTCAGTCTCCTGCAGCTCTGTGCTGCAAGCTTCTTGTGTGCTTCGCTGCAATACTTTTGTTTTTCTACGACATGAACTGGTTTTATTTGTTCCCATGAGGCTGGACTCAGTGCGAGTTACGTTCAGGTAAAATAGATGTGTATTTTGTTTAAAAATAAATAATTTTCCTCTTGGAGAGACAGAAACTCATTTCAGACATGCGTAAAATGAACCACTGTCATTTTTTAATCAGCATTTCTTATGTATTTCATCTCAGAATGCAAAGTTTATGAAAAGTGATTGTACATAACAAGAGTATTTTATTACATAGTCGATAGAGGATGTTGCCAAAAAGGTAGATCAGTGAGCTGTTCTGTTTGTGTCTCTTCAGAGTTGGAAGTTTTATACTGACAAATAACTGCTCCTCTCTAAAATCAGAACAAACATTTGACTACGGGATTACATTAAAACTTGAAATGAGGTCTCATTTATTTCCCTCCTAAATGTAAACACTGAAGAATGGATTAGGTGTCAGTTTGCTGCTTAATCTGAGCTCCAATGAATTACCAATCCTTCTGAACTCACAGTGATGAAGAACCCTAGAAACACACATATCATCCCTGCAGTCCTTCCTGCTGCAGATTTAACGTATAGATACTTCTAAAGCTGCTAATATGAGACAAGTTATCACTAAAAGCAGTTTGGTGTTCTGAGTGAAGCTTTTTTTTTTTTTCTCAAACAGGCTAACCAGTTTAAGGAAAGTAGGGGGATCGCCCAAAAATGTAGCTAAAAATCAAACCTGCTCACCCACACGATTGATGAAGAATTAACTCTAAAGCTTCGTTCACATCGGCCACGCGTGTTAAAGCGTCCACTTTCAAAGAAAAGTCTATGTAAACACGTGTTTTGGGCTTCCGTGTTCAAAACTCTTGCACTCATGTGTAGCTACGCAAGATCTTACCCCCGTTTTCGGGCTCCACGTACAAAACGCCAATGAATGCGCGTTGAAAGTTAAACCAGGTTGAACTTTGACCAATCAGGGACTCTGAGTTGGCAGTGATGTTTGGACGGCATCATTTTAAACTCAAAGAAGTGCTGACCATTTGAAAATAGATTGTGGAGTAGAAATTAATAATTGGTGTTTGTGCCCGGCCGGAATTATGACACCACGGCTGAATTCCCATTGTTTCCCTACTCCAGTGGCTTCTCCCTACCCCTACATTTAGCCCTCCAAGTGGATTGTGCTTAAGAGCTCACCCATGTGAATAAAAAATGCATTTCTCCTCCGCGCCAAAAGCGTGACAAGGATCACGCTACTGCTGGAGGGATAGCCAGCCATAAGTTTCCCCAAGTCTTTCAAATATCAGAATAGAGCTGTGAAAGAAAAAGCCTGGAACAAGAATGCTGAGATTTGCACCGCTTCAACGTTTCACACAGAGCCTCTTCCAACTGTAAGTACCGTACATGCATTAGTAAACAGTAGCAAAAAAAAAAAAAACAAAGAAGAAGCCCCGCCCGGCTTGTCCAGTGTGAACACCATGGACTAAAGACGGGTTCTTGAACACGTGTCACAAGCTCGGTGTGAATGTAGCATCAATTGTTGCATCTTTTCCGAAAGATGTTGGCAGCATATTTATGACTGAAACTAAAGAAAGCAGTCATTCTTAGAATATTAGCTAACAATTAAATGAAGCATTTTTTTTTAACAATCTCGTAATGAGTCTTTTCTAATCACCTGTTTATTTGTTTTGTAGAATTATTGCTGTTTGCTTTCAAGCCCCGCTCCTTTTTTGTGTTGTTTCCTTGGGCTCTGGTCATTAAAGCCCTTTCTCTGCAGCTCAGAGCAGAAAACTGTAATTACAGATGCAAGTGTAGGCGGTGTCTTGGTGGTGTAGAGGAAGGTGGGCAGCTGCAGCTGCCTCTCACCGCCGCTCAGCTCCCACCGTGTGAGAGGAGTGCCAGCCTAATGAAAGCTGGAGGTGAATTCTTCAAGGTACACTCAGACCCCGTAGGGCTCTTGAGGCTCCTCCGGCCTGGCTGAGTGCATGAACTCTTGAGTGATGCTCTGGAGAAAGACAGTTCTCCCTGCTAATAAGGTGGAGAGGCTGCAGCTCTGCACAGTCACCAGTCAGCGGAAAGTCAGCGCTTTAACAAGCTGTCTGTGTCGATGAAGCTCTCATCGATCTGCCATAAACATCATGAATACGAGGCAGGGCTTCTTTTTATAAAATTGGTCTAAACTTCGTTTCTTAGATTGTGAGTCGCCGTGTACATCAATTGAACTAAATTGAAATCTGATGGAATGCATTTACAATTTGAGTGATGTTGATAGTAAACATAAATATTTTGATGTGAAATTGTGTAAGGACTCGTATCGACCTCCTTCCATGTAATGCAGATGTTAGCACATAGACTTGCAATGTCTGAACATGAATATGTGCAGTATTGGGTAGAAAGGCTGCACATGTGATGCAGATTTTGTCCTTTTTTTCTGACTTTTGTTTTTTTTTAAAAAGAAGCTTTGAGTAAACAAATATTTTTTTGTTTCATTTGTATATTTTTTTGTTTGTTTCAAAGCTAAACACTAAAATGTTTTAACATAAAAAGATTTTTGTTTTCTGAAAAACATGTATTTATACCAAGGTAGTTTATTCAAAACCATGTGACTCTGTATATTTTGAAGCCATTCAGCATTAGGTGATGGTAACTTAGCATGGAAATGTCATGGGGGGACACTGCCTTGTAGAAATACTGGTTTTTCTTGGTGTAGGTTTGGTAAGTTAATCATTGGTGGGGGTGGGGGGGGGGGGGTGCAACAGAAATGAGCGTTTTCTCGGCTACTGTTTTTAAAGGGATGTTAGCTACTGGCTGCGGTTCCCCTTCAGAGTTTTTGTTTATTGTTAGATTACAAATGATTAGATATTTGTTCATTTTTATAAAAGCACAAATGCTGTTCTGTCATCTTCACATGGTTTTATGAATGAGTTTTTTATCTTTTTTAGGACAATGTGCAGCACCTTCACTGGGTAAGCTGCTATTGTTGTTTAGTCACAATTAGGAGCTTTTTTTAGTTTTCTCTTTTCAGTTGTTTTCTTTTAGTTAGTTAACAAAAAATGTGTAAAAAAGAGAAAAAAAAATACTCTAATGGCCGTAGCGGTCAGTGTGATTTATGCAATGAGATGTTTCCTGGGGTTTGTGTCTCTGACACACCTGGAGGGTTTGTATAGACTCGCAATTAAAGCACAATGTGCAAATACTATGTTTTTTTTTTAGTCCGAGAAAGTGTTTATATACAGAGAAAATCTTTGTGCTTTAAGAAGTTGCTTTTTAAAGATGTAAAAAATAAAATAAAATAATTTTTCTTAAATATCTGCTGAGACTTTTTTTTTTTTTTTGTTTCTTTTGTTTTTCAAGGCTCTTACAGATTGATAAAGTTCTGATACAGTTTTTGCTCTATGAAGCTGCTTGTATATATATGTGTGTGTGGGTGTCGGGGTGTGGGTGTGTTTACAGTGGGGCAACAAAGTATTTAGTCAGCCCCCAATTGTGCAAGTTCTCCAATTTAAAAAAGATTGGAGAGGCCTGTAATTTTCATCATAGGTATACCTCAACTATGAGAGACAAAACATGAAAATCACATTGTCTGATTTTTAATTAATTTATATTTCCAAATAAATGGTGGAAAAAAGTATTTGGTCATCAACAAACAAACAAGATTTCTGGCTCTCACAGACCTGTAATTTCTGTAAGAGGATCCTCCACTTGTTACCTGTATTAATGTCACATGTTTGAACTTGTTATCCATATAAGAGACACCTGTCTACAACCTCACGGTTACTCTCCAAACTCCACTATGGGAAAAATGTATCTGCAATGGGTAAGCAGTTTGGTGTGAAGAAATCAACTGTGGGAGCAATTATTATGAAATGGAAAAACATACAAGACCACTGATGAATCTGTCTATCTGGGGCTCCTCGCAAGATATCCCCCTGTGGGGTCAAAATGATCACAGGACCACAAATGTGGGGCCCAGAGAATGACCTGCAGAGACCAAAGTAACAAAGGCTACCATCAGTAACTCACTACACCGCCAGAGACTCAAACCCTGCAGTGCCAGACGTGTCCCCCTGCTAAAGCCAGTACATGTGCAGTTTGCTAGAAAGCATTTAGATGATCCAGAAGAGGATTAGGACAATGTCCTTTGGTCAGATGAAACCAAAATAGAACTTTTTGAGGAAAAACTCCTTACGTCATGTTTGGAAGAGAAAGAATACTGAGTAGTATCCAAAGAACACCATGCCTACTGTTAAGCATAGAGGTAGAAACATCATGGTTGGGGCTGTTTTACGGCAAAGGGACCAGGACGACTGATCTGTGTAAAAGAACGAACGAGGCCATGTATTGTCAGATTTTGAGTGAAAACCTCCTTCCATCAGCAAGGGCAGTGAAGATGAACCGTGGCTGGGTATTTCAGCATGACAACAATCCCAAACACACTGCTCAGGTAACAAAGAAGTGGCTTGGTAAGAAGCCTTTCAAGGTCATGGAGTGGTCGAGCCAATCTCCAGATCTCAACGAGGGCTGTCAACAAAGATTATTTTGGTAGTCAACAATTATTGTTTGCGTAAGGTGATGTGCAATTTTTTTTTTTTTTTTTTTGAAAAAAGATGACAGTGCTGGTAGTCATTCCGTGAAGGTTTGCATCATGTATGGTACTGCTAATACTCAGCATATGGTGCTTTTTTCAGAACATTAAACTTGTATAGTTCAGGAATGTCAATTTCAGCTTAAACAAGATAACAAGTTTAAGGTCCCAGATAAGCTTTATGCTAGCACAAAAAAGCCCAAATTGGCTATGTCTTTTTACTGGATGTATTAAATTAAAATGATATGCAAAAAAAAAATCACCATATTTATACTTTTGATTAGAACAATAGTTTAGAATCAACAAAACTGATAAAAACACAAAGATTTAGACAGAAACAAATAGTGTTTGTCAAAAACTATTTTTTGGTCAACTTTCTGGTTCACTTCAGTTGTAAACAAAACCCTAAACATCACTGTTATTTTGGATCATTTAACAACAAATTCTGAAAATGTTCTCCACAGTTTTTCTGTCCGCACGGTTCTGCAATACATAATTTTCTAAACCATTGTATTTTAGTGCAAAGTAAAGTTATGAAAAGTCCCTTTTCCCCATGGCAGAATCAGCTGCTTTCCACTGATGATGTAATCACTTCACTGTGCAGAGCTGCATATCAGCGCAAGGCTGCTTTTCTCTGCATCAGAATCTGCTAGAATTTCGTTAATTACAGAAACTGTTGAAGAGTTACTGGAATCAAAAGACTATACACTGGAGATAAAGCTCCAGTTAGTAAAGTAGTTTGCTCAGAACTTGTGTCAGAAAATGGAATTTCAGTCATCGCTTTTTTTTTTCCAACTAGAAAAACGAACTCACTAGTTTTACTTTGAAAGTGGGAAGCTTCATCGACACTTTATTTTGAAGATTTGTTTACTTCAGGTGATAGTAGTGCTGTACATTTGGCTTATTTTTAGTTTAAAAACTTAATAAACATGTCAGAGCAAAAACTGCATTTTTCCCGAATTGTATTTTTACTACACTCAACCATATTTATAAAGATCATGAATCAGCGATCTTGGACGTCGCTAATATTCATACTCAAATTTTTGGGAGCTGATTGTGAGTATCAGAGTACTCAGATACTTGTTACAGCCCAATAATAGCATGATGATAGAAAGCATTACACTCACTCTCTAAAAATAAGATGTGAGTACAATCTATCTTGATGAAGACTTCCTTCAGGTGCTGTGCACGGCTGTTGTGCTGCAGTGAAACATAATCTTCCTCTATGGTTGAGGAGCAGCTATACCACCTCCAAAACCTCCTGTTTTGCTTTGAGATCCAAATGACTTTGTAGCTGGTGGTTATTAAAATCATTTAAAAATGA
>BSAI01000104.1:5261535-5409461 GCA_036245035.1 Adrianichthys oophorus
CGTTGATAATTTTATTAAATCAATGACGTCGACTAATCGTTGACAGCCTTAATCTCAACCCCATAGAAAATCTTTGGAGGGAGCTGAGAGTCAGTTTTGCCCAGCGACAGCCCCAAAACATCACTGCTCTAGAGGAGATCTGCATGGAGGAATGGGCCAAAACACCAGCAACAGTTTGTGAAAACCTTGTGAAGACTAACAGAAAACGTTTGACTGCTGTCATTGCCGACAAAAGGTATATAACAAAGTACTGAGTTGAACTTTTGTTTTTGACCAAATACTTATTTTTCATCGTCATTTACTGATAGATTCTTTAAAAATCAGACAATCTGATTTTCTGGATTTTTTTTTCTCATTTTGTCTCTTCTCGTTGAGGTATACCTATTATAAAAATTACAGGCCTCTCCAATCTTTTTCAGTGAGAGGACTTGCACAATTGGGGTTGACAAAATACTTTGTTGCCCCACTATCTGTAAGTTTTTTTTTTCCCAGCAGGTTTAAAATTGAATCAGACAGAAAACTCATTGATGTCAGAAATTGCTCATTTCCAGCTATGCAGCTGGAAAAATGAAAGAAAAATGGCAAATAACTGGTGAAAAATGTTCTCTATTACCAGAATTGTCATTATTAATTTCCAGATTCTTATTTTAACTGAAATCTTTTTTTTCCTCTCTTAATAACTAAAGCGGACTTTTTTTTAGCTGCAAACCTAATTTTTTGTGTTCTCTTCAGTTCTAAAGCTTTAAACTGTGGATTTGAGTTCGTTTTAAATAATAATATTGCTTCTTTTTTTCCATTTCTTCTATTGATTTCATTTCTCTGTACAACCATCAGCAGAACAAATTAAGAGTTTAAAAATGACCAAGGAGGGGAACGAAAGCATACACCAAGAACAAACATATTTTCTAAAGGTCTGACTAAACTAGAATATAAATGGTGAACAGGAGCTGCTAAAAGGCAGGAAGCATGTGAGGTAATTGAGAATGAGCTGCAGGTGAGAAGACCGGCTGGCTGAGAGGAAGGAAGGTGACTCAGGTAAGTGAGGAAAAGAGAGCAGCAGAAGTCAAAACTGAAAGGACATTTGAACATGCAGGGGATAACTTGTGAAAACACATCCACAAATGCTTTGAATGACATTACCTTTCAAAGAAACTGTCAGGAATGTGTGTGTGTTTTTTGGCTGCTGATTCTTCAAGCTGATCAGACATTTGTTCACTTCCACACTCGTTCAGGTTCAGAAAGGTCTCTGCTGCAGAGAAGCAGTTCATAATGCCGTCCTTGTAAAAATAGTTAAAAGCAAAGCTCTTCTGATTAATAATTTATCCTAATTAGGCTCTTCTGATCCTGTGAGAAACCTGATGAGGACGGTCTGCTGCTATCTGCTTGCAGTTTTCATTACCTTCAGGCCTTATTATAATCCAGTCATAATTTCTCACACAGAGTTTCAGTATTCGGCGTCCCCTTGGACACCAGACGCATCTCCCAGTCCTGTCATTTGTCTTCCATAGATTTGACCACAGTTTTTTATGTTTGCGTTCAGCTTTTCTGTTCTTCTAACTGTACCGTCTTGATGAAATTACCTGGACGCTGTACCCAGGGTGATTAGATTTGTGTGTGGTTGCTCGTCCCCCAGGAGATGGGGAAATGGAAGCTGGATGCAAGTGGATCAAGGCCTCACAGGACCTTTAAAGTGTTCGTGTTCGGCTTTTGATTTACCCGAGTGAACTTACTAGAACTAATTTAGCACTCTAAGGACACAAAAGAGCTAGTATGAAGAAAAGATCAATTGTTCAACCTCTTTATCTAAAGCTGACAGTTCCAGATGAGACCAAGACAGGAGATGGTCTTTGGAGACGTTAGAAGTGTCTTCAGTATATTTTGCAATTTTCACTGATTTGGGTGACAGACTTCTCTAAAAGTCAATCATGTAAGTTTGGACTTGAATTAGGTTTTATTGAGTAGAAAAACAGAAGTGACTGAAGACCACGGAGAAAAAGGACAAGAAAAGAGCACATTTGATCAATTTGAGGAACCAATTTATTGAGTTTGGAAGCTGAAAACCTGGCCTTGATGTCAGGTTGGTGTTTGCGATTCAACAACAAACACCGACTTATCCATGTTGAACCCAAAAAAAAAACAAGGTTTAGGTTTCCTCTTCAATTCCTTGTGACTTGGAATCTTTTTAGTAGGGACTGACCGCAACCCAAACACTTTGAATGTGATTTTGTAATGAGAATAGAGTCTGACATGAACTTTATCATTATTATTGGGCTTTTTGCAAAGCGATCAGGAATAAAAAAAAAAAAAAAAAGAAACATCATAATTTAATGTGAAATGGAAAAGCCTCTGGGAATAAAGGTGAAATTCTTCATTTAAAAAAGTAAAAACCCGTCCAGTTGACCGCCTTTTTACATTCTGCTTTGATGGAATCAACCTGATGAATGAATTGTCTGTAATTTTGCTTTTTAAATATCTCCCTCCAGGCGGTCTTTAGTTGAAAGTTGAAATTCCTGAAACTTGATGACATTTAGATTTTTGCAGCAATGAC
The DNA here is from genome assembly GCA_036245035.1 of Adrianichthys oophorus. Lineage (NCBI taxonomy): Eukaryota > Metazoa > Chordata > Actinopteri > Beloniformes > Adrianichthyidae > Adrianichthys > Adrianichthys oophorus. Next base: position 5,264,084 of record BSAI01000104.1, read on the forward strand.
AAAAAAGTTTTAAGAATGTATGGTACAAAACAAACGTTTTTAATGTGAAAATGTCTAATTCTTTATTTTTTATTCTTTTAAAATGACTCCTGACTTTTCCTTAACATTCCTCATCAAACCGTACATGCAACACTGTTTCCGTTTGAGAGGTAAACGCATCTGTTCACTTCTATACTGTCATAGCTTTCATCAGACTGCTAGCTAGATAACTTTTCATGTACATATTTAGCAAGTATGTATATTTCATGTACATTAACTCATTTTCATGTACATGTCACCCTTGTGCTCAAACATGGCGTTTGTTATGGACAAACTATGACGAGCACACAAGTCCAACAACATATCACCGCTCGGGTTCAGATCAGGGAAGCCGTTCTTACCAATGATGCCCCTCCAGGTGCAGATGTCGTTGCCCACGTGGGCATTAAAGTCCCCAGGAGGGGGCGTTGGGGAGCTTGCTGGGTACTTTGAACTGCTGTTTGGCCCTTAGGCTGAAACCACAGTCAGAGACCTGTCCCCAACCCGAAGGCGAAGTGACACGACTCTCTCCTCCACCAGGGTGAACCCTAACACTTGGCGGCTGAGCTGAGGGCTCACAAGTTAGCCCACACCATTCCGCCGCCTCTTACCATAGGCAACTCCAGAATGGTAGAGTCCAACCCCTCTCAAGAGACTGAGTTTCAGTTCAGACTGTGCGTAGAGGTGAGCCCAACTATATATACCTGGTACCTCTCGTACAAGCTCAGGCTCCTTCCCTCTCAGAGAGGTGACGTTCCACATCCCAAAAGCCAAGTTCCATGACTGGGGTTCAGGCCGCCGAGGTACTGGACTTCTCATAAAGGGATTCTGAGCTGCTCTTTGTCTGACTCGTCACCCAGGACCTGTCTGCCATGGAAGAACCTACCAGGAGCAGAAGCCCCAGACACAGAGCTCCTGAGATCACTCAAACCCCTCCACCGCGTTAAGGTGTCGGTTCATGGAGAGGAATAACTAAGAAAACAACTTTTTATGCTTTTTGTTTGTAGTACTTTTAAAACAGATTCTGCTGTGAACTAAGGATTTATAAATAAATTATTATGAACCAATCTGAGACTAAAGTTCTAAAGTGTGTTCGGTGGGACTTTCAGAGAGACCCCGACTTCCTGTTTATAGACCAGGACTTCATTTATCTGGAAGCCGCAGCTTCGTCTTTATCCACGAGGATAGTCGGTGGTGTTAGTTGCCTCTCTGCTTGGAAAGACAACAAAAGCGTGTTTGAAAAATGCTGATGGATGCCTGGAAAAATGTGACCTCATTAGCAGTCCAGTGTTGTCAGAGAACCTGCCTCGTCCTGCTTCCTGTCAAATCATTTTTACTGCTCATCTGGTTGTACCGCGTGAAGACAAGCCTGCCAAGTGCAGCTCAACCTCTGTCTCCCTCGCAAACCGACCCCAGACAGAGGAGGAATCCAAATATTAAAACATGAAATCATGTTGAGTCTCACCTTCCAGAGCAGGTCATTAGTGTTTAAATGACAGACTCGACGAGGACAAAAAAGGCTTCATCCGTCATCAGCCCAATCCCCAGCCAGATATGATAATGATGCCACAGACGGAGCTGTAGGGGGTGGGGGGGAGAAATGATATGGAGACACACAGGAGGTGTGTGTGTGTGGGGGGGGGGGGGGGGGGGTTAGGGGAGTGGAGCGAAAGTCTGATATTCAACAGGGGAAAAAAAAGTGCCTGGAGTCTGGTAACTATTAATAATGCATCAGGGGAGCGACTGTGCCGCCCGCTCCCCTCATTTGGAGACACAAACTGCACCTCATCAACAGAAACACCAGGGAGCCTCCAACTCTGCAGCACAGCAGTCTGGACGCTCCTTTTGTGATCTCGCAAAAACACAACACAAAGTCAGCAAAGCAGAACTATTCATTACAGTGTATGATCACCAAACTGTGCAGGAAAATTTGACTTTAGTAAAGTTATGTGGGAGCAAATTCCACATTGAAAATGTATCAGTACTGACTGTTATTAAACCCAACTGTCTGTAACCTGCATAGCTACAGTCTCTCTGCAAGGTGTTTGACAAAAAACGTCTTTTTTTTAAATGAGATTTAAAGTCACAGAGTGATGGAAACATGGCTGCTAATATAGCAACCTCAAACCAGATGCTTTTGCTCCTTCTGCCTGTCTTTCTACAATTGCATCTTTGTTTGAAAACACTGCTCTCTTGTGGTGAAATGTGATATCGAGGTTAGAAGAGGCAGCAACAGGTCAGATGCTTTTAAAAAAAGAAAGTTAATAACTGTGTCTTTTAACTTTTGAGCGGCCATGGTGCAGAGGTAGAGCGGTAAACCTCTAATTGGACGATTGCTGGTTCGGTTCTTGCACCCCACACCCATCTGTCAAAGCGTCCTTGGGCATTTTGCTGAATTTTTGATCAGAAATAGTCTTCTTATTTTATTTATTTATTTATTTATTTTCTCAGTTTTTGTGAAATCACTGCAGCTACCTGCACGGGAATGCTGGCTTTAATGTGTAGCTGCTGACAGTCGCTCTGCCTTTTAAAGACCAGTTGGTGTGCAGCGGAGGTGCACTTTGTCCATCTGCCCGCTCGCCCCATGTGCTTCCAAGAGTGGCTTTAGATGCTGTTTGAGTTGAGATGGTGCTTGTCAGCTGGTTGATCATCAAACAGTTGGAAGGGCTGCACACACTATCATAAAAAGGATGCAGCTGTGTTTTCAAATCATTCTCTTGGAAACACCAACTAGCTCTTTGAGAGCTGGAAGGGAAGCAGCTTTTAGCCGGGGAGTTCCACACAGGGAACCACCAGCTTACATTTTTTTGTATTTTTTGGCAGAAAAATGACACAACGTGTTTTTGATTCTCAAAAAAACCTAAATTGATCTTTTTTGCTTCCTTATTTGATGCAGTCGTTTAGATATGTTGTGATCATTAAGTATTGGACAGGAGGGTCGATTAAAATCATCACAGAACAGCTTCTCCTTCACACCAATGCACGATCGCAAAAAAAACCCACTAAAATGTAACGAGACATCTCTGTGAAGCTTTGGTGTTCACTTTGATAAGCTCATTTCAAAATAAAAGTCCCTGAGTGTTAAAAAAGTTCCTCCTGCTACAGAAAATGTACTTGAAAAGTTAAATCAAACATAGCATTTTCTATTCTGACTCTTTGTGCGTCTTCATCCTTTTTCTCCTTTTACTATCAACTATTTACATGGCAACAGAATGCATTAAGAAAACTAAACATGTAGCTCAATGATGTACATGGGTATTGGGTAAAAACAAATTTCAAACCTCTATTCTTCTGACTAGCTGCCTCAAAATATTTTAAAAACCTTTTAAATTGGTGGATTTAACACATGAAATGTCATTTTATTAATTCGTAAATAATGGGATTTGTGTTTGATGTCGAGGTTTGCCCTTTTAGTCAGCCTGCTAAGTGTGCTCATGCTACATCTATTTTTTCCATCCATGACTTTGTGAATGGACACAACCTAAAAAAAGATACTAAGAAGGTTAGAAAAATCCAAAACTTAGCAGCTATCTTAAAGAAATATAATCTGAAGTGAGGGGCTGTGATTTCCCTCTGAGGGTTCAGTGGTTTCCTCCAGCGAATAACCTTGTTTTTATTTCCTCAGGCTAGGCTGGGACCATAACTCTCAGCTCTGTTTACTCTGTCAGATGTGAAAGTCTCCATGAATTACCTATTAACATACATTTTAACTTTAACAGCTGACCCGGTGCCAATTTCAACAGACTCCCGGTGCGACCCAGATTAGAGGCGGACTCATTTTAATCCAGTTTGATTCTTTTCTTTTGGTTTATTGCTCGGATCGTAACTCCTCTGAGAGAACCTTCTTTAAGTGTCATGGTGCATCACACATACACTTGTGTCAGTGAGAGTTACCTGTACTTGGTTACATGTACGTAAGATTTAAAATTAACATTTTTTTATTGTAGCATTTGATGTAGAAAAGCACAATGCTGGCAGAACATTTTCTCCATCAGTTATGTTTGCAAAGCAGCAGTGATGCACAAAAGGGGTAAAACATTGATTTCTAATTCATTATTAACTCAAAAATAAGAGAAACTGGATTTTACATCAACTTTAAATGCAAACAACAGTTAAAATGTCAGACATTGCATGAGCCAATGCATGTTTAAAAACAATTCCTGCCCATTCCACCCAGTCCTAGAATGGTGTCATAAAGTGGCCTGTGAGTGTAAATTAAGTGTGTCCAGTTTGTTACTCAGAACTTGAGTATATTCTTCAGCAGTTTGTTACTCACACCAGATTAAGTGTTTGGACAACTTCTTTGATCTGACTACAGGGTTTGAACACTGTACTTGCTTCTGGTTTCAGCTGACCGCTTTGGATTCCTGTTAAAAGTGGACGCTGAGCTCATTTTCATTTTAATTCACGTTTGTTTGTAATCGTTTTGGCAAAAATGACTCGAATTGCTTTTGAGTTGAAACCAAATTTTCAGTAGTCAACCATTGCAAATAAAAAAAAACAATATTTTTTAAATTTCTTCATAAAGAAGGAAGCTTCTCAGTGCGTGTGTCGTAACTACAGTAGAAATGTTTGCTTTCATTGGTTCAGAGTCTGAAGTCAATAAGAGAGCTGGGATTGGCCTGTGCCTGCTGGACAGGCGGGTTAGATCAGATGGACGCATAACAGTTTAACCAGTGGATGAGCCAGTAAAGGTTGACTTTACCGCCATTAACACCTTTCACTCACTACTAGCTGAAACTCTGAGATAAATGTGTTTCTGAGGGGTTTGTCTGTACAGGAAGTTTAACATTTATAGAAGAAAACATAAGTTTCTTCTTCTGTTTTTCTTTTTTTTATTTAACAAGTTTGATTGATGTTAGTCCAAAGATGAATAGAAATACACTAAGTGAAACAATAAAGAAAACAATGGCCTTCTTGTGGTCAAACAGCTGTGGGGGCGTGCAAACTTTGACGCACATCCACAGAGACATTAGGAGCAGAAGGAGGAGTGGCGCAGGTGCTCAATATTTTGCTTTGTTCAAAGGGGAGGATCCTTGGACAGCATGGCAACACAATGCTACAAAGAGTGAGGCACACCCAGCCAAGTTTCAAGTCTCCGCACCGCAGCAGCAGCAGCCATGCTCAGCCTCATCAAAGTCCCTCAAGTCCTCACCAACAACCAAGTCCCCAAAGTGAGTATTCACACTTCTGCGTTTCAAATGCAAGAAATGTTTCCAATTTTTGGTTGATATTCTTAAGCATGAATCATTTACCAGTAACTTACAGACTGATCTGCCATGATAATCTAGACACAGGGTGTGAGTTGTTTTTTTGATGCCTCTTTTGCACGTGGAGAACGCCTCAATTATCTCAGCTATAATTTCTGCTCACATGCCTTCAAAATCCACGTCTTCTTCTCTGACAAGTTGTAATTGTTGCGCTTCAAACTTAGCTGTGTTGTGAGATGTGCTACAGTTTTGTTAGGTTGGTGATGTCTCTCTAGATTGAGACAGAAAAAACAAGTTTGTCACACTGCAGCTACCGGTCGAACTAACTAAGGATTCATGCCCAAAGGTTTTCCAAGAGGACTGCATCATTTCAGGATACCGCCAGCCCAGAAGCTCGGCGGTCGACTGCATCCTCAGCCTCTTCCATCTGACCAATGAGACGCTCAACATCTGGACCCACTTTCTGCCCACCTGGTAAGAAAATCCTCATTTTCCTTTAATGCAATGGAATTCTTCAAACTTTTGGGAAATATCTGGAAGAACCTTCTGAATAAACTGTTTTCCTTAGAGATCAGGAAACAAAAGTGCACAACTTTGAGTCTGAAGGGTCTTTGGCGTGAGCGGAGGGGAGCCTAAACCAGAAGCTCGTGATTCTTTGCGTGCACGGAGAACCAGTATTCATGGATAGACACCCTCTGTATCTCAGCGTTCATCCATCCTGTCAGGACCGCATAAAGAATTTGCCAATTTTAAAAAAATATATGCAATTACGTTGTTGCACAACTGTTCCTGTGTTCATGAGAATAATAGCAGAAAACAACAACTGGTGTGTAGCTGATCCAATAGCTTACAACCCCTAGAACTCCCAACCTAACATTAGGGGGAAAAAATGGCGAGCTATACTGGAGCTCTCCAGCCTCGCGTTTTGAGTCAGACGGATCTATTTGTCTGCAAACGGATGCATCAGAATGGAGTAGAGCAGGGAGCTTGCGGTTTGTCACACTTACAATCTTTTTCAAACAGCATTTTTTTTTTTCGTCTGCTCCTGATTCACAATGATTAGAATAAAGAAATACTCAGAAATGCAGTTTTAATGTTCTTTATTTTTGACCTCTATCATGGGGAAAATACCACAAGAAGATGTTAAAAACACCAGAAAAACCATTTTCATTGAATGAGGTTTTTTCCTTTGCTTCATTTTGTTCCATTCTCCGATTTTCTGGTTTTGGATTGTTTCATTCAGCCGCCTGTCATCCTTAACCTCAGTGGGTTTCCTCCGAACAAACGCATGCTTTCACAGAAGCTCGTTTTCTTTCTTTCTTTCTTTCTTTTTGTTTTGCTTTTGTTTGCACAACACGAAACACCCAGGGAGCTTTGTGTGCGTCACGACAGGGGAATGTTGCACATCTCGTAGGTCAACGACTTGTCTAGAAGCTTGACGGTCTGAAAAGTGACATCCTTCACACAGGAAGCAGTGAGGAAACCAACCACATTTCGGTCCTTGTCTGTGGATCTCTGTGATGAGCCGACAGCCTTCTGTTTGGCTGAATGAAGCCGTTTGTTTTGAAGTCAGTCGATTGGATCCTCAGATGCCTGATGGCGCTTCACAAAGACAACATACCACAGCTGTGAAGAATCTGCGCTGTTACTTGATCGATCTGTTAACGCATTCTTTTTCATCCGAAATTTCAGGTTTTTCCAGAAAAGTGAAACTTACTCCAGGACAAAACGGACGAACTGCTTTGAGGAGTTCATTACAAAAACTGAGTGCAGATCTGTCCGGTCATCTTCTGCTTCCTTTAGCTCAGTGGCATCCAAATCCAGGCCTCAGAGCTGGTGTCTGCATCTTTTCCGGTCCCTAATGGCAGGTCACACCTGATCCAGGTGATCAGCAGCAGGTAGGAAGGGAAAATCAGGGCAACAAGCAGGACAGCAGCCCTCAAGGCCTGAATTTGCCCCCCCCCTCCCTGCAGTTCAGCTGTTTGGTGTTTGTTTGACATCACACTATGGTGGCTTGACTTTCTGCAGCTCCGTCGCTAATGTAGCATGGTTTCCTGGGGGCACGTGTGTGCACGTGAAGGCCTCTCAGGCTTTTAGAAGACTGTGGAGGTTATCCACGGAGTTCCTCCTGCTGCCAGTGAGACTGAGCCCTGAGACCGAGGACTCAGCTTTGTTTGAGTGTGTTTTGTAATGTGCGAAGGGCACATGGGTGTTAAGTCATGAGGTTTGCTGCGGTCAGGAACGCCATGCACTAATGAGCAGATCGATTTTGAAATGCTAGTTAGCGGAACACTTCACCTCCTCACAACCTTTGGATAAATGTGTGTTGCTGATGAAGAGCAGGTCCTTGCTGTCCTTATGTCAACCCTGGAAACGTGTAGTAGCTTGTTTTAATGATAATGAAGCAACATTTTAATGCTTTCTCTTTATTTCTTTTAACAAAAGATTTTCTACAGCTTTTTCATCAGCACTTTTCAGGTTGTAGACTTTTAATGAAAGCTTGAAACTGTGTGCTGATTTATCACATGCCTATCACATACTGGATAATAATTATTCTTGTTAATTTTTTGGGCGTGTTATTGATCTGCTGTTTTGAAAAGAGCTAGGGTAACAAAGTCTTTTCTCCTTTTGTATTCTATTCTATTCTATTCTATTCTGAGAATGTTAATCTCTTAGTATTGGTTTCAAGCCCACATTTGAAACAGGATGTTAAAAACTAAAGATGTCTAGTGTTTTCTCATTGAAACTACTATTTTTTTAAAAGTTTTTTTTTCTTTTTTTAAATGGTTAAATCAAAGTGTGTGCAGACAAATTAAGCAACGTTCACGTTTGCAGAGGCAGGAATGGGTGAAGTTTCAATTTTCAGCAAACGTAACTTCCGTTTTTTTCCAGCTCGATTAAAGTCAGGATTCTTTTACTTTAATTGTTCGGTGGTTAACACATATGTTGTGGTTTAGATGCACTGAGGGTTCAGATAATGTAACATTTTTCTACGAAGAAATGTAGAATTTCCTGAAATCATAAACAATTGTGGCAAAATGGGCCCAGACCAAGATGGTGCTACCACCGTTTTAGAAAATAAAGTCGGTTTCTTTCTTAAAACAGCTGTTGTTCAGTTTCCTCTCTATTCTGGACAATGGTCAGCCCTGTGAAGGCTCTCAGTTGTTTTTGTTTCTCTGGTCTGATCTTAGAGCAGGCATGTTAGTTGCATCATCATTTGACAACTTCCTAATCTATTTTATATCCTGAATTGAATCCAGTGTGACGCTGCAATGTTTTTCCGCTGCCAGGTACTTCCTGTGGAAACTGGTGACTGTGGTGCTGATGCAGACAGCATGGCAGGACTCCTTCATCTGGCCTCTGCTGGTCTTCCTCTCCTCCTGCTGCATTTATCCTCTGGCATCCAGCTGCGCGCACACCTTCAGCAGCATGTCTGCGCGGGCGCGCCACATCTGCTTCTTCTTTGACTACGGCGCCCTCAGCTTCTACAGCCTCGGTGCGTGCTGTTTCACTCTGATACCCACCTACTATGTTTCATTTATGCATCGTGCTATAAATGTTTGCAATACTGTCATAACCGTAGTGTGAATACTCATAAAAACAGGCAAAAGGAAAACAAGCTTGATATTCAGTTTACTTTAGAGCAGGAAAATCTCCTGACAAGCACTAAACACTTCATGGCAGCACCACTGTAGACTGTAATAAAGAACAGTGCAGCTAAAAATGAACAGAAAACAGCAACTATAAAAAGTTAAATGCTTTTTTTTTTTCTCTCTCTCTCTGTAGGGTCTGCAGTTGTTTATTCAGCTTATGTTTTCCCTGATAAGTGGGCGAACAGCTACTTTCATCAGTGCTACATTCCCATTGCTGTGTTTAACACCATCTTCTCCACTGTGCTGGCATGTTACTCCAGGTATGCGCTAGAAACACATTTGACTCTTTTCTTTTTTTCCATATGGATAGAAAGTTTGTAAGCAGATAAATGGAAAGTTTTATTTCTCGTTAATCTTTGCCATGAAAGGTTGATGAAAATGAAGCTGTAATTAAGCTGTATCATAACTGATGCAGGCATTTCTGAGTCCTCCATCTCAGTGAAACGATCCAAACTTTCTTTTAAAATCCCTTTATAAAAAACTTGGTCCATGTTTTCTGCAAAGTAGTTTATCATCAATCCACTAGGGGCAGTAGAAGGCCTTTTCCCACTCGTTTTAAAATGGCTGCCTCCATGAAATCCCAAACACTTTTGGTGGGAAAAGTTTTTCTAATTTTCTAATCTTTATGATAAGAAAAACTCATCTATTCTTGTTCATTATTTTTTTTTACTATTTACTGCATTGAAGAATGCAAAATTTGTTAATTATTTTCTTTTAAATATATAATACAGTGACACCGTGTTAAAATATGTAGATTAAATTTTAGACAGTGGGTGTATTAGGAATCTTTCTTCTGAACACTTCGGCTCTGCCAATATTATTTCATCTTAAACTAGCATCATTGTGAGTAAAATTTACCAAATCACCCAACGGATCATAACAAATAGTATATATATGCCGTAAAAAAAATATTGAATTTTTCTGGTGGATTTCATCAAAACGTTTAAAAAACATCACAATTAAAAAAATTATTTTCTGTCAATGCATTATGGGGGGGGGGCATTATAGGGTTAAGAATTTTAAGGATTTATAACAAATGTATGCTTAGCAGCAGAGTATTTGTTAAAATAGTATCAAAAATAGGTTTTAATGAACTTTTAAATGAATGAAAAAAGTCCCAAACTAGGAGTTAGCATCTGTGCATTTCAACAGTTAGAGCCTGAAGTTCTCTGCACATTTCAGAAGCTTCACCTTACCAGGCTAAAGCCAGGACAAGACTTAATCTGGTTTAGCCCTTAGCTAGGAGATTTGACCCTGAAAAGTATTTCATATTACTTGGAGACCACAGCAATGTAACAAATGTCAATATTTTTAAGTAGAAAATTGCACCAGCACATGTAATTATGTTTAAAGTCATTATTTAGTGAACTTTTGTCTTTTTTTTAATGTAAAAAAATATGTATGACATCAAATTGATTTAAAATTGACCTGAGAAATGTGTCGTTTACACACTTTAAACATCACAATTTGTGACGTAAGATGACAACAACAAAATGACAGTTAATTGCCAACAGATCAATATTTCAGAGAACTAAAGTTGGTTATTTTAATGGGTTTTTGTCTTGAAGGGAAAAATAAGTTTGAATCACTTGAGCATTGTTTTATCTCTTGTATTTCCCAACAGCTGTAACATTCAAAAGCTGTCCTTTAATGCTGACTTGATGTAGTTAATGATTGTCTCATTTGCAAAGGCTGGGCTTGCCGTTTCTCCAATATGACCATGACATCACAAGGAGGTAAACGCAAATACGCTTGTTATGAATCTTACCCTCCAATAAAAATGTCTGGTTATCTTAACAGTTTTTTTACTTCAGGAAAAGCCAAACCCTTAGAAGCTTTTCAGAGAGAATTTATTGGAGGATGTGCTCACAGAAAGGGTGTATCCTAACGATTACAGGGAGAACCGGCGGCTGACCTGTGTGGTTTCAGCCGGACTGGTTAGACTTGACAGAGCTGTCTGTTATGTAACAGACTGACTCACAGAAACTCTCTGTTCTGTTACAAAACTACAATTGTTCAATAATCTACTTTGTCATTGTAGTTCTTTTAATCTGTACCGGTTTGTCGAGAATACTTCATAAGTAATATTTTAAATTATTTTACATTTTTTATGTAGATAATAAATAGATCAATTATTATGATGTATAATTGTATTTGTAACAATCAAATTAGAATTTCCCCTTTTTTTTAAGTTTGTTTTTTGTGTCGCTGAAACTCAGAATATGGCAGAAAAGCTGTAGGTCAGAGGAATAGTACTGTGATGAATAACAGCCTTCTCTTGGGATATTTGGGTATATTCCAGGATGAGTAATTGGAGACTCGGCAGGACTTTAATGTGAAAATGTGCAGGTGACCGCACGAAGCATCTTTTCACACAAACTGACCTCTACAGCGTCTAGATTTGACCCACACTCAGAAACATCTTCTTTCACGCCCAATTCTTGTTTGAAATGAGTTGTGCTAGATTGTGTTGTAGAGCTTTTCTTAGCCAGGTGAACACAACGGGAGAGGAAGTTCTTTTCTTTAAAAGCACAAGTAAGTTGGTAGAGGTGAGCATCGATCATGGATGAAAACATTGCTCTTCTTTTTTCAGGTTTCCTGAAAGTCAGAGTCCAAAGTTCAGCAAATTTCTCCGTGTGATAGCATTTGCATACCCGTACCTGTTCGACAACATCCCTCTGTTCTACAGGGTAAGGTGGCTGTTCATTGTACTCTTATTCTGTTCCTCATAGGATAGCAAAATTTGAGCTTTCCAGCCGTACAGTTTTGAGTCAGATGCCAGCTCAGACGAGGAAACCAAAGACGTACATGGATCCTCCGCTGATTAATATAAAATACTGTTAAATATACTATAATTATATATTTTTAAAAGGTTACTGAATGTTTATTTGCAAAAGTGCATGCATGATTTTCATGCAAATATCTCTAAAAATGTTTAGCTTACACCTAAACAGTCCACTAAAACAATATAAAGTCCAAAACCCTGCCAAATCTTTGTGTTTTTTGTTACAGGTGTTCCTGTGTGAAGGTGAAGGCTGCACTGATAATGAAACCAACATTATGCACTACAACCACATTGCCTTGGCTTTCCTCACCGGCTTTCTGTTTGCTACACATTTACCTGAGCGTCTGGCTCCCGGCAGCTTTGACTACATCGGTAGGAATGAGTTGTATAAGTTTTCAACTGTTGATGTTAGCAGCTTGTGTAATCTGAAAAGGTGGTTCACAAATACTTGTCTCTAACAGAGTAGTTTTAGTTTCTATGTGTTTGTTCTGATCCCTGTCAGTCTGGTTTTGTCATATTTGTCAAATGGTTTTACTAAAGTGAAAATGTAAACTTTTACATTGAAAAGAAAATAGTTAAAGAAAAAAAAATGATATGAAGTAAAAGCAAGAAATTTGTTTTGTTTTTCTAGAAATTTGAAAAAAGTCTTAAAGTTAAATCCTAATATATGAATATATGTAAATTTATTTTAATAGCAGGTAAAATATACAGGTAAAATGCCACAAAGTGCTTTACAAAGCATAATAGAAAGCCATTTAAGTTTAATAAAATCAATATATGTATAAAACTTCTTGGGTAAGATTTTAACCAGTGAAGCAAACTAAAACAAGCAAGTCGGAAGCAAAAGCGAACTAAAAGCTGGTCTAAATGGTCTAAAGAAGCTTTTTAAAAGAACCAACAGATTTGGCCTTACGGAGGGTCAAAGGGCATTCCAGAGCTTGGGGGCTACAGCTTAAAGGAACAGCTCTTTATGAATTTTTAAACTTGGTTCTCCGAACACTTTGGAGGTCTGAGGACTGAAGAGATTGGTTGAGAGTGTATGGGGTCAATAGATCTGAATTTAATCAGCAGGCTGTCATTTTTAGAGCATTTAATAGAGAACGCTAAGATTTTAAAATCAATTCTACATTTTCTCTGTTTTTTCCACGGCTCGACAACTCCCTCTGCAGGCCACAGCCACCAGCTCTTCCATGTGTGCGCCATCCTTGGCACTCACTTCCAGATGCAGGCTGTGGAGCAGGACATGGCGTTACGGCGCCCCTGGCTCACTTCAAACTCCATTCCCATCGCATTCACCAACTCGATGGGCCCGGCGCTGGTCTGCGTGGTCCTAAACTGCATCATCATTGCCGTCTTCAGTCTACCTCTTCTCTCTGGTCCAGGAGAACATGGTGGAAAACAGCAAAGAAAACACAAGTTGTCCTGATGTGCTGTAGAGCAGGGAAAAGAAATGTTGGGGATGACATTTTTGAACCGGTGCATCAAACAGTCCTAGCTCATTTTTCAGAATTCACTGCTGTTGCTGTTAAACCTAACAGGCAGCTGAATAGAAAAACACAGGTTTTCACAAATACCTTCATTGCAATGCAAACGAAAACAAACATTTGAACTTGACATTGCAATACATTTGCTTCTATGGAAGTTTAATGCAGAGATGCAGAAACAATGTCGCATTTTTGACGCATTTTGTATTGAAATCTTTTCTTTTTTAATTCTCTGACATCCATGGTTGTGGTATGTATGAAGAGTTTTTTTTAAACTATTTTTTAACGTTTAAAATTAGTTTTCTTACTTCAGAAAATTTAATTTTAAATATGTACTTTATAGTATTTGTGAGATTTGTGCTTGTACTCAGCCTTTTGGATTAGACTACAGTCTTTACACTGAGACATCTAATGTTTTGTTCCTGAGATTAAGCTGCTGGGAAAAACTGGAACTCATGAACAAATGAGGATTTCTACAACTCATTGCACTGATTCTTCACTTATCCTGAAGGGAATGTATTTAAGCAAAAAGTTATTTATTCTAGTTTTTCATTTCAAATAAACAGTTTAATAAAATTACTTCATTCTTGATTTTAATGAGAGAATGTAATTCATAATTAAAGTCCCAATCATCTTTTGATATATTTTCAAGGTGTTTCCATGGGTCTTTTAACTATCATTATATTTTTGGGGGTTTTTTTTTGGCCAAAGTAAAAAAAAAAAAAAAAACCTGTATTGTTTTTTGGACATAGTTTCTGCAGAGCGGCAGTAGTTCATTAGAAATTCACCTTAGAATTTTTTAAACTAAAAGGTATCATGAACTACATGTATTCATTTATTTGTGTTAACTATGTATTACTTAAAAAACTTTTGGCTATAAAAAATTCCATTACAATGACGTTTCAAATACAAAGAATTATCCTGACGTCTTCAGTTAATATTTATAGTAATGTGTGTTAAGTAATTTAGCGGGGAAAAAAATCAACAAATTACGAAAGCCGGTGCGGGATTCTAACCAAAAAATACAAAGTTCAGAAGATCCACCATATTGGATGTGTATTCGACCCGCTGTCACTGAAACCGTCACGTGCCCGAAGTTGAGTCCCTGATTGGTTGACACAGATATGACGTCCTCTCCAGAGTTTAGTTTTTTTTTACTCTGCTGAATTCGCGCCGCGTCACTCAGTTCGACCTGTTTCCAGACTTTCGCGCCGCAGAACCTCAATTCTTGTCTAAACCATTGACTTTACAGTGACACTGGCCGCCTCCGCCGCGCGAATCGCGTTTGTTGTGTGTAGCACCTGATGTAGAGGTGGCAGGGCATCCACCATCTTACCAATCACAAAGTAGCAGTGATCATCACAGTATTACTGTACTGTACCATTGAAATCATCCTAAAAGAAATGTGAGGATTTTGTGGAATGGCTTTTCTTATGTAACCATGCAAGGTATCCATCCATTCATTTTCTGAACTCGCTGAATCCCTTTTAGGATCGCAGAGCCTATTCTAGCTACCTGAACAGGTCACCAGTCTTTTGCACAGCCACACATCACACACGCACTCCCATGCACGCCTAGGGGTACATTAAAGTAACCAAGTAACCTAAGAAGCATGTTTTTGGACTTTGGGAGGATGCTGCACATGCACGAGGAGAACAGGGCCTTCTCACTATGAGGCGACAACGCTAACCACTGCGTCACTCTTCAGCCCCTCATGAAAGGCAGAAAGGAGAAAAAAATGGCTCCACTTTGGCGTAAACTAAAGCAAATCCAACTTGATCAGAGATATTTTTCTTCCAAGTGTACTTTATGTCACTGCTTTTAAACAGATTGTCAATTTATTTGTATAATGAGTGATGAACCACAACTAGTGATTTTTGTGATTGCTCATGTTTAGTTTTTTTAATTAGATTTTCTTTTGCAGCACAAGCAAAGCAGTGTTTTTGTCCTTTTTGATGGTGATAACGGTGGCAATACCAGGTTCCCTTCCTGTTTGCCTGTAAACATTAGACTTCCCAACAAAGGAATTGGAATAGATACCAGTATGTAAGCAGAAAATAACACTCCAGTGTAAAAAACAGTGATTATTCAGCATGTATGGACAGAGCCCACTTACTAATAGACACTTCTAACAAAAGATAATTTTGTATTGAGGATAAAGAAGGAAACCCCGAGATTATAATTCCCCAGCAGGTGCGTCTAACAATCACCGCTTTGGCTAAATTAATCCCTGTTTGCTCTTCCAGGCCCGCTGGCATTAAACTATTCCATCCCTTTTTTATTACATCTTACATTCACACTCACTCCAATATTGAACACCACTGGAAATACTACAAGTTTTTTGTCAAGGTCCCAGGTTTAGAATTTCTTCTACATTGTACCCTTAACAAGTTTAAGATCCTTAAGATCAATTTTATTTATTAAGCCCAAAATCACAATACAGCCGTCTCAATGAGCTTCAAACCGGTTTTAACAAAAGAACATAAAGTCAGTTATAAAATATAAACAATAGTTGGTTGCTAGACAAACTAAAGACTAACATAAACTGAGGAATGTTTAAAGTCTAACTTTGAATGTAGAAACTGTTGGCCTCTCTTACATGAGCCGAGAGCTTAATCCATAGCTGTTTTAGCTGTTGTCCCACACATACAGAATGTCTCACTGCATTCTCCCTTTTAAATCAGCCACTTCTCTGCCTATACATTACAAAAAAAAAAAAAACATTATCAGCAACTACAATTTACCCAAACAAGGTTGACCCAAACAAAGACCTTAGATGAAACTTTGGAAAACAGATTCTTCTATTACAACTATTTCATTTATTTCAGAAAGGTAACAAATACATTTCAATTTAAAACACAGAGGAAACTTAAAGTCTTGGTTGAAAGAAACGTATATGTTCCAAGCTATGCAAAGCTATAATCATTTTCCTTTGTGAAAATGAATGAAATATAGTTTTAAATATGAAATTCACATACTTATCACATATAGGATAACATGTTTTCTTCTTTTTGTTCCTCATTTCTTCACAGGGATGTTGCCCTGCTTCTTATTTTGTCATTTCTATCTAGTTATAACTTTTAAGAGGTTAATGAGCAAAAACTAAACCTGAATTTTAAGGCCAGCTGAGCAAAAATGTTTAGTTTTACCTTTCTATAAATCTAAATCCTATAAATATTGTGACATAAGAATTGTGAAGTGAATTTCATGCATTTCAATTTATTGTGTTTGTTGGGTTTTGTTGTAGACCAACGTTCATTATTTTCATAGGTACAGTTGTTAATATTTACACAGTACCCTATTCCATTAGACTATTATCATTCATTTAAATGTTTAAATTATTGAATTAGTCTATTCTGTGAGTAAGAAAGGAAACTGTGTGGACGTAAGCCTATAGAAATATGAAGTAACAGAACAGGAAAGGTATGTTACAGAATATCACAGTCTTACAAACAAATAGTTTGTGCCCAGAATATTTTGCACACCAAAATGTAATCATACTTTTTAATTGTTTTCTCTCTTTTTTTGTTCTACAAACCTTTTTTGTTGTTTTTCTTCATAAAAAAATACAAGACTCGTTTTAAATGTTCAAATTACCGTTTTATTTTGAGACGGGTTTGTCTGGACAGGAAGTGGACATGAAATGAAGGCGGGATTTCCGGCGTCTTGGTGCTTTCCTTTAATTCTGATTGGTCGAATCACTTCTGTGACGCAGCAACGAGTCACAAGAGGTAATTTTCAAATTGAGAAGAGGCGCCTCCGTGAGCAGTTGAGATTATACCGGTAATATAAACAATGCAAAAAACAAGGTCAGTATCTTTGCACTTTATCATTGCTACCAACAACTTAATGTTTTTTTAATTGGTTGTTTTTTACGCTGACCTTTATACCTGTTTATCGAAATTAACATTGATTGTGTGATGTCTGACAAAGGAAGTCCGGATGGGAACAGAACGTTAGCTTACCGCTGTTTAGCCATTTAACTGTTCTCGACTTGAAAACTTCGTTTGTCAGCTTAATAAATTCCCCTCTTAATCTTTCTAGGAAATGTAAAAAACATTTGTTACCTAAACGGTAACAAAACTGCTTGTAATATTGAACGTCTGTTTGCTGTTATCGAAGTTTATTGACAGAAAAGTGACTAGCTTAATTAGCTAACTTAGCTAAACCTAAGTACTCATTTTTAAAAACCGGTTTATTTGTGCCAATGAATGCTGTTTTGAATTTGTAAGTCTTTAATTATATTTGGTTATCATTTATACATTGTTTTACTTTCTAGTCCACCATTAGTTAAGTGTGTTTAGAAAGAGTAAGGAAAGCAATGTTCTTAAAAAAAACAAAGGACTTGTCTCTGACCTGTCAAAGGATGCGGAGACATAGTAACACTTTAAATGAATGTTGACTGTATTACTGTGTTGCAGCAAAGGGAAAACTCCCCGGAGGCCTGGCCAAAAGAAGGCATCAAACACTGAAAGAGACCCTGTTGGAGTAAGTCTGTTACTCAGTCTCACACTTGAGAGATGGACTGACAGAAATTTAGAAGGCCTGTACCATGAAAAATCAGCGCTTTGATTTTTTGAGTGTATTAATGTTCATTCCTCGCTATAAACACCAAAGCGGTATTTTGATCTATTCTCACATTTCTGAGTATTCCTCTTAAAAACCTAGGCTATGATCATAAGCCCCTCCCAACCCACAAAAACAAGTGTGTTCTCATGATTTGATGTCACAAAGTGGGGAACAGCCCCTTCCAGGAAGAACCTGCACTGCCAGCACCGCCCCCAAGCGAACACACATGCACACTTTCTCTTCGAAACTAGTAGTGATCGGCAAAATGCTTTCATTTAGGGTCTTAACAGGTGTTTGTTACTGTTGGACCCCAGTCTGTAGGTGTTGTGTAGAAATAGCCAAGAAACATTAATTTCATTTAGTGTTTAAGCTTTGTGCAGTGGCATACGCCAAAGAACATTCTGGTAAGGAATCTCCACAAATGGCACAAGCAGATGGGTGATATTGGAAAGATTGTTTGAACTTGGATTATTGAGCAAAGATGGAAAGGTGTGGGTGTCTCGAGGAAAATGATTGATACGAAAGCGAAGAGGATTTTTGATACCTACTTAGGATTTTGGTGTTTTGAACATGTTTGTGTGGCATTTTTCTGATGATGGGTGTGTATAAGGCAAATTAAACATAAAGATGCATTTCTGAGTATTTATTTTTAATTTTGGCTAAAAACAGCATAATCATAGTTAAAAGATCACTGGGGATGGTTTTACAATAGATCAAAAGATTTAATTACATCAGTTAAAAAGTTTCATCCTGATAAATATTTTTTTTATTAGCCTGAAACTATGATCTTGCTGTTTATAAACAGGTTTACTGCCGAATTCGTCCACTCATTTCAGAAGATGAGGAATGCTGTGTTGAGATGATCAGCAGCACTACAATTCAGCTGCACGCCCCTGATGGACTCAAAGCTAACCGCAATGGGGAATATAAAGAGGTAAGAGCTTCATCTTCACTGCTTTTGTAAAATATGACACCAGTTGTTTGTCCTAAAATCCCTGTTTTATTTTAATGTCAGTACCTCCAAAATATAGTTAAACTTTTGGCGTGTTATTTAATGAGTTTAATTTGTGAAAATTTTTAACCATGCTTAAAGTTTACAGCTGGCTAAAATAGTCAAATAGTATATAATTTAAACCTGAATTAAAAAAGTTATAGTGGTACAAAAAAAACCATCTAACGGGATCCTTTGTTTTAGCCTCTCACAATTAGCTTTGGTTATGGTTAGAGTGCAGTGACAAAACAGTAGTGCAGCGTAAAAACATACAAATTCAAATGTATTTATTTTCTGCTTTTCCAGACACAATACTCTTTTAAAAAAGTATTTGGGGTTAACACCACCCAAATGGAGCTCTTTGAGGATGTTGCTAAGCCTCTGGTAGATGACCTCATTCACTGTAAAAATGGTGAGTTTAAGACTTTCAAGCCTTATATTTGATTATGTTTTTGTACAGATGTGCAGTTTGAATAAAAAGTTGTTTATCTGATTATAAAAAAGAGACATCTGCTGGGATACTATCCCTTTTTATTGAAAGGAAGCAGCACTCATGTTTAGTCAACAGATAAAGAGTCCAGTTCAAGTGTTGTGTACTTTTTTTTTTATCCAAAGAAAATTAAAGTCACAAGATATTTGCAGCATTTATATTTCAGAAAAATCCACGTAAATTAAATCAAATCCACAGGTTTGTTGTTTACATATGGTGTCACTGGAAGTGGTAAAACCTACACCATGACGGGCTCTCCTAGAGAAGGTGGCCTTCTCCCACGTTCTTTGGACATGCTCTTCAACAGCATCGGCCCCTTTCAGGCCAAAAGATATGTACGACCTGCATCAGTTTATTTCTAAGTTGATTATTTCTGATATAAGCATCTCTGTGACCTTTTCAATGTCCGACATATTCTCCCCAGGTCTTCAAGCCAGATGACAAAAATGGAATGGAGATCCAGAGTCAAGTGGATGCTCTGCTCGAGAGACAGAAGCGCGAGGGTCAGCAGTCAGTGCCCAAAACGCCATCATCCAGGTACAAATAAACCATTCTTTTATTTATTTTTTATAATCTGTAACTGTGTTTTAGTGTGAACATTTAAACCAGATTCAGACAGATGAAAAAACTTTTGCTTTTCAGGCAAAAGGCTGACCCAGAGTTTGCAGATATGATCAGTCCAGATGAGGCGTGCAAATCTGAGAGCGTGGACGAAGACTGCTGTTTCAGCGTATTTGTGTCCTACATCGAGATCTACAACAACTACATCTATGATCTTCTTGAAGATGCTGCTTTTGATCCAATAAGACCAAAGTAAAGCCAGCTCATGCTTTTTTATTTTTTTTATTTTGGGGAATTTCACTCTCAGGGTGGTTGATCTGTGCAGTTTGGTAGATTGGTAAAAGCTGCGTATACAGTTATGGTGACTGTGTTCTGTGCACACAGTAAGTTTAAGTTTTGTTGACGAGTTGTCAACTTTTGATAGGTGGCTCGACGGAGGCACGCCAATACGGAACAAAGAGTTCACGTATGTCCACAGTGAAATAGCGTTAGACCTTGCGTTAATTCAAAGCCTCATCTTGGCTGTGCCTGTTGTTTGGTTGTTGAGTCGGTAGTCTTGTTCCATCCCAATAACATTGTTATTGAAAATGTTCCTGCACACCCAGCTTTGTGACATCTTGTTGGCTGTCGTCTGTCAGGCTGAGCTCTGTAACATAAAGATGAAAACAAAGAGATGTCCCTGAATGGCTCATGACTTGTGTTTCTGTGCAATCCCAGTGTGCATTTGTGTACATGAGTACTGTATGCATCCCCCCCTAGATCTCATTTTATCTGTACTAATGCTTCATTTAGCTTGTAGTGCTTTTATCACTAAGCCTGTAAACCTTTGCTGCCGTTTGTGCTGTTTCCTCATCAGTTTCTTTTGTTTCAGACCGCCTCAGTCCAAAGTTCTCCGTGAAGATCAGAATCATAACATGTATGTGGCCGGCTGCACAGAAGTGGAAGTTAAATCTACAGAGGAGGCTTTTGAAATCTTTTGGAAAGGTTGGTCATGTAATTCGTCTTTTTTTTGTTTCTTGAGATTTTATAATGAAGTGGAAAACTTTAATTATGATTCATGCTGTGGTTTCACAGCTTTTGTAACTTCTTTAATGCAAGCTAAAATATTCAAAACTGTGGTTACACTTTTATATAGGACCTCTGAGCTTCCAGAAACTGTTTTAAATTCTACCAAAATGAGCAGTAGATGTGTTTAACTCTGCTTTCTCTTGGGATGTTTTTCCAGGACAAAAGAAAAGACGGATTGCAAACACTCAGCTTAACCGGGAATCCAGCCGCTCTCACAGCGTCTTCATCGTGAAGTTGGTTCAAGCACCACTGGATGCTGATGGAGATCATATATTGCAGGTGAAATATCTGCTTTAGCATGTTGTTTATTGGGGGTGGGTGGGGGTGTTTACCTTTTGAAGATGTGCTATACATATTAGGCCTAAAAATGTAATGTGTGGGGGATTATGGGATGTTGATGATGGAGGGAAGGGCAAAGGGGTGGCTTGGTTTGACTTAAAATGCTTTTTTTTTTTTTGTACTTTAAAGCGCTTTGAGCTGGTCAAAGTGCTTTAAAATGCTTTTTTTAATATTAAAAACTTTATTTGATATGATTGAAAAACATTCCAAAATGTCTTAAATATATTTAAGCTAAATATGACTGTAAAAAGTTTTGAGTTTAAATTTGTTTTGCTTCTTTAAGAAAAAACTTTTTTTTTTTTTACAAAAAATAGTCCCAATGTTATGAATTTCCTTAACTAGTGAGGTAACAGGTTTATTGCATTAAAATTGGAATTTAAAAACTGAGCGAAAAATGGCTTTCAAATCAAGAGAGTGGAAATTCTAACAAAAGCAAACTGTTCTAAATGTGCTTTATGCTTTGCAATTTTTGTGATCATTCATTTCACAATGAATAAATATACATAACAGCAACGAGGGCTTTTCTATTCTTTTAAAGAATGTAAATAGGGGTTTATTATTTTACCAACGTGTGCCTCTTATAGACACTTAAGTGTCTACATTTATAGATGTATGCTTCCTAGACTAAACACAATGGGCAGATCCTTGGCAAACATTTGAATCCAAGGTGTTATAAAGCCTTAAATGTAAGTTTTTAAAAAATTGTAGACAGATGCCATATTCAATTGTTATTAATTTAAACTGTTTAAATCAAAATCTTGTATTAAGACTTCTGTGAAACCTGCTGAAGTTGATTTAAACTTGGAAAGGTTAGGTAAAAGTATTGTCCTGTGATTATGCAATAATACACAAATAGTTTGTTGGCCAAATTTTATCTTTAAAAAAAACCTTAGTGAATGAAAAAAGGTCTGGATGAAACGATTCAATGTACTGTTGAACAGGACAGAAACCAGGTAAACGTGAGTCAGCTGTGTCTGGTCGACCTGGCGGGCAGTGAACGCACCAGCAGAACCAGAGCAGAGGGGAGCCGTCTCCGTGAAGCAGGTCAGTTCACCTGTTTTGGTAAGACTTATAAATAATCCATTTATGTGGCATGTAAAAACAGACTTGTTCACATGTCGTTGACAGGTAACATCAATCAGTCCCTAATGACGCTGCGCACATGTATGGAAGTCCTGCGTGAGAACCAGATGTGTGGAACTAATAAGGTTCTTATTATTGTATCCGCTTATCCCCTTCATTTTAAATAAAAACAATCTCAAAAAGAAAAAAAAAAATTTTTCCCCAGATGGTTCCGTACAGAGACTCTAAAGTCACACATCTGTTTAAAAACTACTTTGATGGAGAGGGGAAGGTCAAGATGATTGTGTGTGTCAACCCAAATGCAGACGACTATGAAGAATCTATGGTAAGACAAAGTACTGTTGTAAAACACGAGCCACCTGTTTATTGTGTCATGTAAATGTCATATTTTATTATTTAGTCTTTGCAGGTAATTTTCTTCATGCTTCTCTCTGATCATTCATGTTTGGTTTGATGTTCTGCTGCTCTAAAGTGATCAAATTCAAAAACCCATTCGACTCCTAACACAATTATTGTGTATAACCTCGATCGTTTATAAATCCATGAAAGAGACAGTTTAACATGTTTGTGACATGAATCAGAGTGAGGCATAAAACTAAAGTTTTGTTTGAGTAACTTCTATTGTTATTCCCAAAAATCTGAAAATAACCTTTTTTTTTTTCTTTTTTACCTGTTTTTTTCCTGCTGGCTATAGCAGTTCAGATTGTTTTTCGAAATAATGTTTTATATTTTAGTTGTCTGACCTACTGTATTTGTCCATCATTTTAATTCTGGAAACTTTTGTCTTTTCTTAACAACACCTTTACGCGGTTGATGCCATCAACCAAGCTGCCTACATTCCTTTTAGCAGAGAGCTGTTTTGTATAGCAGAGCTGCACAGCCTGATTTGGTTGTATGCTGCATTTTTCATTGTTTGTGTTGCAGCTGGTGATGCGCTTTGCAGAAATGACCCAGGAAGTGGAGGTGGCTCGGCCAGTAGACCGACCAATCTACAGCCTTCCAGATGGGCGCAGACACAAAAACCAGGCCTTCAAAGATGAGCTGTCCCGACGGCTGGCAGAGCGGGGGGGGCCCAGTTAATCCAGGTACGTCCCCCTTCATACTGTTCTGCTGAGCTCCCAGTGTTCATGCCCTGTTAGGAAGATGTGCCACATTCACAGGTCAGAGGCCTTTATGTGGTTGTTTAAGGTGAAGCTTGGCTGACAGAATTGTTTGGAGGTCACAAATGTTGTGATAACTGACTTGGTGAAAGTCGTATGTTCAAGAAGATATTCCTTTTGTTTTCTGTGGCTCTTTGGAACCTCAGAAGAGACGTGTTTGCTGAGCCAGCTCATAGAAAGCCTCCCAGCTCTGCCTCCCTGTGAGCTGGTGGATCCCACCGATGATCAGACGCTTCCCCGCCTGATTGAAGTCTTGGAAAGACGGCAACACATCCGTCAAAGAATGAAGGAGCAGTTCAATCAAACTGGTACAAGCCAGTTTTTCTTTGCAGAAAATACCTGTAGAGCCTTACAGTGAACACTCAGCTTTGTTTTTGCAGCCAACACGCTGCAGACCATGCTGCAAAAGTTTAACAGTCAACTCGGTGCAAAGGAGACCTTCCTCCATGACCAACAAAGCAAGCTCAATGAGAAAGACAAAGTCATTCTTAACCAGAGGACAGAGATCGAACGGCTGGAAAAGAAATCCAAGACGCTCGAATACAAGGTCCTCATCTTTTACAGATGCAAAATAATCTTTACAGATTAGAGAATATTTTTCTATTTGGTTGGAATTTGCTTGCTTCTCTCTCATTTGGAATTCTTTCCTTAGATTGACATCCTTCAGAAGACGACAGGAATGTACGAGCAGGACAAACGCTCCCTTCAGCAGGAGCTGGAGAGCCGGGAGCAAAGGCTGCAGAGGGAGCTGGCAGAGAGGAGGCGCATGGAGCAGCGCATGCAAGGCGTGGTCACAGACACCAAACTGAAGTGGGAGAAGGAATGTGTGCGTAAAACTGCCCAGTTTGAGTCTTTTATTAAAGTCACAGTAGATATTAAACAGTTTGTAGAGATGCCCAAATTAGTTTATTCTTGAAAAATCTAGGACTGATGGGGGAATAAAATACTTTATAGGTGCCAACATAATTTATCTGAAGCTACGTTCATACCGCCCTTGTACAAGAAGCTACTTCCAAAGAAAAGTTTATGCAAACACTCGTTTTGGGCTTCTGCGTTCACGTCTAGCTATGGAAGTTTTTACGACAGTTTTTGGGCTCCACGTGCAAAAAGGAATGGCCACTGAGCGCTCTGTGAAAGTTAAATCAGCTTGAACTTTGACCAGTCAGGGACTCGGATCTGGTAGTGACGTATGGATGGAGTCGTTTTAATTCCCGGAAGTTCCAACTGCTTAATCACTGATCACGGAGGAGACATTATTAATTGTAGTTTGTGCCCAGTCGGAATTATAAGTCTTTCGTACTTCGGATTAAAGCTGTGAAAGAAAATTCCTCAGAGCAAGATTCAACAGATTTTCACCCAGGGGCCAAAATGAACTTTTTTAGTCACCAGCCGGTAGATTTTTTCAAACATAGTTTTTACTGGCCAAATTATTGCCCTATTTAAACAGAAAAACCTTAAGCGTTTAATGATAAAATGTTGAATGCAAACAGAGAAAAAGAATTAAAACATCAGATAAAAACAACTTTATCGTTAGTTTTTCCTTTTTTTTCTGAAGACTCTTTTTCTAAGTCACTCCTTTATTGATTTCCAATCAAAGTCTTTGTTTTCTACTTTTAGCATTTCACTCGTTAATGAACTGTTTATTTTTCTATCACAAATGAGTTGTTTTTGTTGTCTTTAGACCAGCAGCACAACACTGTGCTGAAAAAGCCCTCCTGTACCCCCACAAGGAGAGGAATATTTGTTCCTTGAATTTTTTAAGAAAATTAAGTTGCATAAAAGTAATTTATAAACTTTATGAAGACATTTTATTGTTTTATGTTTATGGGTTTAGTTTACCATTTGTATTGTTAACACAATATACGGTACAAACAAAGGAATAGGCAGAAGCTTATGAAGCTCATTTGATGCCTTGTAACGTGTAACGCACTTGTTTATTTTGCGTTAGACGGCAGAGGTTGAGCATTAAAGAAAACAGAAATTGACCAAAAGGAGGGCTAATAAACAGAACTACTTTGACGCCAACACTTGCCATGTGGCGACTAACCCTCTAACTTTTACTCGCCAAAGAGGATAAAGTGCTCGCCAGTGGTGAGTGTTCATTTCGGAGCCTGTTTGCACCGCTTTAACATTTCACACCAAACCTTTTCCAACTTTAGGTGCCAAACAGGCCACAAAATGATAGAAAAAGAAAAGAAGAAGAAGAAGCCCCTCTCTGTCTAGTGTGACGACCACGAGCTAAACACCAGAGTTCAGCACGTGAACCGGTATCAAATGTCCAGTTTACAAACCAGCAGAAATGTAGAATCTAAACGCTGTTTGTGTTTTCGTTCTAGGAGAGACGAGTAAATGCCAAGCAGCTGGAGCTGCAGAATAAGCTGTGGGTGAAGGATGAAAAGCTGAAGCAGCTAAAAGCCATCGTGACAGAGAGCAGCAGCACTCCAGTAGAGCGACCGGAGAAACCTGAGAGACCCTCTAGAGAGAGAGATCGCAACCACGCACAGAAGCGGTCTGCATCTCCGTCACCACTCCCTGTAAGTCCCATCGTCCTTACAGCTCAGCAGTCTGTCCTCAATCCCAACCTCAAATCTCTCTTAATGTGCAAATTTTGCATGCCGCTAATTATTTTTTGTTATAATGTAACTGATAATCCTCTGGGCACTTTTTGGTTCTGCTGAATATTAATTTTGTGTTTATGTCGATGTGGAAACTAACAATCACCGGCCCTGTTCCCCAATCACTTCACAGGAATCCAGTCAAATCCCTCACAAAAATCAAGTCAGATATAAAGCAGTTCAGGACCCTTACCCTGCACCCACCCCCACCTCCTCCTCCTTCCCTTCAGTAGCCTCCTGTATCTCTGACTGGGAGCAGAGAAATCCCCTAGATTCAGGCAGCCAGTCCAGGATCCCTGGGACTCCCCAGTGCAGGAGCAGAACTCCTGCCCAATACTACAGCGCAAGCAGTGTGGGGCGCAGGAGAGGCCAACGCTGGGCCCCCGACACCCCTGCCACCCCTACTGTCTACGGATTAGACATAGAGGCAGGCACAAGGGTTAGTGTGTGCGCTAGTTTGTAGGTGTTCTGTTTTTCTCTCTGAGTTTGCATCATAAGTTTCATTCTAGATCTCCACCAGTGAAGTTTATAGTGGAGCAGTTTTGTGGTAGACTACTGTTTGTTTGTGGTCCTAAAATAGATCAATGTGTAGTGCTTGTCCTTTACTCTGCTTGCCTTGTAAGGCTTTCCTTGTGCTTGCAAGCCGCTTGTTCTTGTCCTTTAGTAGCATCTTCTTTGACAGCAAAAACTGATTTAATTTTGAAGGAACTAAACACCAGCATCTTATGCAGCAGCAGCAGCTTGGTACATGTCATTCAAATGGAGCAAATTTTTCTATCTACCACACACACACACCCTATCTCCACGTAGATCAGACAAAATGCTTTTTATTTTATTTATTTAAATACACACACACACATAATATTTTAGTTTTCTTTCCACTTCACAATTGTGTGCCACTTTGTGTTGGTCTTTCACATAAAATTCCAATAAATAATTCAAAATAAAATACACCCTGTATCAAATTAGCTGCTCTTGCTGCAGAAAATTAAATTAGAAATGCAAGAAAACCAATTCAAACAATTTTCTATCATTATGGTGCACCATCATCTTTTTTCTCATTTTACTCTTAAATGTAAATCTGAAAACATTGGTGTAGAATTTTATTTCTTAAAATAAATATTCTATTTTTTTTTTTTTTTGTAAAGAAAAAAAAACAGTAGTGACTGAGCATGTTGTTCGAATTGCTTTTAAAATCCTGGGCACCAGCTGGTCCCGCATTATTTAGTTCTTTAGTCATTGGGGAGTAGGGAGGGAATTCTGACACAGCCATGTTGTCTGCATTTTTTGGCTTGCCTGTGCGTCTTTGTGTGCTAGTTGTCATTAACTGTTGGGTATTAGCAGTGCATTACTGGAAAATCCAAGTCTAAAGTCTCCATGTGAGGACACTTTTTGAAATCTCCTTTATGGTGTAAATTTGTAGCAAAGTGCTTGTAGTAAAAACAAATTTCCATATCTCAGTGACTTCCAGCAGTGTGCTCATTTTTACCCTAAGCTAACCCTCCTCAGTAAGCCCCTCGCCCAACGCCTTCCGCACTAACACTGACCAATTGAAATGGCGCCACATGTGAATAACGTCCTGGTTTGTGTTCTCACTTTGGGGTCACCAGACGGTTCCTCCGGTTCGTCCAATGCACAGGCGATCTCGCTCTGCGGGCGGGGAGAAATGGGTAGACCACAAACCGTCTTCAAATTTGGACCTAGACACTGTAATGCAGCCAATCATTCCCAATTCAATCAAGGTGTCCACCCCCAACGAGAAAGCTCTGTCCAAATGCCACAAGTATGTGCTTAGACACCAAGAGCTTGCCTCTGACGGGGAGATAGAAACCAAACTCATCAAGGTAAAACTAATCATTGTGTGATTTGAACTGTGCATGGATTTTAATAACTGATATAATGCCTTTAATAATTTTGCGTGGGTGTCATGTCTACCGTTTTTATCCTCTGTCTACTATTGGACAAAAAAATTATTTTTGTTTCACATCTGCACAGGGCAACGTGTTTAAAACCAGAGGTGGAGGACAAGCAGTTCAGTTTACCGACATCGAGACGTTAAAACAGGAATGTCCAACAGCGCCAAGGTACACCACCGCATTATGTATCTGGGTTTTGAGGCTTAATGTTTGCCGACTCATGAGACATGGTTATGACACAAAAACTGACATTTTTCCTTCTTGATGATATGGTGGTCTGATCTTAGTTTCTGTGGATTCATAGGGTTAACAGCTCTGAAGCAGAGTATCACTGTCAAACATCGGGGTCAGTGAGATTCCAGCTCAAAATTCCATTTCCTGTTAACACAACTCAATTCAATATGGAAAACAAATTGTTTGGGTTTGTGTACAATTTTGTGCATAGCTTATTTAAACTGAACTAAGGTACAATAAAGTCCCACTCCAACTATATATTTTTTATCTAATGGAAATGGTTCCCAGTGGTATTTTAATTATGATTATACTGTTTTTAGCCAAAAAAAAGTAGTTTTTTTTAAGACATATTTTCTGCAGCGTGGCAGAAGCTCATTAGAAATTTCTCAGAGTTGTGGGTGTGACTGTTGGCACGGAAGCAGCACTACATTAATATCCCAGCATGCCATTGTTTACATTCTCGCCCGCTAGCTTACAGCCCCTCACAAGCTCAACCTACTATTAGCATAGCGAAAAACCAGCGAGCAATATCAGAGATATCCAGCCATACAGTTCTAAGCCAGATGTCAGGTCAGACAAGAAACTTGAAGATGTACATGGATCTATTTGTCAGTAAGTGGGGGATTTCAAATTAGAGCAGAGCAGGGAGTCTTTGGCCCACCCATAGCAGTCACAAACCTGAACTTTTGCAAACTGCGGGTTTACATCTGCTCCTGATTCATTGTGATTTTACCAAAAAAAATACTCAGAAATGCAGTTTTAATCTTTCATTGTTTTATACATGTCCTCCATTTGAAAAATTTAACAAGAACATGTTCAAAACACTAAAAAGCAAGAACATTTTGTTAACATTTTTGTCTTGGAAAAAATATAAAACATGGCTTCACAGCATAATGATTCATATATCAGATCAGAAAATGTTTTTCCAATCTTCTATTGTCCAGTTTTGGTGATCCTGTGTGAATTGTAGCCTCAGTTTTCTGTTCTTAGCTGACAGAAGTGATACCCAGTGCTGCTGTAGCTCATTTGCCTCAAGGTTGGATGTGTTGTGCGTTCAGAGATGTTCTTCTGCAGACCAGGGTTGTAACCAGTGATTATTTGAGTTACTGTTGTCTTTCTATCAGCTGGAACCAGTCTGACCATTCTAGTCTGACCTCTGACATCAACAAGGCCTTTCCACCCACAGAAATGCAGCTCACTGGAGATTTTCTCTTTTTCTGACTGTTTTCTGTAAACTCTAGAGATGGTTGTGGGTGAAAATCCTAGTAGATCATTAGTTTCTGAAATACTCGGGCCAGTCCGTCTGGCACCAACAACCATGCTGATGCCACGTTCAAAATCTCTTCAATCCCCTTTCTTCCTCATTCTGATGCTCGGTTTGAATTGCAGCGGACCATCTTTACCAGGGCTGGCCAATCCTGGTCCTCAAGAACCACAACCCTACCTGTTTTCCAGCTCACCCAGAATAGCTTGCTGCTGATTGGCTGAGTCAAGTGATTCCACATCCTGATTGACTGAACACACCTGATTTAGTCAGCATCAAGCAGTCCAGGGAGAGTTGGAATGCATCGAGTTGCTGCCTTGTGATTGGACGATTAGAAATTCGCTTTAATGAGCAGTTGGACAGGTGTGCGTAATAAAGCGGCCAGGGAGTGTAAATGACCTTTACAATGTATGAGTTAGTTCAAAACTTAACATCAAGAAATTATTTTAAAGCTACAAACTTTTTTTCTGACAGCTAAATTCATTTAAAGTTATGTTAAGTAATCCTTAAAGTGTTTTTTTCATGTTCAGAACATGTTAAAGATAGAATCTGGAATTTGTTCTGAAGTGAACCCTGGTACTATTGAATAAATATTCTCATTTGGAGTCAGAACTGACTTTTCTTCTGCTCAAAGAATTAATTAAAACCATTTTCCTTTTTTAGTAGAAAGAGACGGTCTGGATCTGCTGAGGGACCTGCTCAAATCGAGGACCTGGAAAACAAGGTAACTTCTTTTATATCACAGTATTAACTCATTTATGTAAATAGTCTCTAACATGGTTCTTTTCATAGAAATAAAACATTTGTTAAGCTTTTAACCATACCTGTCTACAGAACATTTCTATTAATTTTCTTTTCTCATCAGCCTCCTGTCATAAGCACAAGTTCAAGTCACGCATATCAGAAGTGAGTGAAAAGTCTTTCCGCTTTTGGTCAAAATGGTCTAACCGAAATGTTTCTCATATTTCATTTCTTCTTCTCCAGACGCAGAAAACCTTAAGATGCTCTGTGGGTGGAGGACTCCCGCTTTCACACAGTCTGCCAGTTAATGGCCAAAGAGCAGCATCTATTTAGACCGAATATTTCACTTGTATGTTATTGTGTTAGAGATGATCATGGTGCAATGATGTAACAATCACTACTTAAAGCTGTAGACTATAGTGTATTTTGGCTCTTTTTTTCTGCTTTATGAATGCTGGAATAAAAAAAAAAAGTGAACTTGATAAATGTTTGTACATGAAAACTCCATGACAAACCTGCTCACCTTTAGATCTTTATTGTATCACACACAGTGTATATGTTGTTTTTTTTTGTTGTTGTTTTTTTATATCTATTTTTTATATCGATACTTCCTCCTTTCAGGGAGGAATAAACTTTTTGCATATGAATATTTTGATTATAAAGCTTAGTCACAAGCAACATGTTGCCAATTTACAAAAACAGTTTTGAATGTAAATACTGAACTGGCAGAAGCTCCCAAGATGTGTGGTATCCCAATTCTTTGTTTACTTTGGTGCCATTAAATTATTTCTATCACCAACTGTGATGATGTTTGACTTCACAAAATATTCTACGTTCATTCATATTTGTATTCATTAACATGATACTATACATGTACTATATTACTTTAAAGAGGCAGTAACTTTAACATTTCTGTGTATTTATCCTTTAAAATATTCCGAAGTAGTCGTTTTTTTGCTTAAAGAAATCCCTATTAAAAAAAAAGGATTAAACTTTCCTCAGAAACGCTGACTGTCCATGTTTTCTGCTCTGTAGTTCATCATCATTCCACTAGGGGCAGTAGAAAGGATTTTCCTGCTCATTTCAACATGGCAGCTTCCATTACATCTCAAAAACATTTTTGGCGATAGTTTTGCTATCTCTAAAAACCTTTATTGAGAACAACTCATTTATTGTTAATACATTTTAAATGAGTACTAAATGCCACATTTGTTGATAACAAACTCCTATAGAAGCTGCATCTATGGACAGACAGGTTTAATCTGCTGCTGTGCTGTCCTATTCAACAGAAATCTTCTAGTTCAGACTGTCTACACAGCAGATGGCAGTACTGTGTTTCAAATGCCCGGTGCTGCAGAATAGTAATAATAATCAAGTATCCATTTAGGAATGATTCATGAGCAACTTGAATTGATGTGAGGTCCTGTAACAGCGATTTAAGATAACCCAGTCTGTCACAGACTCTGATTTTATACGGCGTGATTCCAAAGACGCAGCTCATGCTGTGATATCTCACAGTGCACTCATGGATGAACAGGGGGATGATTTGATGGACTGCCTTTCTGCCTGGATAATGAGCTGTCATTAATGTCTTTCAAAGAGTGAAAGTGCAGCATTTCCTCGTCAGAGCAAATGAAGCTGAAAAGGAGGCGCGATAATGACTCCTGTGCATCCAGCAAATTAACTGGACGGCAATTTTTTAACTGTAACAGGCCGATCTAAGAAAATATCATTCATTTCTATTTCAAATACAGTGTTTGTTGGCATTCAGCATGTAAAAACAGACACATGAAACAAGAGATTTTATTGATAATTAATGCAGGGGCTGCTAGTTTTAAATGATTTCAAGAAACTTGTCTCCACTTATGTTTGTGGTTGTTTACCTACAATAAATAGTATTTTTGGAAGCATCAAGATGCATTTCTACGGCGGCCCTGAAGTGCAAATAAACAAATCCCTCAACACAAAAACATTAAAAAAAAAATGACAGTAAAAACAACAAAACAAATAATAAAAACACAACATTACATTTTAGAAAGTAAAAAAAAAAACCCAGAAACCACAACATAATAAGCAAAAAACAACAATCACACACACAAAAAAGAAAATGTTATGGAAGATAAAAGTTATTTGAAGAAATAGAAATTTTAAATTAAATGAGAAACTAGAAAAGGTAGGTACTTTGGTACATCACTGATTTGATGATGATGTTTTTTCACCTTTTCAACAGGACGTTATCTGGTGGACCGGAGATATTTCTTTAATCTTCTTGCCACAGCCACCGTAAAAGTTCAGTGACTGCTCCATCATCTCTCTCCCACAGTTCAGGTAAACATCTGCTTTCCCTCTTCTTCAAAACTCAAACGTTATCATCCAATCAGCAATGCCCCATCTCCCCTACCTTTATCAGTTTATTATTTTTGCTTCATATTTTAACATTAACTTTGGTTTTCTGAAAAAGATTTTTTTGGTTACATCTTTTTTCTGGACTTTTATATTTCTAGAATGTAATTGGTTTTGCTTATTTTGCTCTTCAGGGACACTGTATATTACCTACTGTTATTTCCTGTTCCCAAACAAACAGTTAATCAGACAGGCAGATTTAGAACTGCTTCAGAAACTGTTTTTTTTTGTTGTTTTTTTTGTAGGGCCAGGAGTCTGCTGAAAAACTGTGAAGTCACATGTCTCCCCTTTGTTTGTGGTAAACAGCTTGGGGGGTAAAAGTATTTTAAGAGTTCTACATCTGCTTTAGACCAGTGGTAAAGAAAGTGCTTCATGGGGGTGTGAAACTGTTGCTTCTCTGGTTTTTTTCACCACAAAACCATGTTTTATGGGTGATTTACAGTAAGTCAAAGAAGCAGCTACAGCACTGGGCATGTGAGGCACGTTCAAGAACGCTCGTTTAGGATTTCGCAGTTCCCACTACGCAAGCAGGGAGGGGCTTCTTATTTCTCTTTCTGACTGTTTACTAGCGCATATCTGCCACCTACAGTTGGAAAAGATTTGGTGCAA
Source organism: Adrianichthys oophorus (assembly GCA_036245035.1). Taxonomy (NCBI): domain Eukaryota; kingdom Metazoa; phylum Chordata; class Actinopteri; order Beloniformes; family Adrianichthyidae; genus Adrianichthys; species Adrianichthys oophorus. The sequence goes on from BSAI01000104.1 coordinate 5,297,277, forward strand.
AATGTCAAGGCGCTGCAAATCTTGTGAATCTTGCTCCATGTTTGTTTTTTCCATAGCTCTATTCCGATGTATGGAAGGCTTGATGTCATAGAATTCTGGTTTACACTGACTTTTCACTGGAAGTGGTCGTTTTAACGTGCATTGCAAATAGCGGTGTGTACGTAGCTTTACAGCTGGTTCCACATTTCATTTAAAACTGAAACATTTTGCAGTGGACCAAGTGTATTTATATATAAAAAATACCAACTGTGTTCACGATTGAAGTTGAATTTCATCACCAGCTGAAGAACATTTCCGAGCATCACAGCTTCTCTGTCTAAAAAGTCACATGTTTGTGTTTTATGCAGATGTGGGTCCAACCACTGAACAGCTGACCAATCACGTTCTTGTTTTTCGTCAAGACTTTAGAGTTTAACCGAGACTTAACCGAGCCAAGGCAGGCAAAGGCCTCCACACATATGGAAATAGAAGAATTGGAAAAGGGGAGAAATGAAAGTGGCAAAAGAATATGTCCACATTATGTCTAAACTTACATGAATGTTGCTCTTATTCTGTGATACGTCTTAATAAATTTGCCTTAAATCAGGATTGTATGGCCTCTATAACTCCCAGGGCCAGAACTCTGGCGTCATGGTGTAATACTTAGGTTTAGAAAGATCGGTTTGGAATTTGGCGGTCTTAGAAATATTCTTTTTGACATTTATTGAAGTGTTTCCTGGAATAAATGAAATCCTGACATTTCTTCCTGTGGTGGTTTCTCTTTTCTTTAGGGTGTTGATCATGTTTTTAGGTTCAGTCAGTTAGTAAAACAGACATGTGAAAAATGACTATGAACAAATTCTTCCCCTTTTTTCTGTGGAAATATTTGCTTTCTCTCCCGCCTGTGTAACCAGGCAGACGTTGAGCAGAGAGGACAGCGGGGCTGCAGTAAACGGCTTCTTTGACTGGCTGATGACTGTGTCAACAAAGCTCTCCTTATCCATTGTGGACTCACCGTGTTTGCTTTGGAGCGTTGTGACAGAAGGGTCACCTGTTTCTGTGCCGCTTTGTACAAGTGTGAGATTGTCAAATATGCTATTTGATGGCAAATTTGAAGTTTGTTTTTCATCTTTGTGTGGCCAAAAAAAAAAACCCACACTCTGGGGCACACACACTCACATGTATGACCCATATCAGAACAAAAAAGTAGCTAAAGCTTGTGGGGTTGCATATTAAATGAACTCTGAGATGAAACACAGGTTTAAATCATAATTAGTCTTTTTATTCATACCTTTGAATTCTTCAGAAAGTGAAAAAAAAATTCTGTTTATTTGAACACACAGATGGAATTCTGAAAACATAAAATTTCATAAATGAAAGACGATTAATGTGTCTTCAAAGACATTTTTCTGTGTTGTTTTTGGACATTTTAAATAATCGCTGTACTCTCAAAGAAACAGGGAAAGAAATAAAGGGTGTTCTAGTGACTTGGGAAAAATGTTTTTCACGGTAAATGCTAGAAAAAAAACATTATTTTACCTGCTCCCCAATACAGAGCTCCTAAAGGGACATTGAAAAAAAAGTAGTAACCGGTTCATCAGTTACTATATTGTGCGCACAAGACAGTAGTAGTATTATTATTATTTTCTGCAATGTCCATTTAGGGGCTCCGTATTTCCACATTTCATTACATCATGTTATTAATTGTTTTCTTTCACATTTCTGACCATTAAAAATGTATAATTTATATCTGTTATTAACTTATTAACAGTTATAATTGAACAAGTGATTCATCTTGAAAAGTAATAACTTGTTTTTTGATAATAATTCCCCATGTTTGCTGTTATGGAGACTCTTTAATGTCATATTACATTTCATATGACGTTTTGCATAACAAAGTTAAAGCTACAGAAGAGCTGCCGCTGCTAAATGTGTTTATTTAACTTCTGAGTGTTTTCTAATTACACTTTCTGCCACCATTATATGAATATACGTCCGTCTTTTCAAACATCAACTTCTTCTCCTTCCCATCTGCTTTCTGTGCCTCTCTCCATCCAGCAGAGTGTTTGGACAGCCATCTGTGTGGGTGCTGTCATGGGCCGACTTGATTCCTACTTTATTTTTAGACTTTTGGTTTGTGGTTTTTATTTTCCACTTTGTTGCAGCTTTGTAAATATCAGAATAATAATTCCTAACTTAAGCCCTGAGAACATAATTTTTGTCATGTAAATTACTGTGATTTTTTTACAATGAGTGACAAAATCCCATTTTAATTGATGACATTTCTGTTTGAATTTATTGAAGTTGCATCAATTTTAGGTTTTGTAACCAATGTTAAATGAATTGCACTGATTCTCACAGTGAAGGTTTAAACAATCTTCTTTTTTTTCCATTGTCATTCTCTCTCTCCTTGTTTTTTTTCTTAAAATTTTAACTCCAAAAAACAACGATGGAAACTCACCTGCAGGCAGGGCAAAAGAAAGTGAGTTAAAGCGGCTTTGCTGTGTGGAGTGGATCTCTTTTTCCCAACATTCAACCCTTCATTGCTTCTAAAAACTCATGAAATTGGACACAGTCCGGAAAATCTTTTGCCTTGTGTTCTAAGGTTTTAAACATCACTACATTTAAGTTTTGCCATTGTTTGTTGAAATGAAAATGCAGTGTAGCATTCTCAACACGCTTTCAAAAAAATCTCTTGGATTCCAGAGGCCTGCTGATTAAAAACAAGCACTGCAGCAGACTTTTTAGATATTAAGATGAAAGCTGAAACCAGAGCTATTGGAGGATTTCACCTGATAAGGCATTCACTTCTTTTATCAGTCGGGAATTTGTGTGTTACCAGCTGATTGGATTGTTTCTCATTGCATAGTTTGAATTGTTGACAAAATCTGCTGCACGAGAATATGAATGGATTGGTAAGTGAGCGATATCTCAAGCAAAAGCAGCTAGATTCCACATGTTTACTCAGTGTGTGCACTGCACGCTGGACAAGGTGCTAAAAGATCTTTGACCTCTTGGATGCTCTTGACCGCTTCTTTTCTGGGATTTGTAAAAAACAAAATTCCCAGGTTGTTCAAGAACCCTTTTGCTCAAGCACAAAGAAAGAAAAATGCTAACAATCTGAATGCATAATAGTCTTATAAATTTTTACATTTAGCATGTGTTCACCACATGATGTCACTGTTATCCATATGATGGAGCCCTCTCCTCTACAAACCTGAGGTCGCTGCGAGCTGCTGCTAAATACAGCCGAGTCTCCCATGTTTCTCCTTTGAGCTTCACCCTCACCTTTTAGACATGCTTGTCTTCTGTAGATTGTTTTTTTTTTTTTTTTTTAGCATATCTAAACAGGAAACAGTCATCACTGTCTGTGTGGGCTAGAAAATAAAAAAGAACGCAACAAATGATGAGGATAAACAGTTTTCTAATCAATCTTTTTTATTTTGGTAACATTCTGGCTTATGCAGCAGTGTGGAATAGGGCGGAGACCAAACTAAACAAATGAGACATAAATCCAAAGATAAACTTAATTTAAAATGTACTTCCTGTCTGCATTACAGACGCTCTAAAGCTGACAAAAGCTGCTCGCCCGTTTCCTTATTCTTGTGAAGTGAGGCCATAAAGTTTTCTCTCTTTATTATGCTTCATCCCAGCTCAGTGTGAGTCCCCGGTCTGGGGATCTGACTCTTTGAATGGAATATAAATGACATCATTATGTAATTTTCAATCTGTTGCTGCTGCTGTTATCCTATTCCACAGATAGCCGGCTTCACCACCCTCCCCATTTGCTTGCGACTCATTTGTCTCCTGTTCCTTTTTTTCCTTCTTCTTCTTTTTCATGAAGAATATTAAAGAGTTATTAAATTAATCTGTGCTCGGTGGCGCATGTTATTGAAGTGCAGAGATTTGTGTGGTGAATGAAGCCTTTAGGCTGCACCCTAAGCTGATTTATTAAGAGTGCAGAGGAATCACCAAAAAGACCTGATAACCTGTTTCATTTTTGCATAAGTGAACACTTTCCTTCCAACCCTCTTATATCACGCCCTCCCCGCCCGTCCAACTGCACCCTTTTATATGCTGCGTGGAGCTGAGAAACGCTGCTGCCACAGTCATTTTGTAAATATTGTCATGAGCACTAACATTTACAGGCCAATCGTGTGAAAAGTATTTCATACGGCTGTTCTTTTGCTTAGTAAACTCAGCTTGATTTTTCTCTTTAATAGTTAAAATTAAATTCTCTTGTCAGCGTCATTGTCCAGTATTTGTGGCAACAAGACTGGGGCAAAAATGACTAAGAAAAACAATGTCTGTTTACATTACATAAACTGGGGCCATTATGATTTGTCATCAAAGGGTTTTCCGAGCTCATCATTGGATATATGTACAAACGTCGAGAGTGGAAAAAGCCTGAAAACAGTTGAGGGTGTGAGCTCTCCGGCGTGTGCAGATCTGACTCCACCCCAGACTCCAAACCTCATTTATCAGTGTGGACATTTAATTTGGTGTGAAATTTTTGGACTCCTCTGGGGCAACTGTTTAGCTGCAGTTTTTTTTTTTTGTGCGTGTTGCTTTTCTTTCCAGCCAACTCAAAATGTCTGCTTTCAATTATTTCAGAAAAATTGCTTTACAGGGCCACATGCATGATTAAATATTCATTATGTTAAACCAAGCACTTTTTTTGGTACATAAATCCGTATTAGTTTATGCTGGCGGGCTTCCTGAAACAAAAAAAACCAAGCCTTTTAACTCTTTCAAAGTTTTTCTCCTGGGTTTTTATTGCTTTTTTATGTTTTTAGAGCTGCGACAGACTGGCGACCAGTCCAGAGGTGTACCCTGCCTTCGCCCATGAGTAGCCGGGTTAGGCTCCGGCAACCCCGTGACCCCGAAAGGGATAAAGCGGATTGGAAAATGAATGAATGAATGAATGTTTTTAGAGGGAGACATTATGACCTTTGAATGTTCTTCTGCCTTTTTTATTTGCTGGAAAATGAAGGAGCGACTGTTTTGAAGTGAAAAGAGTGTAAGTGCGTGTGGCAGGAGGGATCATTCCTGAACAGAGTGACTGGACAGTGGCTGCTGACCCAACATTTCATGTTAAAAGTCAAACTCCAATCATCGTTTGATGTGTTTTCAAAGGGGTCCCAGTGGTCTTTTAATTATGATTATGTTGTTTTGATCAAAAAAACCAAGATCTATTTGTCTACTAGGGGAGGCCTTTTAACACATATTTTTTCTTTGCTCTTGATGCACAATGAATTGCACAAAGAGATACTCAGAAACACAATTTTAAGTTACATTTTCCTTAGATGAAGGGGCTGCACGGTGGCGCAGTGGTTAGCGCTCCTGCCTCACAGCAAGAAGGTTCCCGGTTCAAGTCCTGGCTGGGGGACCTTTCTGTGTGGAGTTTGCATGTTCTCCCCGTGCATGCGTGGGTTTTCTCCGGGTACTCCGGCTTCCTCCCACCGTCCAAAAACATGCTTCACAGGTTAATTGGTTACTCTAAATTGACCCTAGGTGTGCATGGGTGTGTGATTGTGGCCCCTGCGACAGACTGGCGACCAGTCCAGGGGTATCCCCTGCCTTCGCCCATGAGTAGCCAGGTTAGGCTCCGGCAACCCCGTGACCCCGAAAGGGATAAAGCGGATTGGAAGATGAATGAATGAATGAATTTTCCTTAGATATGTTAAAAACACCACTTTCATCTGAGTGGGTTTTTAAGTTTGCATCTCTATAAAGAATGAGGAATTTCTTTAGTAAACTAGATGTGTGTTTTACTTTGGAAAAGCTATTTTTAGTGTGTGTGAACCTGATGTAAATCTTTCTTTTTAATATGTTTTCAAGTGGATTCACATTCTTCTAGCTATTTTATATCAAATATATCTTTACACTCCTGTTTAAAACACTCTGTTTCTAATTACTTGCGATCTAACAAAATAATTTCATCCTTGTTTAATATTTTTCATCAAATTAAGAAACCCTTTTCTCAGTTGACCAAAGTTTTACCTAATATTTTTATTCTCTCCATAAGAAATGCATCCCCTTTATTACTTGACAAACTTCATGGAAAATAAATACGAGAGTATATGAAATTCCTTCAAGTGTGATCTAGCATGAGCCCGCGTTTATTTGTATTTGTTTTACTCAAGGATGTAGCTGGGTTATGTTGACCCAGAGGGTATTTGGTTTGTCTTCTGTTACAGACATCCTGCAGAGGCCCGAGCTGCACCTGGCAGAAGCAGGACAAGCCCGGAGCAGCTGTGACCTCCTGTTTTATTACAAATACAGAAATAAATGACTCGGCTCCCTGCCCAGTAATATGTCAAAAATGTTCCATTGTATCGTTTCTTTTTCAATCATTTTCAGCGAACCAACATTCAGCAAGTGCACCCCCTTTGCGAGCATTCTTGCCTTTGGCGGGGCGACCTGCGGACTTGCTTTAGAGAGCGGCTTGTTGTAAGCCAGCGAGGACTGCATTCTTGTGGGAATTGGACAGATCCAGACCACAGGAACAATTTCCTGGTGCTTTTGTAGAATAACATCTGAGGCAAAGGAAAGATTGATGGCCGACTATTCTGAAAAACTCTTCAGAGACATGAAGAGGCGATGACACTGACTAATGCAGACCTGCAGTACAACCATGCTGTTCTGGGTGGCCCAGTGCACAGAAAACTTGTGTGTAAACCTGTGTGTTGTGAATCTAATTACCTCTCACATGTTTCAGTAAAACATGATTTCTCTTTGTACCTGTTTCATTGTATAGCTTTAGTAGTGGGGCTTGCCTCTGCCCTGTGTCTTGATGACAACAGGGTTTAAGCCAAGTAAAAATGTAAATTTTATTCACCATTTACATAGAAAATGTTTCTATACTCATTCTGTGAGGATCTCTAAAGAAAAACAAGACAATGACAGATCAGGAAGCTTTCCTTTCATTTAAAGATTTTTTTCTCTACAGTTGCTCCCTACTTGCTCGATGTGAAGAATTAAACCAAAAACGTCTTCAACGTATGATGTTAGTCACTTTGATTAAGATATAACTAAGAAAAAAATCTGGTTTTGTTGAAATGATAATGAACTGGATCATAAATATCTAAAATTTTAAGTACCATATTTTTAGACGATAAGTTGCAGTAGCAAAAAACCAACCATGAAATATATTTATATTAAAAGAAAATTCATATGCAAGTTGCACTTTTGGGAGAAAAGTATTTAACAAAATACAGGAACAAGAACGGACATTTTATCTTGAAAGGCAAATCATAATAATAGACTGAATATATGCACGCTTCACTGCCGTAACACATGATGCTTATTTAGCTTCATCAAACATGGGAGAAATTAGTGCAACATATGAGCAATTATCATTGCTACAAATCCCCAAATTTATTGAATTCTTCATCCTCTGTGTTGCTTTGGAACAAGTCCAGTGTACGACTGAATGGCACTTCTTCTGCGTCTCTGTGCTGTAGCAAACACTGATACACACACCGACAGTGTCCTCTAGCCATTGTTGCAATTTGTTTTTTGAAAATCACATAGAATTTTCACCTGCCTATAAGCTGCAAATATATACTGTATACTCCAAAAAACACAGTAATTACTTTGAGCACAACAAGAGTAATTCACTAAACTTGTCTCATGATTCAAGCCTGTTCTTTTGCACTTTAACCCTTAAACACCGGCAACATCTAACTAACACACGCTCTTTGACATATCGTAACTCTTTATGCTATCAACCAGAATCAGCTGAGTGTGTTGAGTGTGAGCGTGCAGAAAAAAGCAGCTTTTTTTGCACTGACATCCCATTACCATCGTGAAGTTAGCATAACGGCGCAAAGCCACTTTTCTCTGCTACAGAATCAGCTGATTTACATTAATTGTGCAAGAACGACACTGTACTGTTGCACATCAGTGCAAGGCTGCTTTTCTCTGCTTTGGAATTATGTTAAAGACGTAAGAGTTAGAAGATTACTGTGGTCGAAAGAGTATCAACACTGGAGCTAAAGCTCTGTGGTAAAGGGTTAAGAATAACTCAGTAATAACTTAGTTCTTTAAGAAAATGGAATGAAAAAGATTCATTTCAACAGGCACATACAAATACTACATATTGCCTTTAACTATCACTTACAACTGCTGTCGTGAGACTGAGGAGTTTTGGGAATCTCAGTTTTGTCAATCTAGTTTCCCAGCTTGCCTCTTCTGCTACCTCTGTTTTTAAAATCCCAGCTTCAAGCTGGCCTCTCGTCCCTGGAGCTGTGATGCAGGCCTGGATGGGATGTCAAAGCCGGAGTATGAGATCTGTTGAGACAGTTTCTTTGATACTTCCTGGCAGTGGTTTTACCGCCAGCCAGCATCACTCCAGGGCTCCTGACACTGGCACAGCAGACGTTAATCCTTGCAGCTTTGACAAAAACTCACTTCCACATAAATGACAACTGAACACAGGAAGTCTTTTATATATGGTGTTTTACAACTCCCAAATTTAAACCAAAGGGTTCAGACAGCAGCCCTTAAAGCCAGCATGCTTGGTTCAGGTTCGCTACCACTTCCACCGCCCTTCAGCAGAGGCTCTTCTTTTACAGAACAAGAACTGTTAACGCCCTCACAAGCACCTCAGTCTGCCATCTTCCCCTGAATACGGATTTTTACTCTCTCTCTTTGTACAGTGACATTAGCGTTTGTGCTAACAAAATAAGGAGCTGATTACTGTATTTTTCGCACTACAAGTCGCACTCAGAAACCTTCATGTTTTTGCGGTATCAGTGCGTTTTTTTTTTCTTTTATGTGTATGGAAGGGTGATTTTTGTGTAAATGTCCTGTTTTCTTTGTGTGTATTTGTCTTTAAACACTCTGTGTTTTTCATGTGTATTTTCTTTTCTTTCATGGAAAGCGCTTTGTGTTTTCTGCAGAATGAAAGGCGCGATACAAAAATATATAATGTTGGAATTTGAGTTTTTGGGGTATCAGTCTGTTTTTTTATTACTGAGAAGGTTGGTTTGTTAGCCAGTTGATCCAGCAAAATGTGTTAGCTGTATCAATTTAGTTTTGTTTTAGTGTTGCTTACAAGGTTAGAACTTAGCGTGTTTGTTTTAGCGTTATCAGTCTGCTTTTTACGTGTTACTAATAGGTTGGGAGTTACGGGTAGGCTATTTTAAATGCACCAACTCGGCTAACGCTTCTAATGTGGCTAGCATATACCATTTTAGAAAGAATTACTGTGAACACAGTTAATTAAGTCTGACTGACCGATTTATCTCTGACTTTTTTTTGTACCTTATAAATGACATGTTTGAAAATAAGCTATTCATTGACAGTACGCCTTATAATCAGATGTAGTGCAGAAAGAAGGGGAAGTGTCAGTAACAGTTGCTCTGCACATGAGCATTGTGCTCATACTTGAGGACTTAATTCACTGGAAGACCTAATTACTTTCTAAATGTCAAACTTATTAGGGGAAAACTGAGTTCATATGTGTGTTAAAAACTCTTAGCTGAGAATATTTATCAGTCTGACAAAAAACTGCTTCCGTGTTCACAGAACTGCATTTATGGTCCAGATCTTTTTCTCTTCCTCACTCAGTAGCTTTTTCTTTGCAGTTTTGTTTGTTCCAACTCCTGGAAACTTATAGTAATACACACAGAATTACACGTTTCACTTTAAGAGAGCCTTTAGTCTGCTTCAACAACAACATGGCAGTGTTGGCCCACCATGTAACCCTGCTCTCAGAATACGACTGTTACCTGGAAAGATGAGGGAAAATAAAGAACAATGGTGGAACAAGGGCTTTTCCATTATAGGAATTAATCAAATTACTGCTTTGAGCTTCAAGCAGGCTTTGTTCATGGGGGCTGTGCAATCAATTATCTTAATTGTTTCATTTAGAGAACCTGCATGTTTCAGGAGCAGGCACTGGAGCTGGAGGGATGGGCTCAATCCCTCTGCATAATTGTAATTGTCAATAGATTGACTTTGGGATGTGAGAGCGTCCATCACGGTGATGAGTGTTACTGCCGATCACTCAGAGGTGGAGGTGAGGAGGTGCTGATGGGTAAAAAAAACAAGTGTGAGAAACATACTAAGCTTTTTGTCATTTTGTTTAACACCAAACTGTCCTCTTTGCTTTTTGTGTTCGGGTTTTGCACAAAGTTTCTCAGAGGAACAGCATCTATGGACGAGTGAAGGAGGTTGGATATTATCGCTTGCTGTGTTTCTGTTGAGCTGTCACTGTGAGCATGGGAGCTCGTTCCTGAGTGACACCCACTCCCTTGATAAAAGTCCTCAAACACAGAGACCAGGGGAAGTCTGTTCAGTCTCTACTTGTACTAACAAACATGTTTAGACGTGTCAGAAGTTTGACACACATCCAATAGCTACTGTCTTTACTAGAAGTGAGGAAAATTCACAGAGTCTAGCTGCTCTGACATTTTTGGAGAAATATCTAATGGGTTGTACACTGATGAAGGTCAAGCATTTATCAGAGTCATTTGTCTGAATGGCGTGTGGAGAGCTCTTCTTGGTGAGTTGCTTCATTTTATAATCACTTATTCTGCATAGTGGTGCTTTTGAGCATTGATTTACAGAACTGGAGGTGGAGTGGATTCAGACTGGATACATGTTAACCAGAGTTTGTTTCTGTAACCAACTTTCAGTCTGAACACACCCAAGCGAACCCTGGTCTGGTACCAGGAACCGCTGTCGGTCCCATCTTTCAGGATGGTCTCGGTTTGTTTAAATCGGGCTGAGCTTTGAGATTCCTCGGTCTGAATACAAAGCGCTCCAGGAGATTTCCCTCCAACTCATCAACAGATTTTGAGTGCATAAGACAATTTAGCTGGTTCTCGCTTTAATCGTGTTACGTCTGCGCAGAATTGAAGGCCTTTTTTAAATTTATTTTTTATAAATAAGCAGTCGGCACAGTGACAAATTCAATTCAGTGCTCCATAATTAACCTTTAGGGGAAACTCATTTCAGACTTAAATGACTAAATGAGCTCAGGTAAAGCTTAACTTGATTATGCCACACACACACACACACACACACACACACACACACACAGATACACATTGGCAGTCCTATCTATGAGGCGAGGAAACATTGTCATTTATTAGAGCACAAGCAGTTTTCTGCGTGAGCTGGTAAATTCTGTCTGTAGCATCAATAAAATTAAACTCGTCAGAGGAATACTGACTTTCTGCTTGAATTCACAATGTTAATTAGCCAGCTGGGATTCTTTGAAATAAGTTATTGCTTCTTTATCTTGTGCTCTGAGTGAGTGATTCTCATAGAAGACTGCAGCCTCCTCTGTGCTTCCCTGTCATATGCAATGTGTGGGGTTAAGTTGCAAACTAATTGCAAGGAAGTGTGTAACTAATGACTTCCACGATGCTGCAGCGTATACTGTCTTCCTGTTTAAAATGCAAATTGCTTATTCGGGTAGCAACTTTAAGTTGCTAACCTTAAACTCTTTTTTTATTATTTTTACTAACTCGGATACATTTCATTTTTGTGGTTTCACTTCTGTGACAAGTGTTTCTTTTAGCTTTTGTTTTCTTGTTTTAGTAATATAATGTGCTTTATTACCACCGGTAACTGTTCTTTTTTTGTGGAATTTCTTCATATATTCTTTTACTCAACTTGAAATCTGTGTAAATGAAGCACTGCTTTAAACTGATGTTAGTACAGGACGACAACTGTCAATTGTTATCATGGGACGACTTTGTTCAGTAATTTAAAATGCGTCTAACGCGGCGACGCTCAGGTTTCTCTTTAAACCGCTGAGGTTGTTGTGGTTGCTTTAGCGCCGCCGTGACCTTTGGAGCTGCCATCGATGTCCCACTGCAATCTATCAAGATCTGAACTTTCCCCTGTGCTCAGCCGAATGTGTGTCTTACAGCAGCCACTGACATTAAAACTCAATTAGCGAGGCCACTTACTAAATAATACATTAGGAAAGTGCATTAGCTGCATCTCGTCTGTTTCCCAGAGCCCAGTCTTTGCTCTGCTGATCAGATGTCAGGCCTAAAACCATCTCGGGGCTAACGAGGGGATGGTGGAATAAACTGACCCCAGATTAAAGGTGGACTTTGTTTAACAAAATTTAAAAAAATAAAAATCCAGTGCCTTGAATTTGAACATTTTTGTTTTCAGTAGATTTTAACGTTGTTGTAAAGGAACTTTTACATAAAAAAGGTTTAGCAATGACTGACACGCTTTTACTCTATTAACAACCTACATCTAATCTCACCTCTATTTTATGTAGTTCCTGAAAAAAATGATTGCAGATCACCATCCTTGAAAAGACATACTCTATTTAAAAACTATTGTTTTTTTTCAAGCTTTTTCAAAGTATTCCCGGTGGTCTTTTAATTTTGATTATGCCATTTTTTTGTACCAAAAACAGATAACGGTGTTGTTTTCTAAGACATAGTTTCTGCAGAGCGGCAGTAGTTCATTAGAAAGTCACCTCTGCTAGCCAAACCCAACCTAACATTACTGGTGCAACAAAAATAATGAGCAATAATGGAGCAATCCAGGCGTACAGTTCATGGATCTAGTCAACTTAAAATAAAAGCATGATAATGAAGCACCTATTCTACGTCACATCCGCAAGCTTTTACCAACGGCATTTTTTTTGTCTGGTCCAGATTCACAACAATTTGGATAAAGAAATACTCAAAATGCAATTTTTAGCTTAATTGTATTTAAAGATGTCCTCCATGATGAGAAAATGTCACAGGAACATGTTAAAAAACCCAAAAAGCACATTTTTTAGAGTGGGTCTATAAGAGGTTTAGAAAGGATTTAGAGTTCAACATAGCACTGAAACAGCTCTGCTGGAGTGAACCATCTTCTTATGACTGCAGACAGTGGACTTGAGTCTGCACTTGCTGCATTTGACACAATTGATCAGAAGATTTTATTGCGCAGACTGGAACACCTCAGTGGTATTGCAGGAACTGCTTTAAACTGGTTAAAATGAGATTTTATTCACATTAACTTTAATTGTCTCTCATGCAGCAAAGTAAGCCTTGATGTACCACAGGGCTCTGCAGTAGTTCTATCTTATTTAGTCTGTACATTTTTCCATTAGGTACTGTTTTGTTTTAGACAACACAGCATAGATTTCTATTGTTACTCTATGCTGATGATACTCAGGTTTACTTATCCATTAAATGAGGAGATGTCTTCCACTTTTCAAGACTTCAAATATGTCTTAGAGAAATGAAGCCGTGGTCTCAAACTCCTCGTTTGGCCCATGCAAAACCTCTGATTTGATTTTTAAAATGTGTCATTTAGCCTTTGGCATTAGTTCTAATCTTCAGTACTCATACCTTAAATAAGATTGTCACTTTTGGTGAACTAGAGAGAAACTAGTCTTTTTTTACAAGAACACAATTTTTTAATTTATTTATGAAATTTCTAAAATGACTGTTTTATAGCCCCTGCGACAGACTGGCGACCAGTCCAGGGGTGTACCCTGCCTTCGCCCATGAGTAGCCGGGTTAGGCTCCGGCGACCCCGTGACCCCGAAAGGGATAAAGCGGATTGGAAAATGAATGAATGAATGAATGACTGTTTTATATTTCTAAAATCAGGAACATCTTGTCCCAGACTGTTTCTATGCATCTGTCACTTCGGAACGAAATAATGTTATTATCTGGCTGTTCTAAAACTTTCCAGCAGATCCCAAGTGCTCGATGTCATGTTCCATCAGTTTAAAAGCAGAAAAGATGTTAAAAGTGATTTACAAACACATAAAGCTTTAAATAGACAGGCTTCAATTTCTCTCTAAAATCTTTTATCAACATGTTGGTGATCAGCAGAATCCAAGGCTTCACTCATTTAAGTCGGTTTTTCTGTCATTATCACCATTAGGCTCATTTTTTATTCTTCATGCTGTTTTCATTTTGTTTCTTTGTATGTTTCCTGTACAATAAACCAACCATGTTAGTTCCTCTAATGCCCTCCTTGTGTTTAAACATGAGGACATCACATATAAGGCTCGCCCCACTTATGCCAGGTCTCTTCTCATTGGTTATTCACAAACTTCTCACTGCATGTTGACTGTTCTGTAACTGGTTGGATGAACAGATAGACAGATAGAAGTTTTCCAGTTTGGAAGTGGCTTTAAAAAAAAGTCACTCAGAGCTGAGAAGAAAGCACACAACGAGTAACTATTTGTCTCTGAAAGGTACTTCTTCACAGGGATTCAGGTATGGTGTTTCCTGCACTGTTGTGTTGGTTGAAGCATCCTGTAGAAGAGGCTCTAAATGCATTTACTTCGATTTCTCCCATGATGCTGTATCCATAACTTTCAATTTATCTGTAGATAATCCCATTTTCTGATGCCATTGCTTAGAAGGGCCATGCCATCTGCCACAGCAAAATCAGAACACAAACAAATACTATAAATGGATTGCAGAGGCTTTATCCTTTAGCCACACAAAAAGATGCTTCCTTCGTTTATTCAGAGGAGAGAAATGGGCTAAGCTGGCTTTGTTTCACTTGGAGGCCTCATTTGTAAGCCCGTTACTCAATCTCTGGGTGATGTCTCCTTGGCTTTAAAGCGCACCAACTGTTAAAAGGCTCATTGTAATGCATCAGGTCATCTGGTTTGGTACTCGTTTCCAAACGCGTTAGACCAAAAGTCATGTAAGACGGAAGTAAAACTGTCTTCCAAGACTCAAGAGATCTTTCGAAAGCCCTGGTTTTAGCCTTGGTGGCAAAAAGTTGGCAATCATGAGCTATAAAAGATGACTACATTTGCAAGCGATTGTCGTTAAGCTGCTTCCTCATCAACACCAACCAGGACATGAGAGTCTCTGCCAAGAATAATGAAAGTTCTGGGTTTTGTATCCACACAAATATTTGAGGGAATTGTTGGCGGATAAAATCTCTCAGCCAAAGTGGGCTGGATGCTTTCCTCACCCTTCTGGCACAGCTTTTTGGTTCTGCAGCTGTCAGTGGTTAAGCTTTTCTGAGGCGCTCTAAACCAAAGCCTAGCTGTTCAGTGACTGTGGCTTAAGACAAATTTGAGACTGATCTCTGCTCCCCAGACTGAACTCCAGATCATGTGGTTTTATGTCAAACACTGGGGTTAATTATTCATGTTTTCTTTGTTGCTAAAGGACATTTTTAATAACTCTAATAAAAAAATCAGCACAGGCAAAGAGTTCAAACATCAATAGACATCGGCCTCATAACAACATGCAATAAACCTGCACAGTTTTACATAAAACTCTAAGTAGTAAAGCTCCAGACTTTTTATTTTCATGCAGGTTTAAATAATTCAATTGGATTAACACAATGAAAGTACTTTCAGTTTGATTCCATTTATTTACGAAGCACCGTTTCACAACCAAGTTTGCCTGAAAGCATTGTGACTGTTTGACTTTATAAAATAGCACAGATGGTTTTGACCAAATGGTCAGAGATCATCATCCACCCAGTTTAAATCCCAGAACAGACAGAGATTGATTTGGAAGAGATGGATTTCCAATTGTGTTGCCTCACTCCTGTAAACCCTGCAGTGACTCCCAACTAGGGATGGGTAGCGTTAATACTCTTCCTATTATTGATACTGCTTATCAATCTGGGATTCTTATCTGTAGTCTTATCGATACTTCTCTGTGTGAATACAAGGAGGGAGAAGACAAATAAACTGTTTACCTGAAAACCTTTTATTTTAGGACGATTTAAAACACAGTATCTTTGTTTAACATCCTTTGCTACAGCTAAAAATAAAATTATCAATAAATACCAATGTGTCTGTAACAATAACAGACATTTTAAGGTAAAACCTTACAAAAACAAAGCTCCAATTAGGAATCAAAATGCAGAGTATATCCAATGGCCTCCTCACTTCACGGAGCAATAACAGTGGAAATAAAAATGCACAATGCTGTATTTTAATTAATGTTACACTGTATGTCGGATAATTTTTTTATTATTGAGGCACAATATGAACGTTCAGCCTGTTAATATTATATGATCATTGCTTTTTACAGTGCTGGTAGCTGTATTTATTTCCCCTCCTTTTTATTCAAATTTCATGTGCTTATCTTTGACAAACAACACTTTGGTCACATGCTCATGTGTGTACTGCTCGTATACACACTTGTTGAAACAATATGGGTGCTTGTTGTTGCTACTTGGACGGTCAAACGCTGCGTGCCTCTCCACTAGAACATGATGTATTTTAGCGTGGTGTTTGGACAGGTTACTGGCGTTACCGCCCCTACGCCATCGCGTTTGTGTTACAACTGAGAGAGCGCGAGCTGTCTGCATCTACTGTGGTACCAAACGGTACCAGTTTCTCTCTGCTTCTCTACTCCAAACTGTTCAAGTGTTTATATAAATAAAACACACGCTCAATCAGACCTTTCAAAAACTTTACACATGGACAGAGGCAAGACACAGTCCTGGACAGACCATTGACTGTATTTGAGAACTGGACTCAATGAGTGTGACGTCACCCATAGAAAATGGTTTACTTCCTGCTCCAACCAAAGGAAGGCCATTCAGTTGCCATTTTTTTTTATCTTAAGGACGCTGACATGATGGAACCAGGCGATGTCAATAAGCAGTGCTTGGTCCAAATCAGTATGAGTGATCATTTCTATGGCAACCACTCAAACCAATCAGGAGTGAGCTTCTTGGAAGTCCACAACCCTACCACTTGAAAGCGGGTTCAGGAGAATCTGTCAATCAAACGTTTCAAATAATGTAATGCAAAAGAGTTTCTGTGACTGAGCCTTTAGAGGAACCTCTTTTCAGAGGAGGCTGTGCTCTGACCAGGTGAACAAACAGATGCAGGGACCGTCTGAACGGCTACACTTACCTACTGGGACAAGTGTGTGTGTAACAGGTGGGAAAGCATCATCAATCTGCTTGGAGGAATTAAGGGACACTTCAAATGGATCATAGCAGCTTTGGAATGATATAAACTCACATTGAGCTTTATGGTTCAGTTCATCTGATTCAAGGTACAGATAGGCAGGAGACTGAATTCTAGGTTTTAACTGATATGAGGACCACCTATTTGAAAATGTCTTGGAATTAAAGAAAACTTTTCCCTTGTGGGACAAAACAGTAACCTTACAAACGGTCAAAGCTACGGTAATTCAGCCCTTGGCAACGCGCATTCAAGTGACCTCTTCCAATGAAAAGGCGCATTTCAGGCTTCCACGTTCAAAGCTCTCGCATTCACAAATCGCCAACACATTTTTAAGACCATTTTCAAGCTCAATGTACAAAACGCACATCCATCGAACTTGTGTCAAAGGTTAAACTTGTTTGAACTTTGACCAATCAAGGACTCGGATTTTGTAGTGACGAATGGATGGCGTCCCTCATCATTCAGGGAAGTGCCAACTGTTTGAAAATTGATCATTGAGGAAAAATGAATAATTGCAGTTTGTCTGGAATTCTGACACCAAGTCTTTCATACATTGGAATAGAGCTGTGAAAGAAAAAGCCTGTGAACAGATTCATGAGATTTGCACCTTCAAGACTCTTTCAACTGTAGTTGGCGTAGCGACAGTCCAGAGTGAACACCATTGACCCAACATATCCGGTGTGAACATGGCATCAGAGCTGTTGTCATGAATCATTGTTTCAATGAATAAAAAATCTACCAAACACAAGTTTTCCAACTTATAATGCCAATTTTTTCATGACGTTTTATGAAGTACAGATGGAAAAATGTCTCATTAATATCCAGGGCTGTCATCACTTGTTGCTTTATTGAAGCCAACTTTAAGCTTGAAGGTAGTAGAAGGAGATCATGATTTGGTCTGTGGTCTCTGGAGAAACCATTTCAGTAACCCAGCTCTCCTCGAGTGCTAATGTCGCATAAAAGCTTATTTTGTTTTGTTTCATCTGAGACAGGCAGCCAAACACACTGGCTGTAAATCCAGCTATCGAGCATTTGACATCACACACAGCAACATTAACTTTAATGTTCATGCTGGTGGTTTCTCTGGTGTCACAGAGCCGGTGGATGAGTTGCATCACTGTTAGGAGCAGTGACACTCTGATGAACACCATGAAACAAAACTGACAGCGTCTCCTGATGCAGAGATAGAGGGACTCGCATACCTTTCACTTTGATTCAGTACAAAACCCACAAATGGAGATGATGAACGACAATGGAAATGTTTCAAACTGAGCCATTTTGTTGCTGTCTTTAAGGAGCTTTCAAACCCATCTAGTGATTATTTCTCAAAAAGACGGTTGGAGATCCGGCTAAAAACGTTTGAGTTACTGGAGACTCAGATGTGAAGCATCCATATTCTTTTCAGCACTTCAGAGCTAATGTCTATTGAGCTGGTTTATTTGTTCTGAGTATTGACTTCATTACAGTACACTTGAAAGGGTACGCAAGTAAGACCAACTGTTTCACCCATTTATAAAGTTGAGCTCTGAATTCACTCCGCTTTTGGTTTAATGACGCCACATGCCACAACACATGTGGTGTGTGTGCACGCCTTAATGCTCCGTTTTCCCCACAGTTTCCATTGTGTAGATGCAACTTCGGAGACAGTAAATGTAAACCCCTGCAAAATAAAAGCCAAAAAAACACTTTTACACATGAAACAGTGTTGTGCCTAAGACAGGCGCTTTGATCCTTCAGCACCGACTTTAATCATCTCTGTTTCAAAGCTTTCTTCATAAAACTGTCAGGTTAGAGATGAAACACTCCTTTTTTGCTTTGTTATAATACAGGTTGCAGGCTGTGTGAGGCATACTTAAATCTGACAGTCTTGAAGTGAATTTCTCACACGCCGCAACCAAACTTGCTTGTAAAGATTTGCTATAGTTTATTTATTATACTTTTGGTCAGGGTGAGTAGAAACCTTCAGCTGATATAATATGGCTTCTTTAATTGCATCATCAACGTTTTCTGTGATTTATTAAAAAGAACACTTAAATCAGGCATGTCCAAAGTCTGGCCCGTGTGGCAAATGTAGCCCATGTTTACATTTCTACAAGGCTCCTGTCATAAAATTAGGAAAATGAAGCCCCCAGCACTTTATAATAATTAACATTTCTTGATTATGATTGGCTAAACTACATCATAAATCGTTTGACCTTCAGAGCCTTAAGGTCAAACGAAAGGAACAGATTTATTTGTTTCTGTGGTTCACCACTGTGGTTTCAGAATGAGATAAGTCCATATATTTGTGTTATTTTCCTCAGTTCACAGTGAGAATTAAATTGTGAATAATATTTAACATTTCATATGAACCCAGATTTGATGTTGACAAAAGTTTTTTGGTTTTCCAGCGACTTTTTCCTTTATTTTATATCTGGTCTTAAATTATGAAATTAAAAAGTTTTGGTAAAATGGATTTAGATGTAGTTCTATTCTATGTTTAAAAAAAGTATCACATTGCAATAACATTTTTATCAAGTAGTTATTTGCATATATTGATAATATACAGGTTCAAAAAATACAAGCCAATCAGTTGGCCCTTCCACATTTTCCCCTCACCAAATCTAGTCCTCTTTGCAAAAAGTTTGGACACCTCTCACGTCAATCTTTTCTATGTTGTTTTTGTTTGCCAAACTGAAATTACACTCTGCGTTTCTGTGTGGAGCATCCGCCGGTTAGCTACTTGAAGAATCGAAGATGGTTTTTCGTAACTAATGACTATGTTGACATGCACGCCTGTATTTTGGTCATTACTGAGTCAGATTAAGGTCATATTTGTGATGCGATAGGCAAGATATGCTGTATTTTTAGTCATTTATTTTTTGGTCAGTTATTGCAAAAGCAAAGTGTTCTTGGAGAGGTGGAGGAGATCTATCCTGAGTCTTGACTCTGAAAGGAACTGCTGAAAGTTTCTTTCCAATCTGAGTGAGTGTGAATGCCTCCACAGAAAACAACTTACTTCCGGTTTGAACAAAATAAGTCAATTTCATTGCTATTTTTTTTGGAATGTCAGTCAACATTTCAATGGCAACCACTCTCGTTAATTAGGAGTGAACTTGTTGGAAGGCCACACCCCTATCATTTGAAAGTGGGATAGATGAAATCTGTCAAACATTTTGAATGTTCGACATGAGAACACATTATTTTATTAAAATATCTAATTGACCATCTTATAACTTGAATATCTTGCACTACAGAAAAAATATCAAGAAAAATACATTGGGATTATCAAGAAAAATGTTTAAAAATGTATCAGAGCAAAAATGGTTATTCTGACAAAAGTAATGACTAAGTAATAGCTGTTTATTTGTCAATAGAAGTAAATGGGATTTTGGCTTATTGGAACCATTGGGTACTTCCTGTTTGGATCATGACAGGGGAGGGATCACTCAGTCCAGTTCTCATGTACAGTCATTTGCTTTAAGTGGGCCGGTACTCTCCGGTGCTCTCTGTTTCTGTTACTCAGTACCGGCACTTCTAAAAATAGCTCTTTTGAGTACCGCCACCTCCCATAAGTACTCCCGGTACTCAGCACTTGCACAGACACTCGACTCGATAACTCAACTGTGGTTATTATATTTTTAAGATAAGAAAGACTTAAATATGATAAAAATCTAGATTATTGCCACTAGCTCGCAGCATCAGGCACCAATCAGTCATCTGTCGGACTGTCCAACTGAGAACTCAGTTAGAATGCACATGAACTTTTTTTTAATGCACAACTATTATCAATACAAGGTGGTCATCATCCTCTACCTCCCTCTCACTCATGTAAAACAGCCAGACAACAAAACAAATAGACAAAAACCCACACTCAAACCCCAAACCACCCAGACAAACAAAAAGGATGGTTTCCCATAATTCCTTGCGCTGCCAAATCTGACAGCAGGCCTAATGTGTCTGTGACCATCACTTTAATATATTAGGCTTGTTTGAGATGACCCAAATGGATGCAGCGCTGCACAGATCAACTGGTGCACGATTTAGTTTTTTACGTCACATGACAATCATTAAAAAAATATCACGAGAAAGGGGCGGGTGCAAGGCGTTTTAAATAAACATCACTTTGATAACTGTATCATTACAAATTATTTTAGTTATTTCATTTTTCCTACTCATAATCATGTAGGTTTTAATGCTAAACATCAGACAAACATTTACATTTATGCACCAAAAGAAACTTATCATCAGTACAGGCTGCACAAATCGTCTGTGGTTATGTGTTTTATTGTGTTTTAAAAGTTAACTCGTGAAGCCCTGAGTGCAAGAAAAGTGGACCCTAAGATCCGTTAAAGTCTTTTCTAAAGAGAAAAAACTAGGACAATGTTTTTTATTGGATTTATTGTGTTTCATTAGGCATGGTCTGGTTTATTTTTTATATGTATATTGTGCATCTTTTACAGGACAGAATACATTTACTGAGAATTTGTCTTGAATGTTCTGTATGTTTCAGAAAGTTATACAAAAGTGAAAGTAAACTAATGTTTTTTAGTTATAGTATTTTTAGGTATAGTTTAAAATCTTTTGATCAGCACATTTCATTTAATCACAGCATCACTTAGTTTTTCCATTTCAAGAAAATGTGTTGTTTTTTTACACTGTTAGCTGCCTGTTTGCTTATTATTAAATTCATGAAAATGAATGCCGTAATTTTTCACCCATTAAAAACAATTGCATGCACACAGTCAATGTATGACTACATTTATTTATAGATTTGACCTGAACTCCATCTTTATATCATTTTATAATGCTGAGAAAAAAGGACTTCTTTTTATGGATCAGTATTTACATTGGAGATTCTCTGCTTTTTATGTTTCGACTTCCACGAAAGAGAACAACTCCACTTCTAGCTGTCCACTTAAAGAACTGTGCACAGTCAATGGTCCAACCGCACATGCAGCAAGGCTGTAAGAATACATTTGTGTTGTGAAATAGTGATTGAGCAGCTTTTAATAAGCCCTCTAGTGGGTACTTAATGAATTAATGACTAGGCTCCATAGACTTTTGTTTAAAATCAGAAAGTCTTGAAGTTGTTCTTTGGATGACGGCTGTTATCAAATGAGAACAGCATCATTTTCCTGACCCACAGACAGTACCCATCTTTTAAAAATGTTTTAGTGATGCACATGTGAAGGTCATGAGTCTTTTCTGCTGGACTGTTTTATTGAAGATATACAATTGTTTGTCTTTCATAACAGGTGTTTGCTGAAACCCTTAACACAGCCGTCAGTGATCATTGCTTCATGTTGTCATCACCTCCTCTTTCTCCCTGTTTGTCACCTTAAAACATTTTCTATGTAGTAGCAGGAACTTTAAAGCCTTTAACATGGTCCCATGGCATAAACTCACATCCTCATGGAACTTATACATGACCAACAATTTATGGTTAAAGCCTTCTTTTTGGTGCTACCATGTAAAAAATAAAAAGCTGCAGCCACAATTGCTATGCATGAAACCAAACTTGAATTTGAATTACTTTTACTATGTGACATGAAGTATTAAAACCTGACACACAGTTTGAAATAAAGGTCAAAACTCCATGACTTGGTGATTCTATCAGCGCAGGTCATTGCTTATATAGAGAGAACTGGACAGAGCGGCTGTGACGTCACCCATAGAAAATGCCAGCAATATTAACCCAATTCATTTGCCATTTTTCCACAACATGGTCGTCGCCATGTTGGAGCCAAACGACAGTGATCGATCCGAGTCAGTCTGAGTCGACATTTCTAATCAGGCCAATCAGGAGTGAGCTTGTTAGAGGTCCACACCCCATGTTAAAAAAAAAAGTTATCAAAGCAAAAATTGCTATTCTGACAAATATAATGACTGAGTAGGGGGAAGAGATCATGTGCTCTCTTCAGTTCTTCCATTCTTTCATGTGAATGCTGGGCTAAGGAAAGATTTTTAACTTTCCTGTTTGAAATAAAATGATTTCATATTTTGTGGAAGTGGCTTATGGTTTTTTAATTTAAGAGATTGTTGTGTTCAACAGCTTAGATGTTAGTTTTTTTTTTTGGGCACACTGTCTTCCTGCCTTATTCCATTTAAAGCATGTTCTGTAAGTAAGTTTACTTAGACTAAGTAAACAGAACATTTTAGGTTACTCAATGTTCAACTTCTTTCTGATCGAAGGGGACATGTTGGCAACGACTGTTTTGCACTATTTCATAACATTTTAGAACAACATTTGGATCTTGAGTCATTTTCACGTCCAAATAATGAAAGTTCACTTTCTCTGTCAATCATTTGACATCTGTAATGTTCAGCTAAATGATTTGAAGTTGAAATGGAGAAGTGTGAACTCTCTAAGAGGTTAGAGAGTTTTTAGAGATTGTCACAGAAGGTTTTGAATTTATGGTAATATGAGTTTTTCTGCATTACAAAAAATGCTAGGTTCCAGTCTTGTCTGAGGAGTTTCGAGCCTCCTGGGGATTTAAACTTTGCTGCGTTGACTGTGATTTAATGACTTTGACCAAATAGTGTTTGCGTACGTGCATTGTTTTTATAATCCAAACCAAAAGTTCCACATAAGTGCTTGATTGTTTGATCTTCCTTGTGCAATAAATGAATGAATTCTCTTTATTGTCATTGCAACAAGCATCCGGTATAACAAAGTTGCTCTTTGTTTAAAAAGGAAGAAAAGGGAAACCCATGAGGAGGACGGGGATAGCAAAAAAGAACACATCCTCACTCTGCTCTGGAGAGTGTAGGTGAAGACAAAAAGAGGTACACATGATATGGGGCGTTAAAGGAACTCAGCTTTTACTGTTGAAAACATTTTACAGGTTAGTTGTTTTTAGAAATTCTTTGCTATCTGAACTGCTGTAGAACAGTTCAACCCGTTTTTTATTTTATTTTATTCAATTGAGCTCTGTGTTGATACTGGAATTTGTTCAAGATTCAAATATTCTTTGCTTTATTCAGTTTCTACTCATGTTTTTAGAGATTTTTGCAAGAATACACTCCAACAGCACAACAATCTTTCACAAGGAAACAAATCTAATTTTTTTTTTGTGTTTCATACCAGCTTTATTATGTTACAGGCTAAATATGTGAGAAAACATTACTTTACTTTTTTGTTATCTAGCTATTTGAAGTTAGGTCATTTCCTTTGTTAGAAATTAGTTATTTGCTAAAATTATTTTTTAATAGCCTAAAACGATATAAAGCCTTTGTTTAAGCAGTGCAATAATAGTTTGCATACAGCTGAACAAACTGTTGGATCAGTTGCAGCTCTCACCCTTCCAGTAATAAAATAAAAGGCAGTAATTTGCACAAAATTATTAAATGCATCATTTGCAGTTTACAGTACATTAATGTAGGTTTTTTATTCTTCTTTTGTATAAAAAAAATCTGTTTTCTCTAAATAATTCTACACAGGTTGACTGCTTTAATTGGGTTCAAAAAGTTTGTAGAGAAGCTTTGATAAACTGTCATACCAAGCACTTTTGTGATGTTGGTGTTTTGTAACAGCTTCACATTGGCAACCAAAGCCCTGCTTTAATCACATATTGTGTGGATAAAAGGTGTTTCACATATATATGATATTAAGGCTGATATTTCCTGTTTTAGCTTCCAGATTGAGAGGCACAGACAGGGAGAGCTGTCTGCTGTTTGGTTTTTAGAGCAGAGTGAAGCGAGGACACGACACTGAACTTGGATCTTAAAGAGCTGCAGAATTCATGGCGTGCAGCCTGTACAGTACATTGATTGCTTTGCAGACAGTTCCTCGCTGTTATTGTTTCTGCTCCAACACTGCTCTCATATGAACACTGACTCCTGCTGGGATCTACTCTGCTTTCACTCTCACACACTTGCTGACCTCGGTCACTGGGGATACTCTTAAAGAGACCACACCACCTCTGTAACTGCTTCCTTTTGAAGTTTTCATTGATAATTTGGAAACTATTGCATGTTTCTTTTTTTACACCACCAACACTGGCTAGCTGCTCATTTAAAAAGTGATTGTTTGACCATTCCTGCCTTTATGTTTCCACACAATCCAACGTTTTGATCTGTGCGGTCGCTTCCTTCACAACTTTGTTCTTTTGAATCAAGTTTCAAGGAATTGTTTGTTCAGAGATCAAATATTCCCCAAATACCAGAAATCCCATTAAGAAATCTGATCAAACAAGATTAGATAAAAAACATTCAGGAGAATTTCACAGATGAACAAGTGGGGAGAGTGAAGTCCTTAATAAACAGAAATTAAAACCTTGAAGGAGAGTGAACAATTTCTGTAAAGTTTTGAAACGTATTTCATTATGGATAAAACGTTGATTTGAAGAATTGACTGTATAACAGAACTGGACTAAGAAATGCCTGGGAAATGCCTTACTTCCAGCTCCAACAAAATAAAGTCACTTGAGTCGCTTTTGTTCTGCAATACAGAAGCTGCCATTTGGAACCAGACGAGGTGGTAAGCAGTGATTGGTCCTAGTCCTAGTTTCTATGGTACTGTCGCCAATCAGGAGTGAGCTTGTTCCACACCTCTTCCACTGAAAACGGCTCAGAAGAATCAGATGTTGGAGGTGGGGGCCAGCGGACACCACATGCCTTTACTGAGGCATATGATTGGCTTTTATATAACTTGAACAACTTGTGATGAAGAAAAAAATATCAGGGGAAAACAGCAAGGATTACCAAGAACGTGTCAAAGTTCAGAGGTTTGGATGGCTCTTAAAAAACACACACACACACAGTGTAAAAATGGATCTAAAGAAATGTGTGTTTTCTTAAATACAGGTATTTTCTTATGAAAATAATCCATTAAAACAATTATTAAAATAAAGTCAATAAAAAAGTTAGTTGGAGTCCACTTGTCCCAATAAAACTCGGTCCTCTTTGAGGCGGGTCCCGATTGGGGGACGTGAGGGCTGGCGTGGCTCGCTAAATGGAAATGGAGAGTGGAGTTCGCCCGCCGCCAGTTGCAAAGCATAAAACAACACGCCCAGCTTCAACCTAACGCCCGGTCTCCCGGACACCCACACACTACAAGAGGGAGGGCCCACGTTCCTTTTTACTCATCTGTCAGAAGGCCGTAGGCAGCTAGCTGGTCGCCCCCCGGCGTTCCTCAGTAGGTCGTTCTCCAACCCAGCTTCCTGCTGCGCGTTTGGCCTCTGCAGTCAGCGTCCTTTAACAGCTCCCCCTTTTTCTGTGGTGGCGTAACCTCTTCGCGTTCCCCCAGCCAATCATCTGTCCCTGCTTCCCCGCTTAGATGTCTTCTTCTTGTCTTCTCTCTGTCGTCATCCCCCCCGGTTTGTCCGTTGCAGGGCGCTCTTATATAACGTCAGAAAAGGTGGTGCCCGATAACTCACAGCTGTGTGCCATCAGTCCATCGAGCCAGTGAATACTTCCAAACGCATCCAAACGAGGGCACTGCAAACACAAAGCAAATATACAAATTAACAAAAAAACCACAGCACACAACTAGGACGCTATGCTAAGGAAAAGGCGTCAGAGCAAGAATGGTTTTAGTGACACATAGAATGACTAAGTAATAGCTGTTTATGTCTCTACAGAAGTCTATGGGACTTTGTCTTCTTGAAGCCAGCAGGTACTTCCTATTTGGAACGCCAGGGGGGAGGAATTGCTCAGTCCAATTCTCACATGCAGTCAATGATTTGAAGTTTACCCAATCTTAGCTGGGTTATAGTTTAAGGATGACAATAAAAAATAATTCCAAATGGGTTTAAAATACACAAAAACCAATTTATAGTTATCCTGTATTTTATCTTTGCATCTTTAATCACAGTATGTTTATAATTTCCAAAAAGTAATCCATTAATTATGCTGTTTATCTCATTATCCCATTAATATAACTTGTCATAAAGCAGTTTTATGTTTAAGAATATCTACTAAAAATCCAAGTAATGCAACGTGGATCAGGACTGTTAGGTGGAGCTATAAAAACCAATGTAGTATTATGCATCCCATTAATTTCCAAAGCTTCAACCCCTGCTCCCATTCCCTCTGTCTCCTTTAATATCCATCTTAGATATAAATGACGTTTTTATGAGCTCTTCAGGGATGTTAGGTCAAAGTACATTGAACTCTGTAAACATTCATTCTGAACAAGAACAAACCCAGGCTAATATTTTACAGTTCAATCAATTCCCAGGAGATCATTTTGTTCCACAGACCTTCAGTGTGTGATGGAGGCTGAACTTGATGACAGCGACACGTTTTTATTCTCAGTTTAGTTTAGGGCACTATTTACATTTGTGATTCAACTATTAAAAATAGGAAATATGACATGTAAGACTCCTAGTAACTATTAATTAAAAACAAGCAGTGACTAGTTGTTTGAACAGGATGACTAGGTGAGATCACTTGTAGGCTGATTCCACACTAGTGAAGTTTAGCTAAAACATAGTTTTTTACATCCTTCTTAGAAATTAAAATGGGGGAAAAAGTCACCGAACGGATTAAATTAGATCTAATTCATTTCCTCAGTGGATGAACGTGCACAGGTCAGATTGTGGAGTTTGACCCTTCACCATCTGGGCATCAGCCTGCCGCATACTGGCCTTATTGCCCAGATAGTGATTTTTTTCACTGTCTTTTCTTATACTAGTCAAACATTATGTTTAATGGCCAAACTCAATAGCGGTAGTGTTCAGACTGGCAGTGTAAATATTAGCAGAGCACACAGACAAGCTGGAGTTGCTATGTGTGTTGCTGCATGCTTAATGTACCGTCAGCTCTGTCAATACAGTACACAAAAGCAACAAGAAAAGTTGCAGGAGACAAAAGTAAAGTGAGAAAAGGAAGACAAAGATGCAACAATTCACGCTGGTTCCGCCCCGAGGTACCACTCACTGACAAAATGCCATATTTTTTCTTTTGTGAGCAGGTTTTATTTTGTCTCCTGGTGTTGCTGTGTCAGATCAGTGCATCCCTGCTGCAACCCATCACTGCTTTGATATGATAAGAGAATTTATTTGCCAACATTGGGTTCCTGGAAGGTTCCCAAAAGAACCTGTAGAAAAAAGAAGAGCCAGACTATTGTGGTTTTGTAAAAGTTCTGTGTAAAAGTTCACTTTCAGTGGACTTTGATCACCGTTACTACCTGGTATTGTTTATTTGACTCGGCTCTGCTCACAGGAAAAAGTTTGATGTTCAAGCCACACTTTGCCTGGTATTACTCAGAGAAGACTCAGATGTTAGAACAACCTAGAGCAGTGTATGTGAGGTTTGCACACCCAGGTGTGTGCAATGATACATGATACAAAATAGGAAACAGTTGCTTTTGCTCCCCTTCCATGTTCATTTTTGTGATTAATGACAGCTTTGCAGACGTAGATCTCTCTGATTATCGTCCAGATTAAGAGTTTTTAATGGTAGTTTGCGTATGTAAAGAGCTGTAAACTAGCAGGAGGGGATGTGAACACATAGAGGACGGGAAGGAAAGGTGGGCTTACTCCCCGGTCGGCAGAAACTGTCCTGTAAACAACAATTTTAAATAAATTTAGCTAAAAGTGACATATTTATAACTAAAAGACTACTGTGATGCTTTTACAATAGATTCATATATGACCGGATGTGTTGACAATAATTTGTCAAAGCTTTATGTAAAAACTGCTCAGCCACAAAACATTAAGACCAGCTGCTGACGTCTAAGTATGGAAAATTGGATAACGGGTGTTGGCAAGTCAAATGTTTGAAAGTGATAAACAAATGTAAACAAGATCTCATTGCACCTTTAAAAGGAACAGTGTTGTTTGTAGAAGTTAGAAGAAAAAAGGAGCAGCTGCAAAATGTTTGCAGTTTTTTTTTCTTCCTCGGGGAAAAGGGCGGGCCTTACAAGCATCCTCAGCTGGTGGAGAAGTGCTCATGTGCAATACGGTTTGTTCTGCAGACACAAAACACCAGCGTAAGTGATTGCCTGGGCAAGCAAATAAACAAGCTAATATTGACAGTACTATAATGTTTGTTTATGGGCCATATGTGCCTGCTGTTCAGGCCAAACAAGTCATTCATCTCCAATATCTGTCATCTACTTTTTTTCCCTTTTTTTTTTTTTCGGTCATGTGTTTTGTTAACAGTACTTTCTTACTTTGGATTTGGATGTCAATCATTACATGAAAAAGCATTTTAGCATTACACACCCCAGGATTCTGCAGAAATGTGGGCTTTCTCTCAGCTGTAGGTCCTCTGATGGCTGTCTGTCTATTTACTTATTTATTGCTCAGAGCTTCACATTAAAAACCTGCTGTGACTTTTTAAAAAAGTATTTGGCCATTAAGCAGTTTACTGTAGATTACCATATTTTCCACTCTTTAGGGCGCACCGTCAATGAATGGTCAATTTTCAAACTTATGTTATATGGCGCGATGAACTGTGAGGCGCATAGCGAGACAAATGAGTCAGAGATAAGTATATCAGTCAGACTTTCTTAACTACGTTCAGTAAATAAATTAACTTTAATAAAGTTAATTAACTTTAAATCAACGTTATTATCTGTGTAACTTTAGAAACTTGTTTGTAACACACGACACGTTAGCCACATTAGGAGCATTAACTGCTTTAGGAACATTAGCGTATTCACAACTCCTGTTACTTCCAACCTTGATTGCAACAAGCAAAAAACAGGCTGATAACACTAAAACAATTGTTACTTAGACAACGCTAACCTCCAATCTTGCTAGAATTGCATAAAAAAACACACTCCGGCACTGCTACATACTAGCCACGTTAGCATTTTGACAATGACATCAAACTTTGTCTGAAGCACGTAAATAAAAGGCCGCTAAAACAATCGTTACTTTTACTGTGGTACCTTCCAACCTTATTAGTAACGTAAAAAAAACACAGTGCAACATTTCTACATATTAGCCGTGTTAGCATCACAATATCTGTAACTCCCAACCTTGTTAGTAACACGTAAAAAAGCAAAGTCCAACACAGCTACACATTAGCTTATTCACACAGCCAACCAAACATTATGACAGTGCTTTGTGCCTCTCAAAATCCCTTCAACACCAGTAAACACAACCAGAATTAATTCATTAAAACGGGTGCTACAAATGATATGGCACACTGTTGCTTTTAGAAAAAAATTCAGGTTTATAGTGCAGAAAATACTGTATATCGAAAAACACCAGAGGTCTGTACTAAAACCAATATGGGGGTGGATATTCATGCCTCCCTCACATACGTGTACTGTAGTGAGCGTGTGTTTGGTGTGTATCTTCAGACAACCACTGATAGACCTGGAAGCTGGCCCTGGGCTCATTCTCATGCAGACCAATGATGTGGTGCTGAAGCTAAGAGAAAATTGCTGTTCTGAGAAATGGATGGCCCCAGAGCATCCTTTTCATCTGCCTGTGCCAGCCACTGAGCTGTCCATCAAACAGGGCTGAGGAGTGGCATTCTCTGAGGAGAAACTAGGACTATTGCCAGTTTACGCACTGAGGCAGTTTAGGCACAACCGCTTCAAATTAACATAATCTCCTTACAAACAAGGTGGGCTCCAGGTAGGAGATGAAGAAAAAAGGGACTGTGATCAAAGTGGAGGCCTATTTTTATCTTTAATTTAAAACATTGTATGAGCTTGAAGATGGATGCAGCTACATTTTGAGTTCACTGTGGGGGAAAAAATATGTACAGCATCAAGAATAAAGTCAGAAGTTTGAAAAGAAAGTTTGAATATTAACAAAAGGTTTCAATGAAAATGTGTAAAGTTTGCATTTTTATTACATTTTTTACAGGGAAAAAAATTATTTTAAAAATAATAACAGAGTTAACGTGATAAGAAAAATAAAGATTACATATTAAATTATAAATACCAAGAATAAAGGTTTTTTTTTTTTTTTTTTTAACAACAGGAAGGATAAAACTATTAGAATTTAGCTTAATCCAAATTGCATTAAAGTTGAACTCAAATTCCAATACTGACATTTAATTTACATAGTCAGAAATGTTAGGAATGAGTGTTACGTTTTCTACAGTCTAAATAAATAGAAATCAACCTGTGATCTAATTTCAGAATAACAAGAGAATTTCTGTGCTTTTACCAATATGAAATAATGGGTAGTAATGGCAAAGATTGAGACTGCATCTCTAAAGCTGAACAACTATTTATAGACACATGCTGAGCAATAATTGTGACCCATAGCAATCCTGGACTGCAAGGACCTTTACAATTCTTCTTTCTTATTGTGCCTTGAGCAAAAATGTCACCACCGGCAGACATGTAAAAACTCATCATAATGTACGCTGTGAAAATGAATTTTTGGCATAGTCAATGCCTTTCCCCAAAAAATTATGACATCACAGCGGGCGAAATAAAAAAAAAAAGAAAAAAGAATGGGGTCAAAATCTGTAAAGGGGCTCTAAAAAATAATTTCAAAATTAACTAACTAAACTAAAACACACGTGTCAGGGATATCTATAGGAAGTGTTGCAATTATTTTGGGATGGTCACTGACCAACGGCTTGGCGGCCATTTTGTGGCAAAGTGGGAAATTTGGCAATTTTTACATTCACATTAACAGAAAATATGTTTGAGTGATCCTCGCAGAATTACACACACACCACCCAGTTAAGTCTACAAGACATCCAAAGTTTTGTTGACCTTTGACCTATGGAAGAGGCCGCCATCTTGAATTTTCTAAAATAAAAAAGAAACACCTGCGATACCAGCTATAAATTTAAATTTTAAACTTTGCTGCATTCATTCTGATTTTAATGTTGAGAATTGAAACTTTTGTCTTGAAAAGTTTCTTTTTTTTTCAAAGTGCAATACCAGGATGGCGTTGTGGTTATGTTTTTTTTCTGTGGTTCTCTGTGAGTGTAAAATAATTTAACAATAACAAAATAACAATGCTGAACCATTTCATGAGTTACATAACAAATTTAAAATGTGGTGATTGGTTTAAATCGTAATGTTTTTGATCCACACTGACTAAAATGCAGGATTTCTGTTGGCATTGTTCCTCCGGTGTGTCACCGCAGTTCTGCTCCTTCACAATAAAACGTGATTTAAAGTGGTGGAAAGAACCAGAGCCATGTTGGCTGAGAAACACATGGACGTGTCTGGCTTTCCTCCAAACCATTTGTTGAGACAAGTTGAAAATATAGCATGACTCGCTAACATGTAACAGAAATGTAAATCATACATATCCTTTTGTAAAAAATCTTCTGCAGATTTTGATCTACATGATGCAGATAAAAAAAACTTTATTTTTTAGATTCTTTTGTGTTGTTAGTGGTTCCGCCCACAGGAATACAGTGGTTCATTGGGAATTACTAACACATGTTTTGGCTTTTATAGTATGGAGTGGTTTAAATGCCTGGTTTTAAAAACCTTTCTTTCTATTAGCCTTAGGTGTTTGAAACTAACAAAGAAAAATATACATAAATAAAACATAAACATGACAAGGTTTCCATTATAAATGAAAGCACTGGATCAAAATACAGCCTGAATACTTTTAACTTTAACACTTTTTGAGTTCTTCAAAGCTGCAGTTCTTAAAGAGACCACTAGAGGCTGGTGTCAGAAGAGAGCAAATCTTCAACGACTCCCATGTTGAAAAAGAAAAGAAAAAAATAAAAATAAAAAAACTGTCATGCCCAAATGGTCATTGTTAGTACACTGTTTAGTTGGGTTGAGTAAACAACTTTAAAACACAGCTGTTTAGTTCCAAGCCTCTTCAAATGCTGTAAATCAAAGAGGATATTAAATTAATTTCAGAAAAAAGAAAGTCCAGACCCATATTATTGGAAATAAATGCAGTTTGTGTGATACCATTACTGACTGTAGATGGTGTAAAATCTTTATATTTAATATAGAACAATAAGCCCATCGATGACATAGATATTTAAAAGTCCAGCTTCCAATTCTCTGTTTTGGTTGACATTGTAAAGGTTTTTTAAATTTAATTAAATTTTTCCATGTTGGTCTCTAAAACTACACAGTTTAGCAATTAGCTACTCTTCTGGCAACAAATAAACAAAAAATACCTCAAAAATTGAAAAAAAATAAATTACCTAAATGTTTAAATGTTTGGGGTTGTGTTTATTTATTTGATTCATTTCACATGGGCTAATCTGAATGAAAGGAAGAAAAGAATCCACAGTTAGATCCACTGTTGTGTGCTGAAACATTTAGTTAGGTTTGACTATTTTTAGTCACTTTAAAAAAAAATCACAGAATAATGAATACATAAAAAATATGGCCAAAAAAAAAAAAGAAGCACAATATGGAGAGGTTAAACCAAATGTAGCAACTGTTTATTTGATTAGATGAATCAAGAATCTTTGAGCAGAAAAATGTGTAGCTGAAGTTCTTCAGTGATCTAAACCAAGAGGCAGCTGTGGGTTTACCGAAGAGGAGCCCAAACATAGATGCCCCAAACCCTGGTCTAAACCTATACATTCTTGAACCAAAAATGTAATGTTTTTGTCGTTCCTCTATCGGTTGGACATTGACGTAGCGATTCATGGTTTTGCCCATGAGTGGCTGGGTTAGGTTCTGGCAGCACCATGAGCCTGTAAGGGTTTAAACAGGTTCAGACAATGGATGGATGGATGACATTTACAAATAAACTTGGAGCTTGTTGAATCAGGAGTCACTCACTCACTCCCGCATGTGTGGATTCCATGAATAAAGACTTGTTTTGCCACTTGTATGTGGACCAAACCAAAATAGAGGCTGCTGGTATTTGATGGCTGATCATTTGACCCTGATAGAAGCAGATCCGTATCTCTTCCATGCTGCCGTAACCAGAAGATAAATGCAAATGTTCTGCGTGACGCTGAACACATGATCACGCTTTGCTGCAAAGAAAAAAAGAGCTTCTTTCAGCCTGATGACTAGTCTGTTCAGAGGAAGTAACCTGCTAATTGCATGACTTATTTTTTAAAAGGCAGCGAGAAACAAAAATATGTTTTTTATCTGAGCAGTATTTATCTTGTCATCCAGTAAAAATGTGAGGCTTTTGTTTGAGAGTCCTGTAAACACACTGGTCTGTCACAGTTGTGCACCTCCTCAGTTTTAAGAGGGAAGCTGTGAAGTCAGACAACATTTCAAATGAAAGGCAGAGGTTTCACTGGAAAACAGCTTTTAAAGCATTTAGCATCTTATGCACCGGCACCATGTTGAAACCTCAAAAAATACAGAAAGATAACTGAAATATTCCCATTATATCATTTATATTTTTCTACGCTAAAAGTGCGTTTATGTCAACTCAACTTCCACGCGTATCTTTTACTTTTGTTTATGGACACCATCAATAATTTTGAACCTTTTTACAACGTATTTGTAAAAAAGAGAAAAAGAGCCAGAAAGAGAAGAGCCTTTAACTTCAAAATAAAACAAAGCTGCAATTAAAAGACAAAAACCAGGAATCTTTACTCTAAATATGAATTTATTATTTTTACAGTTGTTCCCATAGATCATAGTAACAACAAAGTATACTTTTCTGCAATTGGCTTTCTAATGTTACCAGGATGATGCTTATAAAGTTGCTCAAACGATTCACATTTCTGATCATATTTAGAAAAAAACAGTTATGGGAAAATATTTATTACATGTTAATTGTTTTTTACGTGAAATCTAGTGTACAAATAAAGTTTAAAGCAGCTGCAGAGATTTGACAGAGGATGAAGATTGACTTTACCCTCCAAAGTTAAAGGAAATGGAAAGAGAAAGAAAATCAGACGCCTACTTCAGTCTTGTAGAGGCCAGTCTGTGAAAATATTGTCTAACATTAAACCGGTCTGTGGCCCAGAAGAGGTTGAAGACCACTTATCTTGAAAACCGAGCGTTTAGTTTAGTTTAGTTATTTCAAACATGTAATAAAAAGTTTAAAAGGCAATAAAGTTAGCATTTTTACAGACTTGATCTGACAGTAGCTCATTTTATAATTTCAAAAATTTGTGCATTTTTTAAAGAAAAAAAAAAGAAGTGCTTTCTCAGTGTCATGCTAGTGTCTCATATCTTACATCCATGAGGAAGTCCGGAAGTTGCCTGAAAACTGAATCCCTTTGGATACGGAAATGAAAAAAACCCACATTCCTCACATTTGTTGCTCTGGAGTCATCCCTTTAAGTGATGTACGGTAAGAAATCATTCTGTCTCTGCTTCTTTCTGATCACTTTCACTGCTGAAATTGCAATAAAATAATGCTTTGAATGGGCAAAAATGCTGCAGATCTTACCCTGTGAGCAGAAAAGATGCAGACTTAACTGACGAAAGCATCAAACCACCCGGGTAAATGTACATTAGGATGTACAGACATCCTGATGTTGAAGGAAGGCTTCTTTCAGGTCTGTGGAACATGTCTTGTTGTGTCTGCTCTTTATATTTAATAAGGTACATGGATCCTGAGATTTTAATGAAAAAATTAAATTCATTAATAATTAGAGAGGGTGTATTTGTGTGACCTTCATGTAGAAGTATGAATCCTGAGTGAGACTACATTTAAGCTTTAATTCTGCTCATATTTTTGTGATCAAATCATTTACAGTTTTGTGTAAACATTATTAAAGTACATATTTTTTTACAAGCATAGCAAAACTTTTAACATTTGATTTGGATTTCTTCACTGTTTTTTAATCTTCCACCTCCAAGTCCCCTCACAACCAAGCACAGCGCTGCCTGTCACATGCCTTTGGGGTCAAATCATTCAAAAGTCAGCTGAGTTAAACCACTGCAGCTTCTAAAAACAAATGTGTCAGGCCGACTAAAGTGAGTGATCTCTGCTCTTCTCTGCTGCTGTGGCCGGGATGACTTCTAAGCTGTCTTCCCAAGGGTACAGGCATGGCCAGCAGAGCACTAACGCCTGGAAGATAAGGTGACAGCGGCACATAGTTGGCCGTGTGGCCTTTCCCAGAATTTCATCCTGATGGTTTTCAATTCTGTTGAGGACAGAGGAACCTGAGCTCTGGTGCCTGAAGCAGAGAGCAACGCAGCGAGAAATAAAAATAACACAACCTGTGCGCGCATGCAAAGACTGGATGATGACGTTCAAGTACAGAAAAGGAAAAAAATGATTCAGCTTTGTGTATTAAAATAATCTTTGAGAATTGATTATTTAATGAAATAATAATATTAAATATAATCGGACCAAAAAAGCATCAACATGTGTAGTTTTCTTTATGCACTACATTTTACAACTAAAAATGTTCAAAAGGCTACACAACCACTACCTTTTATAAAATATTTATATTTCCCCTCCTATGCCCAGAGAATCATAGCTGACATTAAACATAAAAATATGACAGAAATGACAAACTGCACTCACTGCCCACTTTATTAAGCACACCTGTCCAACTACTCATTTCTATTCAGCCAATCACATGGCAGCATCTCAATGCATTTAGGCATGTAGACATGGTCAAGATGATCTGCAGCAGTTCAAGCTGAGCATCAGAATGGGGAAGAAAGGAGGTTGAAGTGACCTTGAACGTGGTATTAGCATGGTTGTTGGTGCCAGACGGGCTGGTTTGTTTCAGAAACTGGTGATCTACTGGGATTTTCACCCACAACCATCTCTAGAGTTAACAGAAAATAGTACGAAAAAGAGAAAACATCCAGTGAGCGACAGTTCTGTGGGCGTCCTTCCTTGTATCAACAGTTCAGGCTGCTGGTGGTGGTGTAATGGTATGGGCCATATTTTCTTGGCACACTATGACAACAAAGATGAAGTCAGTTCTGAAGGCAAAAGGGACTCGGTATTAGCAAGGTGTACCTAATAAAGTGGCCGGTGAGTGCATTTTACAATAGACTCTCTGATAAGTTAGATATCCTGTATAATTCCCTTTTTTAATACAAACTTGAAAGAGTCACACACTGAATACAACATTACACAAAACTTTATAAAACATAAAGACTAAAACAAAAGCCAAAGTCACGTCAATCTTACATCCCCAAGAAACAATCTAAATGAACTTAAACTCCAGTTTTAGCTGTTGGACTCTTTTTAACAGCAGAAAATTGTTTACTTTTTGAAAAAAAGGCTCAAACACACCGCATTTGACCATATGAAGCAAATAAAAAAAAAAGGAGGAGGAACTGTAAGCTGTGACTTGAATCCAGGATTTTTTTTATCACTTTGAGCAGAGTGAACTAAATCAATTTAAACCAAATGAAATAATAAAAAGTTCTATATTTTCATCCAAAAGTTGCACCATAAGGTCTTATCTCTGTTCCACCTCAAAACAAAGTGTTTTGACCACTCTTCAAGAACACCTTGTTCAGTGCTTGAATTTCAAATTTGCTGGCACCGACTGAAGCAGGAGCTGCTGCTCCGGAATTATCTATTCTGTTGGAAGGGCTGCCAGGATGTGTAAGGGGGTCTTCCTCCGAGGGCTTCAGCTCTGAGCTGCTGTCTCCTGCAATCCACCTTGATCAATGGCTCGCTACAAAGAGCCAACTCCCTCCATGGCTGTGGGGCAAATAAAACAGCAGGGGGCTCTCTGCCCTTTGCATTTTAATGCTACATTGACACAAGTGTGGATGCAGCAGTTTCTCGTGTCATCTTTTTGTAGACACATATATGTGCCACAAGAGAAAGGCAACATTGGGTTTTTGGCCAAACCATATTTGCAGATGTTTTCAAACACTCGCTGGCTGATAGAAACATCAGATTTTTAAAGGTTTTGTTTCATTGGCTGAAGATGAAACATCAATTCATAACTAGTAAAAAATCCAAACTCAAAAATTCCCTTTAGTGTAGCTACTTGAGTAAAAACATGTTTTTGTTTTTAAAGCAGTTTAGCATATTCAGCAAAAAAAAAAAAAAAAAAAAAACCAGCATTTTAGTACTTTAACATCTTTATTAGGTGCTAATAACAATCGAGAAAAATAATATGCATCTCAAAGTAAAATCCTTGTTGCCCAGTTTACATAGATGGTTGTATGAACTTTGATCATCATAGAAAAACAACAAAAAACTGTTCAACAGTTGTTTTCTAACCTTCCTCCCACAGTCCAAAAACATGCTTCATAGGGTGATTGGTAACTCTAAGTGTACCAAGGTGTGCGTGGTTGTATGATTGTGTACCATGTGACAGGCTGGCAATCAGTCCAGAGTAAACCCTGTGACCCCGAAAGAGATAGCAGCTTAAGAAGATGGATGGATATTTGTCATCTTTCCTGACTAAATATGAAATATTCAAATACGTCTCCAGGCTTTTTTTCCACAAGTCTGTTTCGATCTGAAAACTTTGATATCACATAACTCTAAACTGCAAATCTTAATTTCTCCTCTGGGGTACATTTTCAAACGGTTGACACTTCCGTGAATGAAAAGGTGTGCCATCCATACATCACTACCAAATCCAGTCCCTGACCAATCAAAGTTTGGCTTGGTTTAACCTTCAATTTGCGATTAATGGCCATGTGTTTTGGATGAAGAGCCCAAAAATTCTCGTAGAAACTTGCGTAGCTTTTTATATAGATTTTTTTACGGAAGTGGTTGCTTGAACGAGCGTTGCTGAGGGCAGTGTGTGCATAGCTCGGCAGAAACGTTGCCAAAAACCTTTTCAGAAGAGTGCAAGAATCTGCATAAACTGTGGTTTCTAAATAGAAACAAGTTTCAACTTTGCACAAGATTAACAAAAATGTGGAATTTACTCTAAAACCTGTAAACACAGCATATGGAATATCCAAAATTCAATGCTAGTGAATCGGTAAATGGAAAAAAGTTGCAATCTTACGCTCCACATCTAGTTTGATAGGTGGCTTGATTGGTAAATAAAGCAAAGAAAAGAATACAGATGAAATATTCATACATGTTGTTGCAGACCACTGACTTGTGCATTTTCTCTGCAGAAGGGACAAAGAGGAGAAGATGAAAGAAGACAGGTGAGCGTGAGAAAGGGGGATGGGAGCTCGTGCCAGTGAGCGCTGGAGGGAAAACAGGGGTGATGGAAGCTAAACTAGCATGAAACTGCCTTTCGTCATGGATTACCAAGGCAGCGTTTTTCATTACCTGCCTTTTAGAACAAGATATTTATGGCAACAGGAGGTGTAGGAGAAGCATAAGACACATGCAACCCATTTGCTTCGGAGAGCCAAAGACTGTGTGTATGTGGCAGAGGGCGCGGGTAAATGGTGCAAAAAAAAAAGTGAATTGTTTTGGGAAATGGCTGCCGAGAAATGCTATAATATTGTCTATTTCACAGTTGTATGAGTTTGCTGACTAGATTATATGAAGGCGGTATAAACCAGAAATGTCTATGGTGAAAAATGTGCCTTGCTTTAAAACTCAGATCACACTAAAATACAAGAATAAATGTAAAAGTTACCAAAAATAAGATCTTTTTGATGAGTGGGGCCCATTCTAATCATTTTGGATCTATTTTAAAGGCGTTCCCAATGGATTTTTATTTATCATGCCGTTTTTAGACAAAATCAGGACATCATTTTTCCAGAGCGGAAGGAGTTCATTAGAAATTCACCTCTGAGTTCTGGGCAGTAGTGATAGTTTGATCAAATGATCGATTAATTTGGTTTACTTTGAAAAATAATTGTAAACAATCAGAGAAAAAAAACACAGATTTATCAAACTCATTACATAAAAAATCAAAAGACAGACTTAAGTCACATTAGATTCATTAAATATAGTTATTAGTAACTAAGGTTAATAAGGTCAGTTTTGTTGCTTGTAGTAACATGAATCACATATCATGTAGCAGAAATATAATACTCATCGATTATCATCCGAATACAATTCCATATTGATCCAGAAATCATCCCTTCACATTTCAAATCATGTTTAAGGAACTTTAACATGCTTTTTGATAATCCTCTGAAAGAATTCTCAGGTCTTTTCAGTAAACGTTAATGATTCACACTTTAGGCAACCGATATGCAATAATCATTGATGATCATTAGAACGCATCATGACATTAATCCAGTAATCATTGCTACATATTGCAGATCAAGTTAAGAAAATCCAAAGCGTGTTGATTATAATTAAAACATTTCAGTAATCATTACTGCACATTACACAATTTAATACTCATTGGTTGTGATAAAAAAAAAAAACGGATTATTTTGCCACATTTAAGTTAACACATCCACATATTTGGAATTATTCAAACTCCGGTTAATCTTTTACTCTTCTTCTCTTTATATTGTGAGATTGGAGTTTCTTTATACATTTTCTTGAATTTTGAGATGTTTGAACATTGTGTGAGTTCATTACTTAACTCGTTCCAAATTTTAGATCCACACACAGACACGGAAACTTTTCTTTGTGGTTTTTCTCATTCTGATCTTGAAGTTCCAACATCCCCTCAGTCTGTAGCCTCCTTCTTTGTCTAAGAACTGTGTTTGGATATTCAATGGTCAGGTTTTTCCTCTATTTCTGTATGGACTTTGGGTGGTGCAAAAATCAACAAGGTCAAACGGTTTTAAAAGTCTGGATTGATAAAAGAAACTGTTCGTGTGATCAAGAAAGCCGGTTTAATGTACGATTCTGATGGCTCGCTTATGAAGTAAAAATAGAGGATGTAATGAACTTTTATAATTATTACCCCACATTTCTATAAAGTAGGTGAAATATGGTAACGTTAAGGTGCAGTACAAGAAATATCTACAGTTGTATTCTAACATACAGTATACTTAGATTTATTTATGATTGAAATACTTTTTGAAACTTTACTTTGTATGTGTCTGCTGTGTAGCTTCCAACTTAGTTTGTAATCGATTACAATCCCTAAGAATTTGATTTCTGTGACATTTTCGATTTGAACATTGTTTATTTTAATTGAGAGATCTGTATTGTGATAGTAATTACTAAGACACATCACTTTGGTTTTCTCAAGGTTCAAAGATAGTTTAATGTAATCCATCCATAATTTTTTGTTGTATAACTCTGTGTTCAAACCATTGATAAGTTGACTTTTAGGTTGTCTGCAGAGTAGAATATGCTCGTGTCATCAGCAAATAACATGAGTTTTTCAAAGTTTTGAAACACTGAATATATCATTTATGTAAATACTGAATATCATATGATCGATACTTTGGCACCAACGTATCAATCACCCAACATCACCTATGTTGGTATAGAATACTCTTCTAAAGTATTGATTACTAATTAATAAACAATAAAATAATAAGTGTTTGTGCCATTTCTGGGTATTTTTGGTTCGCAGCTGAATTACTCAGTGTTTTGTGTTGAAACTACCCCCTGCTCACAGCGTATTGAACTGTCCCAGCAGTCATGTGGCCACATGAGTTACACGTGTTACATATAGTATACCGGTATCTCTATGGTGTTACCCTATTCAGTTTCCCAGAGAGGACTGTGGCAGGAGTTTGACACCATAGTGTTTGGGCTTCTTAGAGCAATCGTTCAGCAAACACAGATGCATCCATTTAAAAGTGCAGATACAAAGAAGAAAACGTGACCCCAACGAATGAGGAGAAAAAATGAGAGGGCATTTCGGCTATCGAGTCAAGTAAAGAAATCCCTTGGAACTGTTGCTCTGTCTGTTCCAGTTGAAAGGCTGTTTTCTGAGGTAGGAGAGATAGTTAAAACCCGAAGTGCAAACCTAAAAATGTTGAGATGTTGCCGTTCATAAAAAACAATTTGAAGCTATAAAGATAATGTGCACTTTTTTGTTCTGTCTATTTAGTAATTAATTTTTTTTTACATTTTATTCATTCATATTTATGTTCTTTGGTGATATTGTTTTTTTTAAAGGATAACTAATAATATGCTTATTAAAAATGTCTCCAATAAAAAATGACCAGTCATCAGTATCAAAT
This sequence comes from Adrianichthys oophorus, assembly GCA_036245035.1. Lineage (NCBI taxonomy): Eukaryota > Metazoa > Chordata > Actinopteri > Beloniformes > Adrianichthyidae > Adrianichthys > Adrianichthys oophorus. The sequence continues at coordinate 5,338,919 of BSAI01000104.1, forward strand.
ATTTTATTCAAAAACTGATCGGTATCGAATCATAAAAGTGTGTTACTGTCCATCACCTGTGGGCAGGACTGCTGGTGTGGTGTAAGCTTTCTCCCTTCCCATCATCCATATGTTTCTGTGCCCTCCCACTAGCTTACAGCTCCTTACAACCCCAAACTAACGTTACCAGTTACAAGCAATATTTGAATATATTTGAATATTTGAACTATCCAGCCGTACAGTTTTAAGCATGATGCCAGCTCAGACGTACATGGATCTGGTCGTCTACAAGTGGATGCATCAGAATGGAGTGGAGTAGGGAGCGACGTCACAGCTACAAGCTACAGTTTGAATAAAGAAATACTCAGAAATGCCACTTTGAGCTTATTTTACTTTATATATGTCCTCCATCATCAGAAAAATGCCGCAAGAATGTGTTAAAAACACAAAAATCCAATTTTCATTGGAGTGGGTCTTTAAAGTTTGAAATAGGATAAATATATTTGACCAAAATGGTAATACTTTTGAGTAACATTTTGGTGATTTAACTTGCAAATAAAGTTGGTTGTATATCTATTTGGAAGATGTAAATCTCTAACAATGTACATTGCTAAAAAAACAACAAAAGTTTTTCTTGAAACTTGAAGCCTGGGTGCCCCATGAGTAGAGTGTTTCTGGTCTCAGCAGCTCAACTTCAAGCCTCACTGCACACATTTAATAAAAAAGTGAGTTCAAGTGCTGTGAATTTCAAAGGACTCATGAGATCACACGTCATTCCCTCAGTAATGCCTAAAGAGCAGAAGTGGTACTTTATTTTGAAATCTGATCAGATTCTCATTGCTTTCACATGAACAACTTCCACTTTTTTTATTTTTTAATGGAAATGAAGGCAGTTCAACCTTAACAGTGCACCAAAGTAGACTTGACATCAAACCTTTAGCACTCACTGATTAGAATGACTATCATCCCAGCTGCTAAACTATGGGATGCAGGCCGAAAGACCTGTGCTTTTTTCTGAAATCCAACTTTTCCTGCTAAAGGATTTTTTTCTGCTGTTTTAGTAATTAAACATGACAAACAAATGTTATAGTTTAACGTGCTCCACTATGAGGATTTAGGTTTACAAAATCCAGACTCATAAAGGCAGATGGAGTTATTTATTTTTTTCTTTTCTTGTACACAGAATAAATCAATATTTGTCATCAAACTGAGCTTAGTTTAAATTGGAAGTTGATGTTTTTATTTTAGTGCTCTCATGCAAAGCAACTTAGTGGAGCAGCAAACATGTATGCATATGGCAAACGTGCTTTCTGTCGTCTTACTGGCCACACATGTTTGAAGTTGAACGTGTCTTTTATGGAGCTGGTCATTTAGCCTTCAGAAGAGCATCATTCACATCCCCGACATCTCCAAGATCAAAACAACTGCATCCTTGTTTTGTTTTTTTTCACTTCTTGAGACATGATTCTTTGCATGTGAATGTTGGGTTTCGTGTGCATGGACCTCCATCATTTGGAGCGGAGCAGAGCCTGGTGCACCACGCTCGGAGGCAGCCATCTGTCAGCTGACTTTTGGTCGACACAGCAATCAGAATGCTCTGCGGCGGGTCCAATCTGTTCCACTGCAGAAAGAGCTGTGGGAGGGGACTGACATGGCACTCACCCTACACACTTTGTTGTTTCTGCAGCTTGTTAGCTTGTTATTTTGTAGCTCTACCAGTCACTGCTTGATCTCTTTTCTGTTAATCCTTTAAAATTCCCGCTCAGGTCCCCCCGGTCTTAAGCAGTGATCAAACCCTGTTTGGGATCCTCATGCAGTGTGCAACAAATGTGCAGTTTTTCATAGATATAGGATACAGTGTAATGCAACACTGTTCAGCCTCTAACTCTGCTTGGATTCACCAACATGCAAATTAGCACACTTATGCCTTAATCATGGCCGTGTGCTGAATGTGTTGGTCACTCCAGCCTGCCTAATATGCCATTCGAAGCCCAAGCCATGTCAGGCAGCGTGCTCTCCCCTCTGTGACCGTGTTGGCAGACGTCCTGGCAGCTAATCTGATCAGAGCCAGACTAATGGCGGAAGGCAACTCTGCTAACCAGCCTGCTGGCCCAGCCAAAAGGCCTGCAGCAGCAGAGGTGGCATGCTGAGCTCAGCACGCCACTGAGGAACGAACCTGGACCAGAACTGATCGCTGGGGTTCTTGATGGTTAGCACTGTTAGCAGTCCAGTAATATGGGTGTGGAAGTCCCACTTGTGTCCCAATGAGAGGTCCCAATGATGAAAGTTGTATTTTTTGAAAAGTTGCATTAAAGGCAATTCACACGTTTATCTACTTCTATACACACGAAAACGGAATATTTCTAATTGTAAGTCAAAATAAAGAAAAACACAGCTTGCAGTACCAAACTTTCATGTTGATGATTCATCTTAAATGAGCAGAGACAAACTATGTTTTTTTTTTCATAACGATTTATTTTAACAATTTCATTCATATCATATTTTGTCATTTGTTGATAAGATTCATTGGCGGTTTTGCTTTATTTTGAATGAACCGATTCGATCCCATTCATTGACCTGAGATCGATCCAGGACACCTTTAGCCAAAACTTTGACTCAGAGATAAATACCTGGGTACTGAACAGTGCAAGGGAAGTTTTCCAGATTCCTATCCACAGGCGTGTTTGCCTACTCAACACTTTTTCTTTTTTTTTTTTACAATCATGAGTCTCACACAGCTTGAGGAATAACAACCACCTTGCTTTCCTACGGTTTTCATCTCATCTGTTGTGGTTCTGCAATCCAGTTTACAAAACACACTTGAATTGGCACAGATTGGTTTAAAGTTAGGTTTAAAGTTTGAATGCCATTTGGAAAGGATGTTTCAGTCTGCTCATGGAGAGTGTAATAAAAACAGAACATTTCATTTCACAAGAAATCATGTTCAGTCAGAGATAGCTATTTGCTTATGAATGCAGAAAAAGCTCAAAATGATGAACCTACCTCCACTGTGCTCAGCAGTGGGTTTGATGACTTCTTTTTGATGTGAATTCTTTGGCTTTTGCCAAACATTGTGTCATCGTGGGATCTGCACCATTGTCAACTGCAGTCACTCTAAAAAGAGCTTTAAGGGTTGAACTTTGAGGAACGCGTTCATAGATTTCTTTTTGGAAAGCTAAGTAATAGACTGGGTTGCCAGGCTTTGGTGCTGTTTCTTTTAATTATATATAGAGCTACTTGTCTGGTTTTATGTCACTTCATTCCATTGAAAGCAGTATCCTGCATATTGATTTGTCATGATATGAATATTTTAATTCAGGATCTACTAAATGTATCCACTCCAGTGTTCTCTGGTCTGGAGACAATTCAACACATGTGGACTATAGTAGGAAGGGAGGCTTCAGAATACATGCTCTAGTTGTGAGAATGATTAAAAAACCTTCCATCAACAGACCTGAAGGTATGAAGCAACTCACAGTATTAGACTGGAGCACATGAAAAGAAGGACAAAGACCATTAAAAGGCTTCCAAACAAATGAGGAGACTTTAAAATCTACATCAAAGTCACTGGTAGCCAATTTAGAAACTTTAATTGTGGTCTAATGAGCCATCTGTGGAAGTTGAAACTTTACGTTAAGTTTTTTTTAGCTATGATAGTCGTTTGAGGACAAATTCTCTAAGGACCCAGACGCAGGATGAAGAGTTCGTAAGAAGTTTTAATCTAGCAATTAGAGGACAGAACTTGGAATAATAATCCACCAAGTCATAACACTTGTGTGAGGAACAACGTCCCACGACACTCAGACTGAGACAACACACTGAAGGGTCCTTATGTACCGACAAAATAATTAGCACAAATGTAAACCATTGTGTGCTCCTCCACGAGAACAGATGGGGGAAGCAAACAGTCTGCAGAAAACCAGAACCAAAGCACAGACACCAAACAACACTGACCTCATGGGACGTTGGGAGAGAAGAATAGAATAGAATAGAATAGAATAGAATAGAATAGAATAGAATAGAATAAAACTGTTGGGGAAATGACTACAGATAGATGATACAATCAATGACATTAAGAGTCTAATATCTGACAGGAAGAAACTGTGAAAGCGCTCCTTTCTGCAGTCTCAGACTGAAGGAGATCCTCACAGCACCCACAGTCTCACGCAGAGGATGATGATGAAGAAGATCGTCCATGATGGATGTAACAGCTTCTTCTCACCCACCACAGTCTTGTGACTCTCAGGAACATCCCAGAACGGAGCTGGATCTCCGCAACCAGCTCTGGTGTTCCTGTTAGTGCATCCGCCCCCCAGCAGCTTGCTCTGTAGAACAGGGTAGATGCAACAACGCCATCATGAAAAACACTTTCACCACACACTCTCCTCAGCCTCTCCTGTGATCTCTGGTCACTTCTCTGGCGACACTTTGTTGTTGCCAAGTGACAGCAGCTGATCATGTAAACATTTCACCCACACACCACTTCAGACCCAGAAGTGGTAAAAAAACAGTCCAAAAAGGAGTAGCAGGCACGTGTTAAAAAAGTCCATGTCCGTCAACAACGGGTTCATGAAACTGGTAAAATACATCCCAAAAATGAACAAACTAAAAGTACAATTTACTGGAGAAGGTTTTTAACAAATATGTCTAGTTTGGATTTGAAAATGGAGGGACGGCCAGTGTTGCAGATGGTAGAGGAAGAAGATTTCCAGAGTTTTGGTGCAGAATGGCCCCACTGCTGGTGCTGAGCTGGAAAGTAGTTCAGCCACTGACTGAGGAGGCTCTTAGTGGGCGATGGAAGATAAAAGGAGATTGGATGACTAAACATCTTACCAGGGAGGCATAAGAAGATAGCAGAGGATATTATATTTTTAACCTTTTTTGTTATTTATATGGTATAACTACTGTTTGTGATAGCACAGAAGAACAGGACTTCTCTTTAAAAAAGGGTTTCTTCTTTTCTGAGCCCAGAGTAGGCCAATGCAAGTGACCCGTGATCTGCAGTGCATCATTTTTACTTCTTTAAAGTAATTCTATCCACATTGTGAAATACTTTAAAATGCCATTAAAAGTAAAATGTCAGCTGACGTTTTTGTGTCACAGATGTAGTTTTCTAAACTGTCCATTCTTGGACTTTATTATACAAGCATTCATGTTAGTGTCTGGCTTGACACACAGACTTGAAATCATTCTCTCTGAAGGCAGCCTCATTTCTGGAGTCAAAACACCAGTTTGTCTAAAACATCTGGGTGTAGATCATGAAGGCGTGGCCAGGAACCGTCTCAGTCACGGTGGAAGCCTCTTTTTGCAGCTCCATGGAATACTGGGGAGAATATTTTCAAATAGATCTTCACTGCTGCATTGTATTTGCATATTAATCTAAGAAAAAAGTGGTAGTTTTGTTTTCCACAGAATCATTTGATAAAAATCTATTTGTAAAGCTTTACAAATAGTAGTCTGTTCTTCACGATGGGTCCCATGCACTTGTGGGACAACCTTAGACATAATGACTTTAGGTGACTTCCATGCAGGCTTTCCAAAGTTCAATCATACCATCCAACAAACCAAAATGACAGAGAGAAACTGCAACTAACAGGCTGGAACAAGCCTTTCTGACCATTTAAGAGATTGCTACTGTCCCTAGCAATCATTCCAAACTTCTAAGCTATTTTCTACGGCTCTATTTCAAAGAGCGACAGGTCAGGAGGGGGCAGAGGGCAGCAGAGATGGGAAGTACAGCAAATAGAGATCAAACTGGCTGCTGTGCTGTGCTGTGCTGTGTCACATCCAGACTTGTTTTCCATTAGACAAGCTAAAAAAAAAGATTTTGTTTTCTGCTTTCCAGACACTTTCCAAACAAGGCAAAATGAATTTTACTTCTAGCTTGTGCTTTTCTTTTTTTCATGTCTTTTAAATTCACCAGTTTTATTCTTGAGGGTGTTAGAGTTAAGATAAACTCTGTTAATTTGACTTTGTTGACAGAAAAAGAAACAAACTATAAAAGAGCATTTTAGACACAGGGCAGTTACTCACTATTTAGTTCTTTTCCTTTAGGTGTAAACTCCACAAAGACACTCCACATCTATTACAACACGTGTCAGTGAATGAGCTTGATCCCAATAAAAAGAGCTGCTTTGAGTTGTAACCAGTGCTGTCAATCGATTACAAAAATGAATTACATTAATCACCATTAACCTTAGCTGCTGCAGTCGAGGCCTGCCGGCTAGGCAACACATTGACTTGTTACCGTGACAACGGGCCGCATTGCGTATCAAATAGGCCGCCTTAACCTAAAAAATAAAAAGTATAAAGTTCTAAAAATCATTTGAATCTTTATTTCTTTTATCATCTTTTATTTCTTATGTTAGAAGCAGGATTGTGCCCAATGAAATGGATGTTCAGAATTTGAAGCCTGAACCGATGGAAGATGGTTCGTGAGTGTAATTAATCAGCGTTAATAGTTGGGTTTTTTAAATCAATGGCGTGCGTTAACACTGACAGCGTTGGTTTTAACAAGTATGTTAATTTGGTTTTTGGGACAGCATCAGGCTGCAGACAGGTCTGCCCAAAAACACAGTTAGCTGACTTTGATGCTTAATAATTCATAGGATTAAGAAAACAACTTTTCATAAATGGATGATTGACTCTTTTGTATTATTAATGCCAGATAGAAGCTAATTCAACTCAAAGTCATTCACAGATGAGAATTTTACAAACGTACACTTTGCATCTTTCTAACGTGACAGATGATAGGGGATCCCTCACACATATTTCTTTATATTGTCCAGTTGTGAAAGCTCTTTGGTGCCAGATGTCTACCTAGTTTTCTAATTAAAGACTCTGATGATAAAGGTATTTGTTGTGTCTTTAAGATGTTCTTGTGGCATTTTCTGATGATGGAGGATCCATCAATATAAATTAAAGTTACATTTCTGAGTATTTCTTCTTGTCAAATCGTTGTGAAACAGAAGCAGACAAAAAATGTTGTTGGAAAGTGTGACATACATGTTACTACGGTGGGCCACAAGCATCCTGCTCCGCTCCATTCTGATGCATCCACTTACAGACGACTAGATCCACTTACGCCTTTGTTTTCCTCGTCTGAGCTGGCTCAAAACTGTTCGGCTGCACAGTTCCAATGTTGCTCGTCATGTTTGTTACTCTGGTAATGTTAGGTTGTGGGTGTGAGAGGCTGCAAGCTAGAAAGAGAGCGCAAAAACAAATGGATGATGGGAAGACGGAGGGCTTACTCAGGGCCAACAGTCCCGCCCACAACTCAGAGGTGAATCCTTGATGAATTCCTGCCACTCTGCAGAAACTCTGTCCTAGAAAACCACACAGGTTTTTTATTTTGGCTAAAAACAGCTTGATCATGATTGAAAGTTCACTTATAACAGATCAAAATCGGTGAATCACATCAAAAGATGATCGGCATGGAACTTGAAATGAAAAAGAAGTTGCCACATAATATTATCCTGGCAATACTTGGATCATCTGCCTCAATTAAACCTTTTACCCTTCCCCAGAAACTACTAATCCCAATGGGTATACATGATGCAAAAACACGTTTGATAATAGTTTTGGTGTCCTTCTGCTCTGTATTTAAAAAAAAATGGATGAATGAGATAGTGTCAGTGACCACAATGGAAAGAAAGAGACTTGACTGGAAAGAAAATTTACAAGTCTTATGTTCGATTTGGACGAAAAACAAAGGACATCAAAAATTCTATATATCTTAAAGTGTGAAAACACAGAATATATACTGTAAATGCTCGACAAACATTAAACAAGAGCGATCAAAGTGCAAGTGTATGAAGACGCCACCCAGAGGTAAGCGTGCACACAGACGGCAATCCTTTGGCTTTGTTTAACCGCAGAGAAAACCCTGCAGCTGCTGTCACGGATGCCTTCCTGACATCTTCAGTCATCTCCTTAGAATGAGATATTTGTGGCTTGAGTGATAGTGCTGTCCGTTGTGATACAAAATAGAATTCAACTCGGTCTGACAAGTGGAGAAAGCTCGTCAAAAAACTGAGGACTCAACTTCATCCAGATTTCCGTGCTTCTCCTTCCAATACAGTTTCTCATCAATGACCTCAACCTCATAGGAGCTTCTGAGCTCAACACTTAACTCACTTCCTTCGTCACCACAACACAGACTTAAAACCTGCTGAAACAGTTTATGCGTTTCTCTGTTCATTTTCCTTACCGAGTCACTTGAAATTAAAAGATTTATTTGTGTGTTTTTAAGGCATCTTCATTCATTCATTCATTTTCCAAACCGCTTCATCACTTTCGGGGTCACGGGGTTGCTGGAGCCTAACCCGGCTACTCATGGGCGAAGGCAGGGGACACCCCTGGACTGGTCGCCAGTCTGTCGCAGGGGCCACAATCACACACCCATGCACACTCACAGTCACAGTCACACCTAGGGACAATTTAGAGTAACCAATTAACCTATGAAGCATGTTTTTGGACGGTGGGAGGAAGCCGGAGTACCCGGAGAAAACCCACGCATGCACGGGGAGAACATGCAAACTCCACACAGAAAGGTCCCCCAGCCAGGACTTGAACCGGGAACCTTCTTGCTGTGAGGCAGGAGCGCTAACCACTGCGCCACCGTGCAGTTAAGGCATCTTAAATTGGGAAAGACTTTATTCCTCTTTCTCTAGTTCTAATGAAGACATGCACGTTATTCTGTTTTTGATCCACCATCACAGCAAAAAAAAAAAAAGGGGGTGAAAACACAAAAGAATCTGCAAATAAAAAGAAAAATGGAAAATAACAATTAGAAAAAGAAGGGATCTTGCAAATAAAAATATTTGTTGCAAATAAAAGGACATTTTTTGTACAGGAATACAAACTGGAAAACGAACAAGAAAGAAGGTGAAGATGTTAGTGTTCAATGTGGCTGTGTGTCCTTTTTAATGTGTTATTTGGTTATTAGGTTTGATGGTAAACTGGAAGATGCCGGTGTTGTGCCAAGATATGTATTCCAGAATTAGTTTCCTCTGTCGCAGCGCAACTTCTGGCATCGTTTTGTAACAAAGAGTACAAAGAAAGCGGATGTTCACGATACAGTTTGGAGCTTTTGGGAGTTTAGTGAATTTTTTTCTCCACATATTCGTTATTTTATTTTATTTTTTTATCTTTTTATTCCTCTGACCTGACATTCTGTTTGACTGACCCTGATTTTGCCCCAACCCACGCCTGAACAGCGATATCCGAAGTCAGATCCCTGAAACTCCTATGCTCACGACTGACCTCTGCCTTCCCAACCCCGCCTTAGCTTCACGGACTCATAACTGTGCTCGACTCCTGTCAGTCCTTCTGTCCAATAACCTGCTGCACCGTTTGTGACAGCGACCACATCTTTGAGGTCTAGTCTAACTAAACATACAGAATGTTAATAAAAAATAGAAAAATAAAGCACTATCACATGTAAAAGCCGAAAGATTCTTGATCTCACAAAGTTAAAATCAATGTTTTTAGTTAAAAAAAGGGTTTAAAAATGTTTAATAAATCCCATATTGTAAAGAAAAAAAATGAAAAAATTGTTGATATTTCCTATCATCATTAAAACTTGGGAAACATCAAACTAATTTGAAAAAATAGAGCAGAAATAACATTTCTGTTCATTTGAGCATGTTTTTTCTTATCAACAATAAGCAGCATCAATGGAATATTTTCAGCAAGCTGGTGTCAGCTGGACAGAATAAATTCACATCCTCTCCCTGGTGCACTCTGACAGGAGATCCAGCCATAGTGTCATCTGGCAGTCTGAATTAAAGCCATGTCAACATATTCGCCTGCCAGGGATGAATTTCAGCCACTCAGTGACTATTTTGTCATCGTACTGGAAGGGCAGTGACCCTCCATGCAACATGGCACAGACATATAGTACATGCACTTCTGCTAGCACCGTTAAAACTGTTTATGGCGTTAATGTGGTTTTACTGCACCACAATGTCACACATGTAAATGGAAAATGAGGCTTTTCACACCAATTATGGGGTTAAAAATAAATGCTTTTAAAAATAGATCAGATGAACTAATTACAGGTCAGGATTAAGTATTCGCACAAAAACTTTAGCTTTAGCCTTTTATTTTCTTTCTTTTCTAGTATCCTATTCCAAACATTTGGCAACCAGCCCGGCGTTTATTAGAAACCGACGTCTGTTGGAGACCGGCGTTTATTCCATCACAGACAGAATGGTGATGGTTAAATTCTTTGTGAAATTTGGTCAAGAAATGCAGACAACATCAGATGAACGTTTCAGGATTTATTGATGATGAGGACATTATTCTGTTCTGATTAGCTCTGGCTGTGAACGTTTCTTTTCTTTTTGAGTCATCAACCTCCGTCTCAAAAATCCTCTTCGCTTTCATGCCGATCATTTTCCTGGAGACACGCCCGCCTGTCCGTCTTTGCTCAATAGTCCATGTTCAAACCAGTTCTTCTAATTCGTCGCTCGCTTTCTTTGCACCTCCAACAATAATTGTTGCCTTTTTCTGCAGCCGTCTTCTCCATAACACCATCTGCTTGCCCCTTTCTCGGCTACGTTTAGGATCCACGCCAGAATGTGGTGCAGGTTCCCCACCAGAATGATCTTTGGCCTATGCCACCGCACAAACTTTAAGCGCTAAATCAAATGAGCGTTTCTCCACAACACAAATACCACAGACACCCGGCGTCTGCACGACGGTGTGCGACCCCGGGGGGTTAGGTGGATCTCAAAGGGGCCCGGCAACTGTTACAGACTGGCGTCTAACAGTAAGTAACACCTGTTCGACGCGGTGGATGTTGGAAACTGGCCACTACTCGAAGATATATGGTTACTACCAGTGTTGGGTAAGTTACTTCTAAAAAGTAATTGATTACTTAGTTACTGGATCAAGATTGTAATGAAATTACTTTGCTCATAACTCATTTGAAAAAGTAATTCACTACTCGTTACTTTATTTTACTTTTTTTCCACTCGTACAAATTCAAAATCAGCTTTGCACAAACAAGATCCTCTTGTCTTTCATTTAACAGAGCTCCTTTGAAAAAGAGATTTTTAATCTCAATAGTACTTCTGAGGTTAATAAAGGTAAATAAATAAAAAATAAATAATTAAAACTACATTTTTAAAGCAACAACCTTGTCTAAGTTCAAGACATAACCTGGCTTCATTTGAATTCAGACAACAGTGTGAAAAATGACACAAAAATAAGTTACAACAAATCTGGTCTGTGCTACAGCTCAAAGTCAAATGTGGAAAATCCTGTTACGTCATATTCATCTCTATCAGATCTGCAATCAAGCCAGTTCTCTGAAAACACAAAGAACTATTAAATGCCTCCATGTTCATTCTGGACAACTTTATGTATAAACAATGTTCTGGTGGGAAGAATTTGTTTCTCATATCAGAGAAACCTTCCGAAAAAACCTCACCAGAACAACAATGTGGTTTGATGAGCAGAAAATGTGTTCTTATTTTTTTGTGTTTGTGTCAATAATCCGCATTTAACCAACACTTTGTGAATAATCCAGATTATTCAAGATCAAAATTTAGGATTTGAACTCACTGCCGTGAATAGAATGTAAAGTGTGTGAAGGTTAGAAACAAGCCTGTGTGTGAGTGGTTGAAACCAGTGGTATTGTTTGTGATGCTCATGTTCAGGTTGGAGTCAGATGTGTGTGTCCGCTGCGTGATAAGGTTTGTGAAAGTGTGTGTGTCAACAGTTCACGTATGAAGCTCGTAAATGTGAGTCACACCGAGAGACGGGAGACAGACGCGCTCTCCCTGCTGACATGTATCAGCGGCTCCTTCTGCTGGGGGTCTCTGCTGTCGCACGGGTAATGGGCGCAGACAGGAGCGCTGGTGCTCAAGGGGGGAGACTGGTGCAGATAAAGCTAGGAACTGGGGAGGGGGCTGGGAGGTTGGCAGTCAAACCGCCGGGGGATGTGACAGCACAATCATGCTGAAAGCAACCAGCAGGCCCCTTTGGCGATCCAGGTTTCATCACCCAGCTCCCACCTGTCGTTTCCTCTTAAGCCCCCTCCCAGACTCTCCTTCGGAGAGCAGCATAGGCCGGGTGGCTGAGCGCCACGTTTAAGGCCACCACTGAAAACCTGAAATGCGGAGTGACGCAACTGTCACATGTTTGCTGGGATTAGATCTGCATTGTCAGATATTTTCAAGTGGAGCGGTGCGGGGTATTTACACCTCCATATATAGGGGTCACCCAGACAGATTCACTTCATTTCATCCACTCTGAAAGCTATCTAAAGCAGATGCAAAAGTGGCAGACTGTATGTTCCACATTGGAGCTTATTCCTTTTTAACAGTGCTGACAGAGCATGAAGCCGTGGAGATCAAGTACTGTCAGGCTGTTTGTGCTTCGGTTATTAATAATCCCAATTTCAAGCCCTTGAATAAATCAGCCTACCGGATGAAGCACACTCTGCTCCCTTTATATATTTAACCTGCCGGGACACTCGACCTCTGCTCGGACATAAACACAGGAACACAGGAACACGGAGTGACGGTTAACCCGGGATTGAGTCTGCACTATCCTGTCCCTGTTAGCGGTGAACTGCAGCAGGCACGCATGTCACACCTCCTGTGCACTAACACCAGGGGTCAGGTTTACTCGGAGTGTGAAAATGAGATCTGCCAGCTTCAATAAATGCCTCTTAGCAGTGTGATCAGTCAGGCTTTCTAGCTATGTTCAGCCTCCTCCGGCTTAACTGTCTCATTAGCAGCAGGGGGATCTCATGTTTAGTTTAACACCATTTAGATTGACACTTTAAAGATTAGTCGTTCTAACCATATCAGGGCCTTGCAATCTCAACTTTTCTTTACCTTTTTATTTTTATTTTTTGAATAACAAACACTATTTACCATTTATTATACATGCTACTCAGGCTAGAGTCAACTCAATCAAAGTATGTTCAAATAGATCATTATTACATTGTTATAAATCTAAGGTTAAATCATTTATTTCTTTTTTAATGTCTGCATGTTAGCTGCACAAAACAAAAAGAGTATGAGGACAATCACTGATTGATGTAAGTTATACTTTTAAAGAGATTGTTTTAGTGTCTCGACTAACCAAATTAATACATACTAAAACAAGAACCAGATCCACAAGATCTCACATGAAAACCTGCAAACTGTTCACCTGCACAGAATCAGAAACATTGAGCGATTGGTGGGTTAGGCTCGTACCCTTAGGTTCAGACAGCAGCAAAAGTTTAATTTCTCACTTTTTTCAAGGCTCTGACCGCTCTGCCTGCTGCAGACGATCACAGACTGGGACTGACGTCTGTTTTAATGCTTCCAAGTATTATTTTTTTTAAATTTGTTCAATAATAAATGTATTTCTTCAAATGACTTGCTTAAATATTTTTATTTTCTAGTTTTACTTAAACCTCATTTAGATGTTGCAGGAAGTCCTTTCTTATGCTACGGTCATAAATATAACTGCCACCACGCGATGGGGAGTCATCGGCAGAATTTACAAGATTTCATGCCGCGTCATACCGGGCGTCATCCCCAACTGCCATTGGACTGCCGCCACGCCACCTCGAAAAGTGCCCGAGCGACCACTGACCAATGTCAACTGTTAGAGAAAATTCCTCCAGTCGCCGTAAAATTTCAACTTTTTCTTAAAACCTGCACGGCCACTCTGCGGCGTGCAAAAATGCCACTGCCGCAAATGCAGCCACTTGGCAACCTCCCGAATTTAGCTGAAAAACGTGCATTTAAGTCGCTGATCTGTGGCATTTTGGGATATGTGACCGTAGTCTTACTTGTCAGTCCTTGATTTAAGGCGTTTCAGGTATATTTCAGTTTGAACAACTTTTTCATTTTAGCTAGGTCTTTTATGACTGTCCTACTGTGTGAATGTGGTTCACTGACTATCATTTACATAACAAATCTAAAATCTTTGATAAAGTTGACAAAAGTTCAGAAACATACAACATGCTTCTGTGAACAATTCACGACAAGTACTAAATAATCTGACATTGATGGTCGGAGTTCGGCATTCTTTGTTCTGAGTATGTTGAATTATTTCAGCCTTTTGTGTCTTTCTTGGAGAAAGTTCTCTCTCTCTCTAGCTTCCAGCTTTTCACATCTTTGTGGATCTGAAAAGCAGAAGCCCAGCATTAAGTGGTGTAATATATTCCACATTATGCACAGGCTAACAGAGGCATATGGCTTTGAATCCAGGAACTAAAAAAAATCCCAGGCTAACACCAGCGGTTATCAGCAATGAGGACTGTCACGAGCGGAGGCACTGAGCGCTGGCCAGGTGGCTCTTTAGAACACGCTGCCAAAAGATGAAACCACCTTAGTGTCAGCATTTTAATTTGATCTGCCATGTGCACATGTCTTTAAAGTCTGCGGGGAGTCTCTTTGCCATTGATCTGCTTCACCAGTGTTCTGCATCATACAGGTTAGCACTGCAGGCTAATCTGTAGTGAGTCTGTCCCAAAATCCTGAGCCAAGTATGTGGCAGGATGAGTGATCTCCTCTCCTCTGATCCACAGCCCTCGGATGCCCGTTCTCTGCCAACTGTTCAGCTCCTTTGTAGAAGGAGCCAAGATGCCCAGACGGCTGGAGGAGGAGCAGAGAGACCCCAAATCAGGAGTCTTCTTCTGATGGAAACAGTATAAGAAGGAGGGGTCCGGTGATTTCAGCACCGTCAGATTGAAATGTATGAGCAGCCGGCTTACTGTGCCTTAAAATCAGAAAGCTATGTTCATGTCACCCTCCGCAACATGCATTCGAGCGACCGCTTCCAATGAAAAGTCTACGTAAACTCACATACATGGGCGTTTGGGCTTCCACGTGTGAAACTCTCACATTCACGCATCGCCACGCGTTTTCATGACTGTTCTTGTGTTGAAAGTTAAACCAGGTTCCACTTTGATCACTCAGGGACTCAGATTTGTTAGTGGCATTTGGATGACATCCCTTTCAATTCATAGAAGTGCCAGCCGTTTGAAAACTGTGGTTTGTGCCCTGCCAGAATTATCGGACACCACTCCTATTATACATCGGAATAGAGCTGCAAGAAAAAGACTGGAGCAAAATTCATGAGATTTGCACCACTTTGACACTTGTAGGTGGCAGAAACGAGCTTGTAAAGAGTAGAAAATGAAAAAGAAGAAGCCCCTCCCTGCTTGTCCAGTGTGAACACCATGGGCTAAATGCTCGTTTAAGAGCAGGCATCACATGTCAGGTGTGAACATTGCATTCCAGTTGTGTTCTCATGATGAAATGCAACTAAGTGAGTAATCGTTGCTACAAAATTCTTAGTCGTTTTTTTTCCTGGCTGCAAATTCTGCATCAAGATCAGCACAATGACAAATCTTTGCTGGCATCTAAGTCTGGCCTTTTCTCCGCCTTGATTTCTCAAAAGCCTGAGCGTTTTTCAAATATGGAACATGGTTTGGTAACTAACCTGCTCTCCTGGGGCACATGTTCTGGGAAAGAAAAGCAGCTGTGTGTCAGAATCCCTGCAAAGCGCTGAACTGAGCTCCTGTTTGAGAGTGGGTCGTGAGCATGAACACGGCATCTCAGGTATCCATTCAGTGTCAGAACTATTCCACCATTAGAGCGGCGTGAAGAGCCCTCCAAAGCGCTACACTGTGGATGGAGTTCTCGCTCCTCCTCTACTCCCCACTCCACAACCTGCCCACATTAACTCTCCAGCCCATTCAGCTGTGATTAGAAAAGCCTCTCGGATTGCAGAGTTTGCAATCATTTGACCATAATGAATTCCAATCACTCCCTCCTCCTGCCCTCTGCTCCCTCTCAAACTGGAGAAGCTACAAGAGGAAGACTGGAGAATGTTGAGAGAGCTGGGCATGTCGCAGCTGAAGCACAACCGTGCAGCCTCCATGTCTGTTGAAAGGACACAAAAAGCAAGCATCAAGGAAAATATGCTGCTATCACAGAAACCATGAAAGTGCCCTGCAGTCCGATTTGAATGGAGATATCGATGACCCCTAAAAATGTAAAAGTGATGGCGCTAAAAGATGGTTTTACCCGTCTTTACATCAAGTTTTTTTTAATGTTTTAATGTTTTTCTTTGTTGAAGCCTTTTTTTTGTCTGATACCATTTTTGTCCAATTTAATCTAGATTTTTAACCTGACCTGATTGACAGAGAGCAGAATTTAAAAAATATATACTTGAATAAGTTACTAAAAAGTGAAATTTTATAGGAGAAACGTTGCTGCTTAAAAAGAGTTCAATAAGGACAGATCTCGAAAGTGGGATTGAAAGATTTAATTGTGAAAGATTTCACTGTGAAGCATGAACAGTCGGAATTCTTTGGCGGTTGGGCTCTGGGCCGCAGACATCTTGTACACCAGCAATGATCTTAGAACCAGGTGAAGAGACGGGTCTTTCCTGAAAGAGATACCGATTAGACAGAAGAACAAACACATTTACATGTGAAAAAAAGAATTCATTGATTGCAAGAAACATTTTATTGCAATGACCATGGTTTAATGAGCGCTTATATCAGAATGCTTAGAGATCAGGGCTTTGTGCTGTAAGATGGTGCTTCCTGCGTTGAGCTGCCTGGCTATTGAACGCACCCAACTTAGGGCTTGATCCATAAGCATGTGCTACTTGGCAGCTGATTGCAGCCATTATCAGGGCTTTTGAGCAATATGATGCATTGAATAGCAACTGAAACACCATGAATGGAGCTTGATAAGAGTCATGACCTGCTTTTTACATCTGAAATAACCACCATCAGCCGTATGCCACTTGCCAGAGATGTTAAAGCTTGAGGGACCTCTGAGCTGCGAGGATTGCATCACAGTTTGGACAGATGTACGATACATACGCAGCCGAGGACCAGCGACCCAGTTGTTGAAGGGAGGCTGAGGAGACACCTTGAGAGTCTGCTGTAGTAGCTGCGCCGATGCAAAAAAGAGTGGGTCGAGTAGTTTTCTGGACTTAGGCCGATTGATGCTAGAACAACCTTCATATGATTTGTTTTCAATGCAAATTATAAAATGCAGGTGACAGTTATATCAGAAAAACAGATGTCAGAGTTTGGATCAAAAGCAGAATTACAGGTAAATTCCCCTCATTTCAAAAAGCCATAGAATGCCAATGGAAATACACTTTCTAAGAGTGTGATGATAAAAACTAAACATGCCTTCAAGAAGACTCGAGATCATGGAGAGTAAAATCGGAAGCGCAAAGGTTTGAAACTGGAGGAGAAACTTTAGCAGTACTCTTAAGTAACAGTTTGATAGACGCTTTGGAGAAAAAGTTTGGTAATTTAGGTCAGAGCATCAAGGCACAAACTGGACTCCTGCTAACGTGCCGCGGATAGCCGGGACTTTGTGATTTTTCATATCTTTACAATGGCAAAGTATGAATATGCCCAGAAATGTGATGTACTGAGAGAAAGAATTTATGGGTGACAGAAAGCCGAGTAATCCAATGCAGAAATGCATAATATCAATGAATCAGAGCGACCTTTGATTATAATGTGAACTGCTGCTTCGCTGTTGAGGAAAACTGATTTGTCTGCGTGCCCATTTCTTGGCCCAGAGATGGCATGCCAATACCACAGGATAGATTTAAAAAGAGCAGAACACAGACTAATACATTTGAATTGGGCACGCCAATTTTCAGCCTATGATTCTCCTTGATAAAAACCCCTAAAACCAGAGCCAGAAGAAAACACATCGTCTTAGAAGAACGACACACTATTAAATCGCTCAACAACTTTGACCAGAAAGCCAGAACCGGCATCCAGAGAAACCCAGTCCAACAAACCAGGAACCAAGGAGGCTAACTCCAATAGACGGGAAATGAAAGAACGCAAAATACTGATGACCCAGCAGCTGACGCTCCGAAGGAGAAATGAGGATCCCCTTTATGACATCCCGAATGCATTACAGCTTAACAGGAGGGAGGACGGCCTTCATATCAAATGTATCGAGAATAACGGCCATTTCAGCAGATAGAGGCACACCCAGTAAACCAAAAGACGTCAGCTTAGCAAGAGAAGAACCAGAACCATGAATGAGAATTAACTTGAACGCATCAATTACATCTGCCTTTGATAGCCAGGCACCACGCCTGGCGAGCTTTATCAGCTGATGGCGTCGTCCTCCGAGGCATATGGCAGGGACCATGCTGGGAACGAGGCCTGAGTGAGGAGATAAGTCAAATCAGCTGATTTTTCCAGAGTATTTCCTGGTGGTGACGCCAAAGGGCCCACACGAAGTACAGGGGGGGAAGCAAAAAAGACCCAATTGGGCCAAACCCTTGCAACACTCAGCAGACTAGCATTTCAGCATCCAAAACCGACCAGTTTAGGTGCACATTTCTGAGCTCAAAAGCATTTAAGATACTGGCAGAACACCCAGCTTCCACACTTAAGGTGGAGATCGCCAATTAGAGCCAAAGATGTGGCCAGCACAGACCAGCAGATTCAAGCACAGCAGCGAAGGAGGGACCAATCGCATTCAGGCGAGGGAAACAGCAGAGAAACCAAGATTATGTCACCACCTTGAGAATCCAGAATCGACGCCGAGGAGAAACGGTCACAGCCTGAGGGACATACGGGCGGGCCGGCATCAGAGCGAGAACCACAGACGCCAGGGAAGCTGCGGTACTCGGACCAGCTGAGCATCGGGGCTGATGTGCCCGCCGGCTGAGCGACAGGGAGAGCGGAACCTTCCAAGTTTTACCAAAGTTTTGGTCAGGATTTGGAAATCTGTGCAGTCATTGGTTGTGTGCCAGCACTGCTGTGTAAACTGGACACTGTTTATTTTACTGTTATAGATGCATCTCAGTTATCAAATTGTATGGCTGACTAAATAACAGGAAATTAGAGCTAGATTAGTGACTGAATTTCAATTGACTTTAATGTTATTGTAGACTTTAGCCAAAGAGGCACAGGGGGTGGGGGGTGGGGGGTGTTATATGTGGCCTCTGACCTCTGATCGACACTCTCTGATCCGCAGCTGCATAACCTTAACTCAAAGACATGATTCTTTTTGTTGCCTCTGTTTTTCAAACTTCTGTGTTTTTGCAGATTTCAAGTCAAGTAAGTGCAACTCTTTGTGGTCAGATTATGTCACCTACATATATAATTACTATTCTGTTAACACCTGATTATATATACTCCGAAATTAAAATCAAACCAACAGGAATCTACATTTGTAGTTACTTTTACTTACTTTAAGAAAGTTGTATTTCTTTGTTTCTGGCTTGAAGGACTGAAAATAAAAGGACAGACGGATGGACTCCAGTCTGCAGTCGTGTTGTTCTCTGCGGGTGTTTCAGCACCGTGTCACACTGATGATGCTGACAGTGCTGTGGTAATGACCTTTCAACATTGTCATGCCAACATTCCCCGGTCCCTCTGGCCAGCAGTGTCCCTGTCACCCACAATCAACAGCAAAGTCTGGCCATTGAGCTGCCTCGTGAGTGTGACCAGTGTGGACACCAGAGCGGAGAACCGCCGAGAACACCTCGCCGTCCCGGAGATTAATGTTGACTAATTAAACGTAGACATGTTCTAACCTTCCCAGAATGATCTTGTGCAACACGTCTAATGCACTGGCTGTATTTTGGCACTTTAAAAGGATTAACAACCATGTTTCGAGATCAAATTAGATAGGAGGCTTTTCCTCTCTGTGTCGATGACAGCAGGAGATGTCATGAATAATCTGCCCTACGAGGAAAGAATAATCAACAGTGATCATGAAAGGCAAGTAAGAAAATACATGGAAATACTGTGAGTAAAAGAATGTGAAAAAAGACTAAAACCTTTTTTTCCAGAAAAACAAAATAGATGAAAAATGTTTAAAGGCAATAAATTGACTTTCCCTTAAGGAATCAAACACGGCCATTAGCATGTTAGCGTTCATTTTTAAAAGCAAGAAAAGGATGAATATTATCAACTATTCTTTTATCTTCTCAACTGAGTAAAACTACAACACATTGATGGTCTGTTCATATGCTATTTTTCCTTTCTTTTTGATTTATTGAGCACTTATTCAGTGTTTCGCCAAATCAGGTGCTGATGTTTTGCTGGAAATCTGAAATGAACAAGAAACTGAGCTTTGAGGGATAAAATGTGGAGTACTCACTCCAGACTGAGAAAGTATTTTCTTTCTGAAAAAAAAGTTCATACAGTTCATCACAAACCTATTTGTATGACCGGTCTGGATCAGGTTAAACGCTACATTCTTTGACTGGGTTTGTTGGCGACGGCTGCTGACAGGTAAACACACGGACAGTTTCCAACACATAACTCTGTGCTCGCTCATCCATCGCTTCTTTAACAAAAATATCTGCAACCCTAAAAAAACCCTGTTTAATGTTTTACTTTACCTTCTAAAGTCCATCCTGTTCCCAAAACCTGATTTGATCTGATTGCTGGACTATGATTGGGTGGATCTTTGTCATGATGAAGCATTCGTTAATAATATTGGGTAGACTAGACGATAAAAAAAACTGAGGTTGCCAAGACTTGGGAATCTTCCTGATTTTCCAATATGACTAAAGAGCTATCCAGCTTGACTTGCTCCCGTTTTTGTTGCACTAGGAATGTTAGGTTGCAGGTGTGAGGGGCTGTAAGCTAGTGGGAGAAAGTAGATGAGTGATGGGAAGTTGGTGCTACTGAACTACTGCTGCTCTGCAGAAATATGTCCTAGAAAACAACACAGTTTTTAAAAATATTTTGGCTCAAAACAGCATAATCATAAATAAATGACCACTGGGAATACTTTTAAAAGAGATCAAAAGATGATGGATACAGACTCTTTTAAGAGCATCATGGGAAAAAAGACATTTTGAAACGTCAACACATTACAAGAACAACCATTTGCAAAATCGTTTTACAGAATGTATTTAAGATCACTTTTTATCTGATATTGCTGGCATTCAAGTGTGGTGAAAGTGAGACTTTGTGTTTGTTTTGTTTTTTAATTTGACGTATGGATCAAAAATGCAGAGCTTGATCTATCTGTATGATTGTCAAACTGGGATCATGAAAATGTGACCCTATTTGACCAGACTGAAGTGTTCTTCACACACAGACTCTAAATGGTTCAGGTTCTTCCACATCAGCATGCCTGATGAACACAAACATGCAGTAAAATGCTAGTAACCTGGAAAGCCCCAGCAGAACAATGGACTTTAGTGTTGGACTGCTTGGATCACATCCTCAGTGCATAAACACGGTGTAATTATAAAGGCTGTCTGATGGCGGCTGAGTAACAGGGACAGATTTCAGGTACTTGAAAGACTTTCATTGTGTGTATTTGTCTTGTGTGTGCATGCAGTGTGTGTTACCGAATTATTGGTTGCTTGGCAGCAGCGGTGCTGGGTTCATTACCCTCCTAACGACAAGCTGATGGAAGTGCCTGAAGAGGCCGTCCTCTCCCTCGCTCTTCTTCTGCTTCTCTTGCCGGGCTTTTATCCTCGAGACATATCTCCAGCTGATTGCCGTCTCAGAGGCTTCACGATTCCAAAATTGAGAGAAAAAGAGGAGTGAGGCGCGCTGGCCCCCAATGAGTCATTCAGCCTCAACTCATTTTACATTATCTTCCTGCCTGCCTCTTTATGACGAGGAGAATCGTGTTTTCATTGTGAAGCCACATGAGGTGGAAGAAACCAAAACCAATGTAGAGCCACGATGTAAAGAGTACAAAACCTGTAAATGAATGCAAACTCACAAACGGTGCCTATGTACACATAGAAATATCAATGTCTAAATGCATTTCAGGCCCAATTTTTGTCGTGTTCCAGAGAAATCCGCTCTGCTCCTTCAAGATAGCAGTCCCTCATTAATTTGTTCCTATCAACAGATTGTGCTTTTAAAGCCCATGCCTGCTCGTGCGACTGGCTTCAGTTCATTCCAAAGAAATGAGCTGTCCAGCACCATTCACCTTCAACCTGTTTCCCAACAAACCATGACAATTGTGTTTTGACCATGTTTTAGTGGCCACTTTCCTCATGATGGAGGACAAATATAAATGTGCATTTTGAAGCATTTCTTCATTCAAACTGTTGTAAATCAGGAGCAGACAAAAAAAAAAGGCAGTTGACGTAGAAGCTACCGTCACGAGCTAAAAGCTTCCTGCTCAGCTCCATTCTGATGCATCCACTTGTACACCACAGTGAGCCTATCCTATAGGTAGAAGCTCATCAAGCATGTCTGATTTTTGTCCAACTGCTGTGCCCGAATTCAAGTGTTTACATGCCTGCACGACTCCTGTAACGCCACAGGAGTCGTGCAGGCATTTAAAGGATCCTCACCCCCGTGGTGCTTGTTAGGCCGAAGGCGGAATTTTTCTGAAGCCGTAATGATGTTTCAGTGGAGGCTGTCTGGCTCTGCTCCATTTGTTTTAACCCATTTTCACACACCCCCCACACACACACTCACACACATGCAAACAAATGCATTGTCTGTGTAACCATTAACCCACAGCCAGCAGTGTGATTTCCCATCGCCCCCCACTTCCTCTTACTGTCTTTCTCTGCACCACTGTCATTCCATTAGTAATGGATTTCTAACATTTTCAGATTGACAGCCTCAAGGTGAAAAAGGGTTTAATTTAATCACATGACTACATATCTATGCATTTCTTTTTTTCCTTCTCTGTCTTCTAAAGTTCGGAGGCTTTTAAGAAAAGAGTGCATTTGTCTGTTTACACCCTGAGCTGAGGGGTTGATGGGAGCTCTTGTTTTTCACACGAGTGAGTGAAGAAGAAACGGCTAACGATTTGGCTTTAACGTGCAAACATCTATCACTAATCCTGGCGTTTAGTTCGACGAGCGATGTTTGAAGGACTGCAGGTGTGAGAGGAAGCATGGGAAGAAAAAGAACATAAACTGTTTATGTTTTTGCATTCTAATGTATTGTAAGGTAGCCCCAGAGCAAGACAGGCAAGCAAACAGAAGCCCCCCACCCCACACAGGTATAAGTACCTGCACACACAGCCCCCGTCAGTCCAGATGACTATCATTACCAAGGTAAATACGGAGACGCACACACTCGTCACCTCCTCCTCTGATGTGATTTTTCTCTCTAACCTTTTCCATGCTCCACCTCCTGCACCCCCCCCCCCCCCCCCCCCCCCCCCCACCCCCCCTGAAAACACACCCATGGAGAAAGATGGAGGTCAGTCATGCTGCAGAGATTCACTTGCCTCATTAAATAGGCAATTATTAAACACGGCCATGTTTGAACTGTGCCACAGGCCTCAAACAGGTCTGGGCTTCTGGATGTGCCTTCACCTCATTTTAGTTTCTGTATTTTCCGGAGTATAAGCCGTAGGAGCCAAAAAAAAAAAAGATTAATAGAGATGAGAAAAGCCATTTAGAAGTTGCTCAAAAGTATAAGTTGCATTTTTGGGAGGAAAAATCGCAAAAAATCCGACATACGGTGTTCACACAAAATGGGATTCACGCGCTTGACGCACGTCTAATTCACATCAAATTCACGCCAAATTCACGTCCGCTGCTTCTTTTGACATGCTTGTCCAAACTGTGTTCATAAACTAGACCACGGATAGGCAACTCCAGGCCTGGAGGGCCGCAGTGTCTGCATGATTTCCAGATATCCAAGCCCTACTCGTGATTACCTGGTTCAGGTGTGTCCAGCCAATTAGAACATGTCAGAGCATGGTATGCTGGAAAGCATGAAGAAATGCAGCCCTCCAGGCCTGGAGTAGCCTTTCTCTGAACTAGAAGCTCTCGACCCCATGCGGGACAAGCTACCGTCAAGTTTTAAGCCTCATCACCACATGGAAGCATTGACTGTATATCTATTTTACAATGCACAGAAGACACGGAAGATGTTTGTTTTGAAGAGCTCTACAAAAGCATTAGTACTCAAGTCTCCATGGATAAGATCATACAGAGTTTTCTTTTTTTTTTTATAGTAATCTCTGCCTTTTACTGTGGGAGCCGGTGCTTTCAGCGGTACTTCCGTGTCTCTGTATCTCAGTTTGACGACTTGCTGTCAAAATAAAAAAAAAGAATATTGTCTTGATGCAAATAAGAAAAATATCAGTTCAGAAGGAGAACGATCAGATTCTCCGCCATGGTTGGCGTGGACGACACTTCTTCTGTGTTGGAGTCAGTAACAAACACTGATACACCTACAGTGCCCTCTAGAGGTTGTTAGTGGAAAACAACCGCTAAAGGGTAACCTGTTGTTAGAGAAAAAAAAACAAATATATGAATATGCTTAATAAAACCTCTTTAGTATGTATTACACCCCTGGCCAAACTATGCGAGTTATACTCAGAAAAATACGGTATTTATGTGCTGATATAAACATACAGGAACTCATTTTGCAGTTTGTATTTTATTTGAATTTCTTTGTCATTTTTCTCTCCTGTTTTTTTGACAAACCGTCTGTGGCTCGGCCTCCTTCTCCCGGGGGTCTGTTTCACAGATGAATCCTACGGTTACAACACCACTCATTGATTTAGGAACTGCCACGGGTATTGATCTGAAACAGCCACGCTCGTATGAGCAGAAAAAGTCATTTCTGCATGCTGGACTGTTAATGGCATGATGAAATGCACCCTGCTGTCTCAGCATGCCCCCCACCCTCCATGAATCATTTACAGCAGTTCCCTAATGTTTACAGACTAAATGGTTGTGCAAATTAGCGGCGAAGTGTTTCTTTTTTTTTTCTCCAGTGTTTCAGTCTGTCTAAATAAGTTAACCATCAGTTAATGTTAAATAAATTGCTTCCCAACAATGAATAATAATGCCGTTTTACTATAACATAAGATCTTTTTCATGTCCTTGCCTAAACTGAGTCGTTGGGATGGAAATGTGAAGTAATCTGAGGCTGATTTGTCAGGGATAAACTGCTGTTGCAACAACCTCATTGCCAAAGATGTTTTCCTAGTGAAGGCAGTTCTTGGCCTGTTTGCAGAATCTTCATTTCTTAACATAAACACCTTTCACTGTAAACTGAGAGTACGACTGAAAACTGAACTGACTCATCCAAAACAGCTCCAACGTTTGAAAAAAGACTTTTACATTTGCGCTGGCACAAGCGTAAACTCCGACTTTCCTTAAACTTGCAATCCCTCCTCCCTTTATTGAGCAGGCAGTTAGAGGGAGTATTTCAGTAATGCTGGAGTAAAGCTTTAATCTGTAGAACATTAGAAAAGCTCTGTAAGAGTGAACAAGACTTTTCTCCACCCACACACACAGTCCAATGCCCTAATGATGGTTTCCCTAGAAACCACACGAAGAGAAACCTGTTAGGCAGAAGCACATGGAGCTCTGGCACAGGCAGACAAAAACCTGTATACACATAATCCTCCACAGCATTGTAATCTTCAAAGATGCATAAGAGAGTCCATCAAGTTGGCAATGCAGAAGTCCTGCTAAAGGCAGAAAGGATGACAGGAGTAAGGCATGTGCAGTCTGGAGTAAGTTGTGTGTGTGTTTGTGTGTGTATTTTGCACTTGTTGGGTTTGGAGGATAAATTATTCATGACAGCTGCCTCAGCCTTCCCGTTTCAGATGGATTCATTATGGGGGCTGGCCAGGCAATATAAGGACTGTCAAAGAAAACACTATCAAACCAGTAGTCGCCAAAAAAAAAAACAGTGAATGTGTGCGCACCGTGTGTGTGTGTGTGTTCTTCACCTGCTCTTGCTCTAGGGCAGTAGTGGAGAGGTGACCCCACTGTGGTAATAATGTGCTGGGGATTACAGTTTGATGGAACCAAGCCACAAGGGCTCTTTCCTGCTCACTCAAATGACAGCTTGTTGCTCTGGGAGCCTTTGATGCACACAAACACACATATAGAATGTGAAGCGCATTCTTTATCTCATTGTCTTTGTTGTAACAATGCTTTTTGGCATTAAATGTCATTGGAAAAACTAGCTTGTTCCCATTTAAATGGTGTTTGAATTGAGTAGCAGTAGCACTTTTTTTAACTTTTATATTTCAACATTTAGATTGATGTTGTCTGGTGGACTGGATGGATAAAGTTTGAAAAAAAGCATGTTTGTATGTATTAATAATCAGATCCTTAATAGCGTTTGGGAGAACCACCCACAAGCACACCAACCCGACAACTCCTCATGCCCTACAGCCTGCTCCAACACTTTTGTAGGATTGTGTATTGCTCTTTAACCTGCATTTGTTGTAAGTTGGGTTTAGTGTTGGTATATATAGGTATTGTTAGGTACGTAACGATTAATCAACTTAATCAATGAATCGATTTATATTCCTAAAATCCAACCAAATCGATCTCTGAGGCAGAATCCTACCGACCCATACCATTATAAAATTGCTTCAAAGTGAGATAAATCGATTATTTTGATGTTGGAAAATACCATTTGGATTGAGGTACATTAGGTTGATTTTACTATAGCATAAAAACCTCCAAGTGTTATCACAGCAGACATCACACATGATGGTAGCGAAAATGATCAATCCATCATTACAGTCCAATGTGTGGAAAACACTTTGTATTTAGCAAAGTCATGTGACCATACAGTGTGGTAGAATGTTCTAATAATGTTCCCTTTGGATTATTTTGATGTGAAACAACAACAGTGAGCTGAACTTTATGTGAATGGATTTGACATTCATTCTTATTTACTTGTTTGTACAAATTTTTAAAGTTGAAGTTTTGGGTAAAGATGTCCTGAAAGTCTCGGGCTTGTCAGCGCTAACTACCTGCTGTTGCAGAAAACACATCTAATTAATTAGACAAATGTGATACTGTCATCGAGGATAATTGTTTGTCGCCACATCAGGAAGCTGAGAATAAGTCAATCCGCCAGTTAGTCAGGGAATCAGACAGATCGTCAGTCAGTTCACGCTCTGCTGCTGAACAGAGATGAGCTCACATCTTTTAATGGATCTGTCAGAAATGTCTCTCTCAACACATCCTCCTCAGCTTTTTTGATCCATTAGGAATCACACGTTCACAACACATCACTGCAGTTTTGCATGCATTCACCAACTCACTCGTGTAAGGTTGAATTCTTGAGCGCTGTCTTGATATTCTTTTACTCATATGAAATGACTATAGCTTTTGTGGCAGAAGAAAATGCAATAACTGGTTTCCAAATTGTTCCTATTGTACTTAAAAACCAACTTCAACCATTTTTTATGGATTGTAAAAAACAAAACTGACATTTTCCTGGCATACGGTGGTTTCTACAGAGTGGCAGAAGTTCATTCGAAATCGCCCATAACTGAGAGCCACAAATGCAAGCTTTCAAATGTCATTTTTTTTGTCGGCTCTTGATTCACAACAGTTTGAATAAAGAAATCCTCAAAAATGCAATTTTGAGCTAAATTTTCCTTATAAATGTCCTCCGTCTCCAAAAAAAATGCAACAAACATGTTACATTTTCCTCGGAGTGGGTTTTTAATACAGAATACCTGACTTACAATCTTTCATAGTTCTCAGTTTGTCGTGAATGTCAAGGCCAATGTCAGCAAACATCTCTTTTAGTTAGGAAACTAAAGCTCCTACACCTTCTAACTATATCTAATCGACTGGCATTCCATCTTTGTCTTGCTATTGTTGCTACTCTCAGGCACAGTTTCTTCAAAGAAAAACTCTGAACTGTTTCAAGAATGTCGTTGGAAAAAAACCCTTTTATGTTGACTCCCATCTTGAACCAGTTGGACGTTTATAGAGCCAGAATGAAAAGATGATCTATAGAATGGGATTTAATAATATTTTGCAATTTATTGGAAATCAAAACAATTGGTGCAGGAGTGCATCCCTAAATTTGTCACCAAACCCAAAGCAAAAAAAATGAAAGATGGTTTCACCTCACTCCCTAAAACCCACTGCTAAGAACAGAAGCTTAAAGGCATGCTGTTTGTTCTCCTGTTGATCATGCTTCAAGTTTTTTTTTTTTTTTTTTTGTATTGAAAGACATACTGCACTCAGAGATGCTTTTACTCATATTTAGCGATGCAACCCTTTCATCCAGCCCTGTTGACAACAGCTAGATCTGCAGCAGTAGCTACCCTGCTAAGGTAAACGTTTTTTAGGGCTCTGTAAAAGACACAGGAGAAGTTTTTTATTTCAAAGTCTGACTTTATTAACAATCAACAAGTGAATTCCTTCAATGGAATAAAAACAGAAGCAATGAAAAGCAGCTGCAGTTTTTTGACATTAGAATTAAGTTATTAACTCTGGCTGAAAACTTACCAATGAATTTAAAAGTATAAGAGTATTTTTATTCTGAAGTTCTCAGAATGATTTATGAAGTTTATTGGATATTTAGACCCTAAATCCTTTGCATAAATGACTGAAGCTCAATGTGCAGAAACGTTATGATTACAAACCCAGCGATGCAGATCGACTTTATTGTAGGATGGGTTAAGACCAACATTATCGTTGTCACAGTCAGGTACAATGCAGGGAAAAAAAGTTTAATCAGAAAACACATAGCTACAGAGGGCAAAGCATGAACACGGAACGCGCCGACACTGAAGGCTGTAAAAAGTCGCTTTAAGACTAGTGTGGCTGATTCACCAAATGCAGGTCTGCATAGAAACCCAAAAGACAAAATGAGAAGAAACAAACAACATGCAAATAAGTAGAACATGACAATCTTATGAAAGGATTCAT
Organism: Adrianichthys oophorus; assembly: GCA_036245035.1. Lineage (NCBI taxonomy): Eukaryota > Metazoa > Chordata > Actinopteri > Beloniformes > Adrianichthyidae > Adrianichthys > Adrianichthys oophorus. The sequence goes on from BSAI01000104.1 coordinate 5,367,524, forward strand.
TTAAAAAAATGAACAAGTTCCTTGTCTTTGATTCTTTCTGCTTTTCTAACAGGTTGTGCCACCAAAGCCCTTCCCCTGATTATTTCCCCAAATCCCTCTTAATTGTTCCTAATCTTTTTTTTTTTTTTTGCTGCATTAACCGCAATGTTTTTCCCACCTTCACGTGTTTCCCTTTTAACCAAAAATAAGCTATAATCCGCCAAACATTTTGTCCTTAGAGAAACTGAATCGCAGGGAAAGTAGCTAAGAAAGACTTTCTATGAGTGGAACTAAAGCACCAGTGATGAGGCTTATCAGAACACGTCTGTTCCCCTGTTTCAGAGAAAAGATTAGAGCTCACATTCCAAAAGTAAACTTTTTGATCAGTCCTGAGTCTCATTGTTTAGACTGCAATGCAACCACAATTAACTCAGGATTATTGCTTCTATTTCAACAAATATTAATCCTCAAAAGCATAATGTCTTACATGATGTAGTTAGTGACGTTTTTTTCTTTGTTATTAGGGTACAACACTTGTCACACTGCAACGTAAAAGCGTAACGCAACGGGGACGTGGTAGCAAAAAAACAAAAACAAAACAAAGAAAAGCAGAAATCTGGCTCAGTGGAGGGGTTTGTAGAAAGAAAATGACTGCAGGAGGACTGCCAAGCTGCAGTGAAGAGAACTGACACCCATGATTGCCAAAGAGGCAAAAAAAGCAGCTCTCTAAGCCCTTGTAATCAGTAGAGAAACAGACAAGACAGAGCTGGTCCCTCCTTCTTAATCTCTGGTTGAGTTTGAGGTCCAATGCTGGCCTTTCAGAAGGCCTTGCCAAATGGCAGCACACATCAAAGTCTTCAGCTGTTAGCCTCCTTTCCCACTCACCTCAATGTCCCAGGGATTAACATTAGCATAATTGAGGTTTATGTACAGATGCTTAGTGCAAGGGCTTGATGGTTCTCTATTCTGGATTTGGAATGTGTTGTGTAAAGAGGGTTTTTCATCCATCCTGCTTCAGACTGTGCAACAGCCTATTACAAACCGTGAAGTGTGGGTTTGTATGAACACGCTTAGAAACCACCGTGATTGTAGAGTAACACTGATCTCAAACACACATATGATTTCTGTGGATCATTTAACTCAATAAAAGCACGACTGTGGAGAAACAGCCTGTGGGTTGCAGAAACGACTTCAGAAACATCAAATGGCTCTGCTGTCGTAGATGCTACACTTAAAGTGTTCATAGCTCAGTGTTACACACTACCAACTGACTTTAAACTCACAAACTTTTAAGACTGATGTTTGTTTTTTGTTGACAAGAGTGTTGCTGAAAACCATTTTCATACAAATCAAAGGAATATGTCAGGGAAAAACAGATCAAATTCAGGGATTTCAAACAGGAATCTGCGTTTTCTTAAAGGCCCAAACTATTTTTTTTTTGGTTGTCGTCTCAGAAAATTAAAACAGCTTTTTCATGATTTATATAGGCCCCTTTGCTGCTTGCTTAGTGATATTTCGAATTATTGTTAAATTATTGTTAAATTGAACCTCTGAATATTATGTAGTTTGCAGATGCTGCTGCATCCCCCCCCCCCACCCATGTTTGACCCACTGTCTGTTGAGTTGGACTGTTTTAATAGGCTGACCAACCTAAAAATATTTTAAAAAAGGAAATCAGACGAGTATATTCCAGGTGTGCTTGTTTTAGCCCACGAAATTTTAGATGAACATTAAATGTTAACTATGAAAAATTGTTTGTTTGAATAGTGTTTGAATACAGACTTTGATTGACATATTTCCACCACACCTGGATTTACCTTTCATAACTGTCAAATCGTCATCAAACAGCATGATAACTTCTGCTTCCTGTATTGGCACAACGCTGTTCTGTGTACTATTATCAGAGTGGGTGTGTTTAAAAGAGCTGAGTGTTGTTGCGCCTTTGCTCTGAAGTAGTCAGGTTAGGCTCCAGCTGCCGCGTGACCCTGAAGAGGACAAAGCCAAAATAGAAGATTGACAGATGGATGCTAATGTGTGTGTTGATAATTGGACTACCATGACATGAAACAAAGAAGCCGTTGGGGAAAAGAGTGCATGTACATGAGCAGCAGACAGACGGACAACTGCAGTCAAATAAGGTGGTAATCTACTTGCTGTACATTTGCATACATTTAGGGAAGCGTGCACAAAAGTTACTCTTAGAAAAAAACAGGTGTTAGAAAGTAACTCATTTACATTTGTTGTTCCAGTAACTTTTCTTCTTGAGGAGCCAAACTGAAATCTATAGTTCCTCTAATGCACAACACATGAAAATCAGAAGTGAAAGTGTTTTGTTGACTTAATGTGGATGAAAAAAAACGAGCCCGGAGAGAAATGCAGCAAAAATGGAGAGGCAAAGTAAAGCAGTCAAACAAGAATGTGTTGGTAGTATTTATGTGATATAAGCTTTTTCATCCCCATAAATCATGATATGGCGCCCAGATGATGTGCATTCTTGAAAGAACATTTAGCATATGGTGTCACACTGGACAAGCCTTTGACGTGTGCTGCTTCTTATCTTTCCATTGATTAATAGTGCATCTTCTCTCAGTTTGAAGAGTGCAAAACGTCCAAGCGATGCGAAACTCGCAGATCTTCCTCCAGGCCTATCTGGAGCAAGAGCTAGCTAGCAACCAACAGACCGACCGACCGTCAGACTGTCAGACCAACAGACCGACCGACAGACCGACAGACCGACCGATCGACAGACAGACCGACCGATCGACAGACAGACCGACCGACAGACCAACAGACCGACCGATCGACAGACAGACCGACCGACAGACAAACAGACCGACCGATCGACAGACCAACAGACCAACCGACCGACAGACCAACAGACCGATCGACAGACTGACCGACCGACAGACCGACCGACCGATCGACAGACCGACCGACAGATAGATTTCCTGAAAATGCTCTAAAAAATGTGCATAGCGACAAGTGAACATGAGAGTTTGGAATGCGGAGGCCCAAAATGCACACTTTCACATATTCACATAGATCTTTCATTGGAAGGGTGGTGAACGCAGTTTTGTGTATAATTATTTGTGACATTATCTCAACTTCATCCAGGAACATAAACAAAGTGTCATAATGACAATGATAAATACATAACCTCTGTGATTCTTACAGGTATTTGTGTACTTCTTATTCATTTCCCCAGGTTTTTTGGTCGTTTTTTTTGTGGCACACACAATCAAACACACTCAGGATGTGGCTTTAAGGCTGACAGACCACAAGCAGACAGCTGGAGTAATTAGTAGTTTTACTTCTAAACCAAAATCATACATCCTCTTTAATAAGAGTGAGTTGAGACCACAAACTAACTGCAGCCAAGACGTCCTAACAGCAAACAGGAGCGGCTTCTCGTAGCGTCTTCTTGTGGCAGCCTTGGTTTGGATGACATCAGTGAGCAGGAGAAGATGCTATAATACCAGGCTTTGTTTTAGCTGATCTCAGGAAACACTCAACACCTGCTGCCCAAGGAACAACATAAGCATTTGTCACTCGCATTGTTCATAAAGTGATTTTTTTTGTCCTTTAAACAGTTAATCAGATATATAAGATTTGAGTTTGTTCACTAGTTTACTATTGAGAAATTATAGTAAAGAAGAAATATCTGTATATAACCTTCTTTTGAGCACATAGCTGCAGAGTAACAACACAAACCTAACACGACACAGCACCTGCAGCCAATCATGATGGCAAATATACTCATTTTGCTGAGATTTCGAGCTCTGGGATGAGAATAATAGTTTTACAAATGCGCACACCTTTTTATGGTCCTCTGATGAAGTGGTCCCCAACCTCTGCAGTCTGGAGCAGTTGAGGTTCTGGGCCACTTAGACAAAACATGTTTTATTTAAAAAAAAAAACTAACCTCCCCATCAAATCCGATTCATTATTGACAAATGTCAAGTCGCTGGGTCACGTGTGGAAAATCTCTTCACTACTTTCTTAAAGCGGCTGCACCGACCGCTACATTAAAACCCCCAGGCTAGCAAAGTTAACAAAAAACAACCTTGTTTGGAACGTTTCTTTTTGCAGAAAAGAGTCAGTGAGTAAACAGAAGAGCCTTCGATTTTTAAAATGAAATAAAGCTGCATTTTTACACACAAAAAACAGGAATTATACTACTAGGAAGTATACTAATATATTTAGAAAAAACAAACGTTTTAGTGACCATTTTTTGTGTGTGCTTGTGTTTAGGCTGAAGTTGCCGTTTGATTGTTTTGCTTCTGCTTTGACAGTTACGAGTTACACAAGATCTAGCTTGCTAATAAACTTTACAGCAGCTACAGATGTTTTACAGAGGATGAAGATAAACTTTACCCTCAAAAGTTAAGAGAAACTGGAAGCTAAAAAAAAAAATCGGACACTAACTTCAGCCTTGTACAGACCGATCTGTGAAATTCTTGCCTGACATTGAACCGGTTTGTGGCCTGAAAAAGGTTGGACAGTTCTAGTGTGTAATTTCACGGACTGCTGCCTCTATAGTAGTGGCAACGTTCCCCTTACAACTGTAAAATGAAGGCATTCATCTGACCACATTTCAATGAGTTACTGTGTTTCATTGTTGCTCCACTACTCTGTTTACATCCTGTAAATGCCCGACTCAGTGGCCGTTTTGGTCCAGTTGTTCTGCGCTGAGCAAGGAGCCTATTCCAGTTGGGGAAACTCAAACCGAACCGGAGCTCAGTCCAATTGGAAAGAAACTGAAACCACCTAGAAGGATGAGTCCGAGAGTGGTTCCTGGTCCCGGATCAGGATACCAGGAAAACTTGTTCTGAATTTCTGGGGGAAAGGAACTCTGGTTTAATTTAAGTGAGCCAAATATGTCCAGATTGACTACACCCTAAATATTCATGCACTCAATCTAAAATGGATCTTCAGAATCTAGTACGTGATGAAGTCTCTGATCAGCAAGAAAATCAGGAGCGCGAGCTCTGTCGGATATTAACCAAATTCAAAAGAGGAGGAGATGGTGGTTAGGCTGTTTGGATGGCTAAGCAGCCACATGTTAATACCAGGGCACCAGTTAACATGTTCCTGTTTCTCAGAGTTTATGAAGCAGAAAAACGTAAGAACAAGAAAAGGGACGCAGAGATCCGCTTTGAGTGAACAGCACATTTCTATCAGGAGACATCAGACAAACTACTCAAAAGCAAAGTGTGTGAGAGGCAGTGAGCTCTTGAACGCACTACTAAGGCATTTATCAGTCTGATCGCCTCCATGGACTTTCTATGCTGATGGAGAGTAATTGACTGCTTAGAGTTATAGATGAACTAATTAGTGGGTGCGTTGAAAGCTCAGCTCATTAGTGGGAGGAAGATAGTCCTACGCCGTCACGGCTCCAAAGGCTCTTTTCAAATCCAGTCTGAAGGAAGGACGAACGCCTCTTCACACAACTTAATTAAAGCAGCCGCAGGTAGAGGAGAGTGGAAAAAGATCGAACATTTTCATCTATGTCTAAAGATTGTTTTCTCCTGACGAATTTTCCAAAACTCTCACACACTGTTAGAAAGGAGTTTTAGAAACGCTGTCATAAGCATAACATATGAATCTACAGATAAAGAACATTTAACTCTAACATTAAGAAGAATTTACCACATTGCAATAAAAGATAAACATGAGAATATGAAACAATCCTTTCCCGACTTTCTTGATAACCAAGTCTGTCAAATATCTTGATGCTTGAACAGTGAGGTAATGCCCGGATAGAGTCTGATAAGGAAACATGTTTAGTTTAGCTACATTAAAAGTAATATGTAAAGATCGAAAAGGCAAGGGGGACAGCTGCCCCCAGCAAAAAGATTAGCCACACCTTCTTGCCCCCCAATTTTTGAGTCAATATTAGTATCATTATTGAAAACATTAAGTATCATCAATACAAGCTTCTGTAAGCGTTGCAAAATTAAATTGTAAGGAAATCAATTCCTTTTTAGATGACCTAGAGCACAGAAGGGCTTTGTTCAAACTTTTGTTACTTTTAGATTTTGCAAAAGCTTGGATGAAAATAATTGGCATGCTTGGTTAGTATAAGCAAGTTAAAAATGCAAACATATATATAGTTTTTTTTTGTTGTTGTTTCTTCCAACCTTTGCATAATCAATCTACGAGTAAAAATGAAAACATTAGTTATAGTTTTTGTTCAAAAACCTATAACTACAGTAAAATACTTATGTTTAAATGATTTGTTTTCTTATTTGTCTTGCATCTGCTTCCTTTAGAGGTCACCATAGAAATCATCACACCAGTCACTCTCGTCTCTTTCTCCTCTACATCCTTGAACCTCCTCCTTGGTCTTCTTCTAAGCCGCCTATGAAATACACTCACAAATTCTAATTTACATGTTTGTTTTTTTTTACTTAATAAGTAGTCGTAGCTTTAAATAAATTAGTAATTTTATTTTTGCAAAACTGTGCCAACTTTGTTACTTTGCTGAAATGTTTTAGTTTTTACCAAAAAAAGAGCCAAATGACACCCACCAGCATCATCCACAAAGTCAAACTCCTCCTTTCTACATTCTTACACATTCAATAATTGTCACTCTCCGCCACACATGCACCATCATTGCACAGTTGTCACATTTATTGAGGCCAAACGAAATGCATTTCATTACCCTCTAAAGCACTTGCTGCCAATTTGAACCTCTTTCTTAAAAAATAGGTACACATTCTCTGCCCAGACACATTAGCTTACTTAAAAGCACAACAGAAAATGTTAGCAATATATTAGCTCTCTGACTATAGTGAAGCTTTGACGCAGTTTTAATAAAGCAGATCTACCTCACTCACTCTGCACATCACTCATCAATTAGGCTTTCACTCTACCAGTAGCTATATTTCCCAACTTTTTCTTTTTAGCTAATCACAATCATATTTTTGCTTTTAAATTCATGGCTCTCAATCACAGACAGTGTCTAGCTCTGGGGTTTATTCATTCATGGTCCGAGCTTGTCCCACCAGCATGCAGGCCGTGATCTTCGTAGCGCCTAATTGCCAAATACTACGGATTTATTTCATGCACATATTTTGTGTTTAAAATAAGTCTTTCTTTATTCACATTTCTAAGATCTCTCCTTGTTCAAATGCTACGTTGACACCAGGTATGTGACATGCGTTCGTGAATGTACGCTAAAGCGTGGTTTATACTTCACAATGATCAGCGATCGCATCAATCGGATCCACAATCGCGCAGTCTAGTGCAAGATATGAGATTATCTTTCCAGTCACTTGCTCTATTTTCTATCTATGTGAACTTAGGCAGAGTTTGCTCCATCATTGCATACTCTACTCACTTGAAATAAATTCAGGTTACATGGCGTGATTTGCACACAATAGCACTTCGGGCCTTAAATTTTAGTTGCTGATGATGTCATCAGCTTGTGTCACATTTCCCAGCAATTGAGGTGATTCTGTTCCGATGGTGTTGCGATCAGTGCAACCTGAGAAATTACAAATCGCTTTGAAGCATAAACCAGGGCTTAACCTATAGTGTTCACATCAGAATGGCAGGAAGCGCCTTCTTCTTCTTCTTCTTCTTCTTTTGCTACTGTTACTGTACTGTTTACTAGCACGTCTGCCACTGACAGTTGGAAGAGACTTTTGTGAATCTTGCTTAAGGCTTTTTTTCCACAGCTCTATTTTGATATATGAAAGTTTTCATGTCAAACAATTTTCGACTGGGCACAAACCATAATTATTAATTTCTCTTCCATGATCAATTTTCAAACGGTCACGCATATTAAATGGGATGCCACCCATTTGTCACGACAGAATCTGAGTCCCTGACTGGTTAACTGTCAACACGTGTTTTGTACGTAGAGCCTGAAAACGGTCGGAAAAACTTGTGTAGCTGTGCACAAGCGCAATGCTTTTGAATGCGAAAGTCTGAAACGCACATTTAAGTGCGTTTACATAGACTTTATATTGATAGTGGTCGCTTGAATGAACGTAGCTTAACGGTTAGCCTGTAGCCAACAGTGCAAAAAGATTCTGCTCAAGATCATCCTGTCCTTATCCCTTACTGTTGTAGAATAAAATTCTATTCTGGTTCTTGGTGTGACCACAAATGATTATATCCAAGTGTTCAACTGTTAAAAGTCTTTTTTTTGTACCTAGTGTTGATGCAGTTCACTCTCTACCCTAAGACCGCACAGCATAATGTGAAAACATAATGTAAGTCTCCAGGGAGCCCGACCAAGCCAAGTTACCTCCAAACATTCTGGCCTGCAGCAGCTAATCTGCCTTCTCCAGCTTGTGTCTGTCCATACCACAATAGATCACAGTTATGACTCCCCAGTACCACAGTGGGTAGGCACCATTACGTTGGATGGATGTGGGAGGAATGCCAGTCAGAACCTCGCTCTCTCCTGCGCTCTCTTCCAGCTTGGTGCCCTTTAATGGGCACTTAATATGGCTGCAAATTTACAAGGCATTTAAAAATGACCCAGTCAGCCCGTCGGCAGAGGGGAAGGGAGGAGGAGAGAATGAGAAAGAGGGAGTGTGTCCAATCTCATTTTCTCCTGCTGACAAGAGCAATAAACATGCTGGATGTATATCAGTGATGGGCCGGGGGATGAGCGGGGTGTGTGCATGCATATGTGTGTGTGTCCAGTGCAAATAATTCACCCTGAACACCTGTCGACATGAATCAAGACACCAGAGAATTCCTGCAATTGAGCACATCCAACCAAGTGGTGGCAGCCCGCCAGCAACCCCCTCTATTTTTCCTTTTTTCCACTCTCCATCCTTTCTTCCTTTGACTCTCTCCTCTCACACATATTTATTCGGTGCATCTTACTCACACTCTGCCCCCCTCCTCCCCTGCCTCCCTTATGCCCCCTCCTCTATTTTAACAACATTTATGGATGAATGATTTAATACTGGTTATCAAACTCCATCATGGTAATCACATCTCTAATTACGCTTAATTAAAACAGTGTAACGGCTGCTGCAGAGTTGAATTTTGAAAGCGAATCAGTGGCTCTTTTCTCCCTAGATTTCCTCTCCTGACTTAGCATTCTGTGGACTCGCTCAACACCTCAGACAACCAATCAACTCCAAATCCTCTACTCAGCTCTTGTCAGGTCGTTAATTACGCCGCCGAAGTGCCTAATGATTGAGATAACGCTGCAATCTAATAGCGAGCAGGCTCTTTCCTCCCTCTTCTTTTTACAGCTTTTGATCATAACACCCTTGAGGTGTTACTCCATCTTGATGAAATCCAGACAATTGACAAATCGCTTGATTTGTGCCAAGGCTTATTACCTCTTGTGTATATTCATGATTTTTTTTTTTTTTTCCAGGAAGAGAACAATGATTTTAATCAAAGTAATAGAAAAAGAATGTCTGGTAACTAGAAACCCCATCCAAACCTTCACCTCCTTTTAACATCACACACACACAAACACACAAGCACACATCTCATTCCACACCTCCACATGATAAATAGCATCATTCTTGAAATTAGCTCCCATGGATGTGGCTGCAGCTTGCGTTGAAACGTGTGCGTGTTTGCGTGTGTTTATCACATTAAGTGTTTGCTTCCAGGGACCTTGGACAAACGGAGGAGCCACATGGTCAGACCAGATGTTGTGGTTCTTTATGTGCATAGTTCATCTAAGGAACATCTGAAGCTGCAATTGGGCCCCTGCTATCCTGCAGGGCCAGGCAACCATCTGCTTCCTACCTGAAGAGATCCGTCCATTATGGGTATTTATTTTTAGACATTCGGGCACTTGTAATGGTTGTGTGTTGAATGAACAAACAGTCTTAAAAAAAAAAAGAAAACAGTAACTGGTAACCATGATATGGTGATGACTTGTAAGGGATTTTAGCTCACATTAAAGCTACTGAGTCTTTGTAGATCTCTAGAGAAATTCAGTGATAGGGTGTGAGGAAGTCCCGAGTGGCAGTAGTGCATTGCAGCTGTTCAGGACATGTATGGGAGCTATAAGTCAGCAGTGAGATGCTCTGCAGGTGTGACCAAGGAGTTCAAGGTGGAGGTGGATAATGGACCAAGGGTCAGCTTTGAGCTCCTTGTTTGATGTAGTGACGGATAGATGAGGTTACACGGGATTCTCTATGGACCATTATGTTTGCAGACGACACTGTGATCTGTAGTGAAAGCAGAGAACATGTGGGGGAACATCTAGAGGGGTGGAGATTTACTCTAGAAAGGAGAGATAGAGAGAGTATTTGTGTGTAAATTAGAGGGATTCAGGTGGAACAATGAGGTTACAGAGAGAAGAGGTGAAGAAGGACTTTGGGTAGTTAGGGTCAACAGTCCAGAACCACAGAGATTGTAGGAAAAAGGTGAAGAGACATGTGCAAGCAGGTTGGAATGGGTGGAGGAAGGTTTCAGGTGTGATGTTTGTCAAGAGTTTCAGCAAAAATGAAAGGAAAGGTCAAGAAGATTGTTGTGAGAGCGGACATGTGCAGTGTCAGAGCTCTGTTCGGGAAGGCCCTTTTCTGTTCTAACATGACTGCACACCACAGAACAAAAAAGGATGATGAAGACATGGGAGGACAAGTATAGTGACCTGTTCAAAGCTCTGACCTCAACCCGATAGATGACTTTTAGGTCAATTTAGATGACCAAGAGAAATTTAAGAAGCCCACATGACGCTGTACCCCTGCTTAGTCACCAATGAAAGCAACAGTCATACATGTACATCGGCCGACCCGCTGATCCATTAGACAAGAGGCATTGGGGACCACTGCTGTAGATGTCCAGATGGAGAACGCATGAAGTCATACAGAGTGTAACAAAGACACTGAGGTGTTTGGATCCATATGCAACAGGATTTAATGGCAAGAATAAACAGACAAGGGCAAGGCAGGACGTAGTCAAAAACCAGGTAAGAGTCAAAAACATGGAGCGAAACAGGAAGTCGAGGAACGGGCAATGGTCATGTACGGAGAGGTAAACAATGAAAAAACGCTCAGACTGATTGACAGGATGTACAATACAAGACTTTGCATGGAGCAGGGTGACTAGCAAGACTATATGCAGCAGTGACAGTAATGCGGAACAGCTGGTGACAACAGGAACAGAGGGATGTGCATGAACCTGTAAGTACTCTGGAGAGGGCTCCCTCTGGTGGTCGGATGAGTGAATGGATGGCTGAGCTCTGACACTGAGAAAGAGTCTTTACTAAGTTGAAAAGAAGAGGTCTATTTCTGTTTTATCTTTTTGAGCATTCCTGCTGCTCAGCACAGACATCCTCTATGGTCTTTTGTTATCAAGTTCTCAAACTCATCTACATTTTAATACACCCTTAAAAGACCTTCAGATCCATCAGATATTGGAACAAAAAAAAATCTGAACAAACACAGGGTATGAAAGGAATGAAACCATAAATTATTCACTTTTCTGGTCGTAATAGGATTTTATTACACATGCTTTTCACTTTCTTTTCTTTTTTTTGCATGAAGTGAATTTATTGATTCACTTTTCCTTGGTAAAACATTCTCTTTCTTCTTTTGATACAACACTGCATTTTTTTCTTCAGTCTCTCATTTTGGTGCTCGCTGGCACTGCCTCCTTTCTTCTTCACATTTATCCGCCTGTCTCAATATTCTCTTCAACCAAAGATTAAAGGGAAAAGATATAAAACCAGCATCTGGAACACAGCATCCTGTCAACTTTTCCCAATCATTTAGCATCTAGAACACACAGACATGCTGTGTTTTTTTTTTCTTATGATCCTTTGAATGGTTTTTTGCTTCAAAAAGGTCTTCATGTGAACGTCATAAAAATAATGAAATAAATGATTCTAGTGTTTTGTTGCTCACCATTCTTTACCCCACAGGGACTGCAAAATGCAAGCACGGGTTTGACATTTTAAAAAACGGCTGGTAAATAATGCATTGAATGTGCAAAAAAAACAAAAAAAAAAAAAAAAAACAACTTGAAAGACATGTTCTTACCTTTAGCAAAAAGTAATCTATTTTAGTGTAATACAAGTTTACTTTGTCTATACTTAAGTGATGCCATATGCTTGAAGTTTACTTTTCATATACTATCTGCATATATAAACATTAAAATGTTCCAGTTTTGTCTGAAGAAGTATTCAGTTACAATGTTTCTTATACTATACACATACATGGTCTATAGGTATTTGCTATACTTATACTCAAGTATACTTAATAAACTTCTAGCGTACTACTTTTTTCAAAGGGTAGATAATGCTTTAAATAGGGTGGGACTATTTTTTTTTTTTTTTTTTTTTTTTTTGCCTTTAGAACAGTCATAACTTGTCATGTAATTTATTTAACAATCTTTAAACATTTGGGTCCAAAATGACATGATAGCATCCAACAGTTTCTGTTGTTGTGCAGACAACAAATCTTTCCTCCACATCTGATCTGGGCTCTTTTTGTTTGAAATCTGTTGACACTATAGGCTGACACAGTTGTGATCCTCATGACAACTTTACCCAACATTTTTTCTACTATCAAAATCCTTCGTTTACGCAAAACAACACAATTGCAGTGCATGCTGGAGTGCAGAAATACAGCCTTGGACTGATATGTAAGAATTTACTGTCATGAAATGTTTATGTAATCAATGTAAATTAGTTGATTCATCTTGATTGCATAAAATACGACGATGGTAGGATGGTGGTGTGCAGGACGACTCTGGTGATGAAGAAGATGAAAAAAAAAAGGGCAAAGGCAGAGAAGAGAACAAACTGGTGGAAGTTGAATAAGGAAGACTGTTGCATGACTTTTTAGCAAGCAGTGGAAACAGGCTCTGGATGGTCAGGAGGTACTCCTAAATGACTGGATAACTACAGCTAATGTGATCAGGGAGACAAAAAGGAGTGTACTTGGTGTGTCATTAGAAAAGAAAGTTGATAAGGAGACTTGGTGCTGGAATGAGGGGGTGCGGAAGTGTACACAGAGTAAGAGTCTAGCTAAAAAGAAGTTAGAAACTAACAGGAAAGAGGAGAGTAGACAGAAGTACAAGGAGATGCAGCATATGGTAAAAGTAGAGGTGTCAAAGGCCAAACAAGAGGCTTATAATGACTTGTATCCTAGGTTAGGTTGCAAAGAGGGAGAGACTGATCTATACAGATTAGCGAAGCAGATAGACTGAGATGGGAAGGACATGCAGCAGGTTAGAGTGATTGAGGATAGGGAAGATAATATATTGACAGGGTTCAGTAATTCAATGGAAAGATGGAAAGAATACTTTGAAGAGTTGAAGAGTTGATGGCGCAGTGGTTAGCGCTCCTGCCTCACAGCAAGAAGGTTCCCGGTTCAAGTCCTGGCTGGGGGACCTTTCTGTGTGGAGTTTGCATGTTCTCCCCGTGCATGCGTGGGTTTTCTCCGGGTACTCCGGCTTCCTCCCACCGTCCAAAAACATGCTTCATAGGTTAATTGGTTACTCTAAATTGTCCCTAGGTGTGACTGTGAGTGTGCATGGGTGTGTGATTGTGGCCCCTGCGGCAGACTGGCGACCAGTCCAGGGGTGTACCCTGCCTTCGCCCATGAGTAGCCGGGTTAGGCTCCGGCAACCCCGTGACCCCAAAAGGGATAAAGCGGATTGGAAGATGAAGGAATGAATGAATGATGAGTTGATGAATGAAGAGAATGAGAGAAGAAAGAAAAGAAGAGGTGACTGTTGTGGAGCAGGAAGTAACAAAGATCAGTAGGAGTGAAGTGAGGGGACATTGAAGATGATGAAGAGTGGAAAGGCTCTTGGTCCAAACCTGAGGAGGTCTGGAAGTGTCTGGGAGAGATGTCAGTGGAGTTTTTGACTGGGTTGTTCAACAGAATCTTAGGTGGTGAGAAGATGCCTGAGGAATGAAGAAGTGTGATGGTGTCCATTTTAAAAAATAAAGGAGATGTGTAGAAATGTGGCAACTACAGAAGAATGAAGTTGATGAGCCATACAATGAAGGTATGGGAAAGAGTAGCTGAAGCTACACTAACAGCAGTATGGTTTCATGCCAAGAAAGAGCACTACAGATGCAACATTTGCTTTGAGGATGTTGATAGAGAAGAACAGAGAAGGTCAGATACATCTACACTGTGTCTTTGTAGATCTGGAGAAAGTTTATGACAGAGTGTCCAGAGAGGAACTGTGGTATTGTATGAGGAAGTCTGGGGAGACAGAGAAGTGTGTTAGAGCAATGCAGGACATGTATGAGGGACAGTGGAGAGGTGTGCTGTAGGAGTGACAGAGGAGTTAAAGGTGGAGGTGGGATTAAATCAGGAATCAGCTCTGAGCCCCTTCCTGTTAGCAATGGTGATGGACAGACTGACAGATTAGGTTAGACAGGAATCACCATGAACTATGATGTTTGCAGATGATATTGTGATTTGTAGAGAGAGCAGGGAACATGTGAGAGGTGGAGGTTTGCCCTGGAAAGGAGAGGAATGAAGGTTAGCCGCAGTCCAAGACGGAGTACATGTGTGTGAATGAGAGGGACCCAAGTGGAAGAGTGAGGTTACAGGGAGAAGAGATAAAGAAGGTGGAGGATTTGAAGTATCTAGGGTCAACAGTCCAGAGTAATGGAGAGTTTGGAGAAGTGAAGAAGTGAGTGCAGGCAGGCTGGAATGGGTGGAGAAAAGAGTCAGGTGTGATGTGTGATAGAAGAGTTTCAACTCAAATGAAAGGAAAGGTGCACAAAACTGTGGTGAGACCAGTCATGGTGTTTGGCCTAAAGACAGTGGCACTGAGGAAAAGAGAGGAAGCAGAACTGGAGGTAGCAGAGATGAAGATGCTGAGGTTCTCTTGGGGATGGATAGGATCAGGAATGAGTACATCAGAGGGACAGCACATGTTAGAGAGGTCAGACTGAGATGGTTCATGTCCAGAGGAGAGGCAGTGAATATATTGAAAGAAGGATGCTGAGTCTAGAACTGCCAGGCAGGAGGTCTAGAGGAAGACCAAAGAGGAGGTTCATGGATGCAGTGAATGAAGACATGAAGGTAGCTGGTGTTAGAATAGAAGGGGTAGAAGACAGGGTTAGATGGAGGAAGCTGATTCGCTGTGGCGACCCCTGAAGGGAAAAGCTGAAAGGAAACAAAGAAGCATGAAGAGTTGAAGTGTAACAGTATGTCAAATAGTGTGTGTTATTTAGGTGGCAACATCTCCGGTGCTAAAGGGTTAATTGGTAACAATAGTTCCAAACCGTGCCAAAGAAAATTCCACAAAATGATACCACCACTTGTCTAAAATCTTGAGACCAAGCATGGTGAAATGGAGACTTATTTTACCAGGAAATGTCTTCATGGATGTCTTTTAGTCAAGTGTTGGCTGTGTGTTGTGTTGTTAGGCTGTGTGCAAAATAAAGTCTCATTTTCGAGTTCAAAGTTATCACAAGATCAACGAGTAAAAAAGTCTGTCATGCTCTTGTTCAGAGATGGTTTCCTGTGTATTAATGGTATGATATGGTATTAATCTTATCTGCTGATCTCTAATGTTAGCCTGGTATTGTCATTTACACAGAGGATATTTCCCCTTTTTTAACCCATTTCCTGTGAAGCCCAGAAGTGGTTCTGCAGAGAAATGAGCAGTTTCAGAAAAGCTGAGACCAGTGCATCTGGTAAAAACAGCCATAAAACTTTAATCACCAATCAGCTTCATTTGAATCTTTAGTTTTAACTTACTGTATTTTCCACACAATATGGCAAACCATATTATATTGACAATGAATTATCTATTTTTGACTTTATATCATACATAAGAACCACCAAACTATAAGGCACATTAAGTGAGTTGTTTTGATCATATGTGTGCGTTTTCACCTACTGAGCTGCTGCCGTTTGATTATACAGTATTTGAACTACGAAAAACCATAAACCCTCCTTCTCTTGCCTTGACTATTTCTGTAACCTGTAATTGTTTATCTTTACGTTGCGAAGTGCTCAGTAAGTGTGTATGTTTGCATAGAAACAAGAAGGCGTGACTGTTACCTCGAGGACAGACAGAGGAAGCAACATGACGTTCTTATTGAGTATGTTTCAACAACCTGCCTTCAACATTTTTATTTTCCACAGAAAGGTCTTTCAAGGATGACGCCAGCTATTCAACCCAGCCAAACTCCATGTTGCTGGATTTACCTTTGCGAGCCTGTGCTTGCTCTGTCCTGTTGACATGACTCATGTGTGGTTTGCACAGCTGGAAGAGGAAATTATTTAGATAGTGTGAGACAGACAGAGACTTTTGGGTTGTTCTATCAATCGACAGATGCCAGAACTTGTTATGTGTTTGTAATTGGAAGCAAACAGCAGTTTGAGCGAAAGCTTAACGTATAGGTGGCTTAAATCAGTTTAAATGAACAAATACACAGACTCATTAGATGTAAACTCATAAAAAATAAATAACCCACATAATTCATGAAAGAAAGAACTTCATCTGCTCTTAAATAACAACTTACTGGGAGACTTTGCTAATTTTATTTTTGTAGACTGAAAAAAAAGGTTTACATGTGAAAATAATTTTGCTTTTTTTAAATAGATCTATCTAAAAAGATGTATCTTCTTACCACTGAGATTTAAACATAGCTCATATTTTTAACAGTTTTGTGTTTTAGGAATGGGATTCTTCTTTTTCTTCTTCTACTGTTTACTAGCGCATGTCTGCCACCTACAGTTGGACGTGGGTTAGGGTTAGGGTTTGCAAATGTTACTCCAGGCTTTTTCTTTCAGTTCTATTCTGATCGCACTTCCATGATTTGAAAGGAACAGCATCCATATGGCCCTACCGAGTCCCCGATTGGTCAAAGTTCAGCCTGGTTTATTTAGCAACGCGCATTCAATCGTCACACGTTTATTACATAGGGCCAGATAATGGACGTAGAAACTTGTGTAGTGATGCATGAACGTGAGAGTTTATAACGCGGAAGCCCAAAACACACACATCCCTGCATTTAGATAGACTTTTCAATGAACATGCGTTGCTGAGTGCAGTGTAAACGTACCTTTTTGTTAAGTAAAATAACTGCATAAGTTCTGTCTCAGTGCCTCAGAGAAACCATGAGTTTAATGGCCTGAAGTCTCTCTAGTGCGTACATACAAGCTCTCCATCATGATATCAAAATGTTCCTCTCTCAAAGGAAGGAATGCAAATATATCTCAGGAACAGTATCATCATCTGGAAAGTTTCGATGCAAAAACGAAAGCAGAAAAATGATGCTGTTTGCAACTAATTCAAAATGTTTATATGAAATGTAGGGTTTGACATCAAGGTCTTTAACGTGGACAGCAGTGCCATAATGAAGGTTGTGCAGAAACTACACCATGCGCGTGTAATTATTCCTGGCCCTTTTTCCCTCTATTGTCACAGCTGCCATGTTTGAACAGGCCTGTTGTCTTCTTTGTGTTTGCTCATTTAGGAGCAAACATTTGCCTGAGCGCTGCTGCCGCTGCCGCAAACAAGCTCTCCTAGAAGTGTAATTAATAGGATAATTAAGCAGATGGTAATTAGCTGGATTATGCTTAATTATGACAAGATTTGTTTTGGCATTTTGTCTTGTGAGGAGCCAGTGAAGTGGTAAAGCCTACCTCGAGGTTTCTCATGTTAATGTTTGCGCACCTGAGTGCGTGGGATCGGGAACAGGGAACGATGTGGGCACAAGTCAGAGTGAGGAACACAAACAAGTTTTCGGGCTCTACGTACAAACTGGAACGTTGAAAGTGAAACCCAGTTGAACTTTGACCAATCAGGGTTTTGGATTTAGCAGCGACGTATAGATAGCATCCCGTTTCAAAGCACGCCTCGTCTGTAAGATTTTCCTTTTTCCTGAAAACCACGTTATTTATTTACACTTGAAAACAAACATGTAATTCAGACAAACACTTAGAACTATAATGATTTCTAACCGGAGCACAACGTTTTACAAACAGCTCCAGAAAAAATTCACACATTGACACACAAATCACGTTCGGTGTGAACACAGCTTAAAGATAAGCGCGGCTTGACTAGCCTTCAAGTGACATTGCATGACCTTTTCAATCGTTGGAGCCAACATTTTGGGAGATGCAGCTCGTTAGCAGCTATGATGAAATGCAGGATGAAGATTTGGTAAATACATTACAAGCGCAGCATGTTACTCTCCAATGTTGAATACAACAGCTAAAATCTGTCCATCCTCTAAAAACACAGACCAGATAGGATGAAGGCACTGCAGTCTATTATCCACTAAAGCTTAGTGTCAGATTTTTAATGGTTTAGGCCTCAAAAGGCTTTTGCCACACCATAAAACTGTGCTAGTGTACAGGCAAGAGTTTTAATGCCTTTGAATTTACATACCAGATAACTCTTTCTATTCACACACACACGTCCTGTAAGTGTGCATGTCTTCTATTAAAGTGCTCCTGCAGCTTTTGATAAGAAAGCTAAGTCTGGGATTTAGAGCTTTAGCTTATAGTCATCTTTATGAAGCTCTCTCTGCAAAGTGCAGTAAGCAGGGTGCATCAATCTCCATGGAATTTATTAAAGGGTGTATGGGTGTGGGGGGGGGCACTTAAAAAAATGTGGAAACAGGTGGATTTACACTTGTCTGAAATCAAAGCCTTCACGGTGGGAAAAAAACCCGGACTGCTGCTGCGGTATTTATAAGAGATGGTGAGCATATTTTACGTGTGTGCGGGTGCGTGTTTGCCAGGAAGACAAAATAATGATTCGTACTGCACACAATACACAGTTAATTCCTCAACACACAGCAAGGAGGAAGCAGCTCAGCTCTGTAACCGGGGACTTTTCAGTTACTCTGTGAAAAAAAAGGAAAAAAAGGATGAGATTATAGAGAAAGCTCATTTCCTGCTAAACTTGGACTCTGGTTTCGCAAATAAAATTGCTTTTATTCTCCACAACATGTGTTCCCATAGATTAAGGCCCTGTAATCTTGCAAGGGCTTAATAAGACTCAAAATGTGGAGTTGAAGCTAAACAGAAAATGTGGAACGTGTCTCGCTCAGCTCTGTTCTACCCAACGACTTTAATCCTGTTTATTAAATTATAAAGAACCTTAAAGGATAAAGATAAAGAATATTGAGTCGTGGATTTAGATGATTCAGGGTTATTTTTTCCTCGTCCTTTCTTCGTGAGTGTTATTTGATAACGCTGGATGATGTTAAATATTGGAAGCGGGCGGGAGCTGTGACAAACCTCCTTTCCCAGTGGAAACTTGCATTAAGTTGCCGGGTATTGAAGTGTGTGTTCCCATATGTTCTTGTGTTTCATTTATCACTATAGAAATGGGGACGCGAAGGCGCATTCATTTCTCTGAGATGCATGGCGCTTTAAAATTTCCTGCAGATCCTTCCCAGTAATGACCCGAAACAGCACAGCCCTGATTTCTTTTATCCCATGTAAAAACACCATCGCAAGCATGTTTACAGTATTACTCCAAGATGTATGCTAAACTGTCAGAGGCAGGCATAAGATGATTAAATGTAAGCTGTGAGAGTTTATTTGCCAAAAGAGGAAGTCTATGCGAGCTACGTGGACTTGTTAAATTGTCACTGAGAAGTTCTGCTGAACTATTGGGCTAAGAGGATTTGAGGCCACTAATCCAAATCAAAAGACACTCCATGTGAATTATTACATTCTGAGACAGATTATTTCACTCCCGGATTAGGTGTTGATGTCAGACAAATCCCGATCATGAGCAGTACGTAAGCAGTAACAGCAGGCACATTTGTAAACCTGACATGTCAGAAGGCTTTGTCGCATCTCAAGTGATCTGTGATGCAGTTTCATTGCTGTGAATGTAAAGGGAGACTTCACTGTTTGATGGCCACCAAAAGTGCTTTTGTCAATTAGATGTTTGCCTCTATACCTTTCTCTTCTTAAGAAAAGGGTGCATTTGGACCCACAATAGGGTCCAAACATGAGCCAAAAGGTCAGTGAAGATACCCATTTGCCTTTATTTATGCTAAATTCACACTAATCTTGGGAATTGATGTTTAAGCGGAAACTTCCAATGAGAAGTCAATTTAACATCATTGACTGTATATGAGAACTGGACTGAGTGAGTGTGACATCACCCATAGAAAATGTCTTACAACCAGCTCCAGGGAAATAAGGCCAATTCAGCCGCCATTTTTTCATGACAAGGACGTCGCCATGTTGGAGCCAGACGACAGTGAATGAATGGTCTGAGTCAACGTTTCTATGGCCGTTTCTGTGACCCCTCTAACTGCCAGTTTCTAACTGCCAGTCATGAGTAAGGTTGTTCGAAGGATTGCTTAATGTAGCAATCAGGCTAAAAACATTTGCTGCTATTTTCATCTAGCAATCAGGCTACAAACATTAGCTGCTAGCTCCTTCCACTTGCGAACAAGATGGCGAGCTTATGGAACACATTTTTGGCCACGGGGCGAGCAGCAAATTCTCTGCGTGGTGAGAAAGGGGCAGGTTACACAAATGGGCTCCGCAAATTATGTTTGGTGTGAATGCACCTTAAGGCTTGCTTATTTTACCCAACCTGACCTTCTGCTCTCTACTTCTACATTCAGCCTGTTCCCCGTGTGCCTTTGTAAGAACCTGACCCCACTACTGGTGGATTGGATTTCTGTTTTCCTGACCCTCTTTCAGCCTTGGAGAACGGATAGTTACCCCCACATGTCTCCTGGCGAGTCCCCGCCTACTTTTTCTGCTGTGCCTCCAGCTAAATTCATCCTGACAGGAGACTTCCACTCGATCTCTTCCTTCAAGCAAAACTTCATCTCATTGAATAGTCCTATCCCTCCTGGTGGCTGGAGGTTGAAACTGAACTGACTCACCCGTTTCTGCTTGTCACCTGCAGATTCTAATAAAATACTGTCATCTGCTCCTGGGTCTGCTCTCTCTTGGCTTGTCCTCAGAACCCTCTAACCTGACAGATTCATGGGTTTGATGACTCCATATTGCATTTTCCTTGTAAAAGCAAACTGATTTTGGCGTTTTTATTTGCCTCTACCAACAACAACCTTATCAAGCACTTGGCATATAAGAGCCCATGTAATGAGGATTTATGCATTTGTGTATGGTTGGTTCACATACCACAGCCTGCACTACAGCAAACTGCATCCACCGCCCTGTAAAATGAAAGTCTGTAACGTTGACTGTGATGTGTAGTCTGTTTTTGGTTCAGTTGCACATTTTTCCTAGACAAATTAATCAAATGCCATCTCTGCATCTGACCCTGCCATCACCCCAGCCAGCTATACACAAAAAAACCCAAGCAATGCACTAGATTTGACCTGTAGAAATGTCAAAAACAAGCATACCCACCACATTTTTGTTTCCCTGTGTCTTGTCTGGGAATATGGAATCTCCCTGAGGGGAACACTGCAATATCCGGACTCCAGGAGTTTTCTTCACATAATATGACCAAGATAACATCATTTATTTAATAAGGCTGCAGTAAACCACCTCTTGCCCTCCTCCTCCTCCTACTTTCAGACACATTTCCGCTTTTGCAAAACTGCCTGCATTTCTGGAATTTTGCAAATGTAAAAGGCAGAGGGTTACTTCTCATCATTTTTTTTCTTAACTGACGGATTTTACTGCAACTTCATCAATAATATTGACAAGTTTCAACATTTGTTAAACGTAACATTTTACAAGTGATACTTTTGAATAAAGGAAACCATTTTGGTTTCCTGTTTTTTTGTTTTGTTTTGTTTTTTTACAAAACACAAGCTGTACTTTGGCATATCATGTCCCTGAAGCTCTCACGTTTTTAATTTAGGTTGATAGGAAACCACCCATGGCCCTGCATTGATTGGGCAAAAGAAATTGTAATTTTCTTTCTGCGGAAACCGTATAATTTCCTTCTGTATAAACCAAAGGATCCTTTGTGTTAATATCAAAATTGAGCAGCTTTTTTCCACTTCTGAAGTCTGTGGAGATGTCAGTTATTTCCCCTGACAGCATGATAAATTAACTAAACAAATGATGCAGCGTACAAAAGACTGACAGAATCTGCCAGCCAGAAATGGTATTTTTGGCTCTCTGTGGAGAGAGGAGTAATCCACTGGATGATTCACTCTGTCTCAAACCCAGAAGACAAGGAGAGTTGTCAGGAGATTAAAAATCACAGAGAGGTTACAAAAAATAACAATGAACTAAATGAATGTAGGCAGATGTTGACAGCTTTTTTTTTCCCAGAACCTTTTTCTGTTCGGTGTGTGAATGTGCCGCACAGAGCCAGAGCCTGTCCTCTTTGTTTGCAGTCACCACCTTGTCAGTGGCATCGCAGTTTGGATGAGCATGCCTGCAAACATGCAGCCTGCCTGAGAGCGATTAGCTGCTGAGAGGATTTCCTTGAGCTGTGCGGTGTACTCTGCTTTGTCCCAAATCTGGCCTTTGTTCCTTTGTTTGCAGGTTGTCAGGTCAGCTCATCGCTCTGGTTACTTCTGCTCATTTGCTTCTCATTATTGACCCGTGCAGCTACACGTTCTCATCTGCTCGTTCAGACGCACACGCTTGTCACTTCCTGCAAAGGAGGGAAAAATGACTGACAGTTCAATTCCCCGTTTCTTGGCTTCTTGAGGCGTCAAAGCTAATTCTGCAAGATTAAAAGGAAAAAAAAAACAACAAATCAAGAGGAATTTCAAAAGAGTACCGGGGCAAACAGCTTGAGCCGTAACTGAAGCCACAAACAAAAACTCTTGACAAATGTCACTCACTGGTTTTGTACATCTGAAGTATGAGATACAAGCATTAAAATTATGGTATTAAGAGAGTTGTGCAACATCCTGAGCAAACATGAGTGATTCAAACAAAGTAACAAGTAAAATTCTTAACCAAACTCCAAATAATTTGGCTGAATTAGTTTTTCTTAATTAGTAAAATGATGGAGTGTATGAGGTTAGATTTGCCTGCCTGTCATCTGTCTGGTATAACTCACCATTTGTCTCACTGTTCTGCTGACTCTCCAAGTCATACACCACCGGTTTAAATGCATTTACTGATTTCTTTTGTTTCTCACCTCTTCCTGGTGCCCAGAAGACAAAATGGCAGCCAAGGCCTTCACTTCCTGTTTGAGGGAGTAGAAGGAGATAAGGGTTAGATTTGTTTGATTACCTTTGTGGGTTGTAAGTATATGAGTTGTTTCTTATTTCATGTCTGTTTCTTTTGTTTACATGAGTTTAAATGTATAGTTTTCAAGAAACCTGCATCTTTTGTTGTCTGTTTGTCTGAATGAAGTGGCTTTCTTCCTGGGTGTGTTAAGTCAGAGCCTATAAAAAGTGGCAGTCAGAAAAGAGAATGAAAAGGTGGGAGCTGTGCAGCCAGTTTCTGTCAGAGAAATGCTCCTGAACTTTCTGGATGTCTCTGATGTAAACCAGGCTGCTCCGGCCGCATCAACATGTGTCAGAGGTCAGGATCAGGATGAGCTCTGAGTAAATGAAAAAAACAGTACATTTGAAAAGAATCGTTTGTGAAAATTAGAAACAGTTTTAAACTCAAAAGTGCACATTGTAAACTTGAAAAAAGATTATTTTGAAAAAAAAAATTGTGAGTTTGAAACTTGAAACAGGAAAAACTATACATCTGTGTAAAGTCTCAATACCGTAAGCAAAAAGTCTGAATTGAAAGTGGAAATTGAGGACTGAAAGCAAAGAGTGCGAGACAAACAAAAACACACAACAGCTGTACATACAAAACAGACGGTGTTACGGTGTTTTATTTGGTAATAGTTTTAGATTTATAATTTTTTATGCTCAAATTTTTAATTGTACTTTTTTTCAATATTTATTTTAAATTATTAACATCCTTTAAATCATCTTCAACATCAAAGTTTATTTTTTTTGTCTTTATCAGCACAACAATATGAAGACAGAATTCGGCAGCTTAGGATGGAAACTTTGCGTCTTTATTAATAGCAAACCTTAGCTTGGAAAGAGCTGCAGGACTTATCAATGGCAGAGTTGGCAACACTTTTTGCATCCTTATCTTGAACTCATCAGTTGTAACGAGTTAAACAGTCAATGAGCTGCACAGTCTCAGCGTCTTTCCATGACCAGACCTCCAGATTGTATTATTATTTTACTGCACCTAATTCCAGAAGGGGAACTCCAGGACGTTTATCTTCTTCCATGTGTTCGCTCGGGCAGTTTGAAAGCCACTCCTGTACACAGAAGTTTCTCGTCCAAGATTTTCAGCTATGACGTAAAGCTTCTTTTTTTTTTTTTTTTTTTTTTTTTTTTAACTTGTCCTGTCCAACAGCTGAGCAAACAGATATGAGCTGAGAACCTCTTGTATTAGACAGATTTTACTCTTACAATCAGGGGTTATAAATCATAGCGAACACAAAATGTATGTTGGTATAAGCCCCTTTTGTAATTTAAACCAAACTTTATTAATATATATATATTTTTTATTTGTGTCTTTTTTGTTGGACCGGACGGAAAAGGAAAGGGGAAAAAGGAGAGAGTTGGGGGGTGGAGGGGGGGAAAGAGAGATGGTGCATTATAGCAGTTAGAGAATGGCTACAGGGAAGGGAAGGTAGAGTTGTTAATCTACAGGCAACAAAATGCTGGAGCTTATACCCATTGCAATAGTGAATGTTGGTCTAAAATGGGCGGGGCCTGTCCACACACTCAGCTGTTACATACCTGCCGGCTCCGAGAGTGTTCACAAACTTGTCCACATCCAGTTCACACGCACACTTGTGCATACCAACCAACACATGTAAAGCATTACATTCTGTCATGCACACTATTTGAAGGTGCAAAGGTGAGCCGACGTCTGTGCTCAGGTGAATGTTATGTTAAGCTGTACGTAAAGCTTCTTTAATCACTGATCGGCCCAATGCAAATAAAGTACTCCGAATGCAAAATGCAGAAAGGTGCTACTAGCTCATTTGCATAGATAGCAGATGACAGATGGCTGCTAGTAGAGTTTCACATAAACAACTACGAAATACAGCAGGATATAGCTGACACTGTTTCAGGAACAGACGGGGAACTGTGCAAATAAACATCTCACAGCTACAAGTTCACACTCACACACACGTAATTTCATGAAAAACTGGTAGAAAGACACAAATCTTTTAATTTTTTCAAGCTTGAGTTGTAAACATGTCATTTTATGCATTTCTTCGGGCACATTAACAAAAGCTAAACTGGTGTCAGACTTTATAACCACGCCTGCAACAACAATTAGTAGGAGAAGGAAATGGAAGACCAATACATGACTCAGGGTGTCCCAGGGTTCATTTCCCCCGATAATCCAGAACAAATGTTCAACCCAAGCGAACCCTGGTCCAGGGCGAGGAACTGCTCTTGGACCCATCTTTCAAGGTGGTCTTAGATTCGTTTTCAATCGGACTCCAATCGGTTTGGTCTGACATTCCTCAGTCTGAATACAAAACGCTCCGGGAGCGGAATAACTGGACCAAACCGGCCACCGTAGCCGAGTGTTAAGGAATGTAAACAGAGTAGGAATAACGCAAACGATGAACCACGGACAAATGTAAGGCAACAATTGTCATGTTATCAAACTGGAAAAAATAGTCCAACTCCTTACTTGTTTTAAGGTTTATTTTAACACAGCTAAAAAGACTTCTTCCATGTTTTCTGTGTCTCGTTAAGCAGCACTCTCTGCTGTGACATCATCCCAAAGGCCACCTTGTAGTCCCTCAACAGAATTCTCTTTAAAACAATGCCATAACAGCACAACAACGAGACGCAGCAACTCAGGCTCCTTGAAACAACTTTTAACCTGATCCACATTGCTTCTCACTGTTTTCCTGACAATCCATATGTCAAAAACAACATCAGCGTTCTTTCTTAGCCGTTGTCTTGGCAGTAACCACCTTGCAGCATGCT
The DNA here is from genome assembly GCA_036245035.1 of Adrianichthys oophorus. Taxonomy (NCBI): domain Eukaryota; kingdom Metazoa; phylum Chordata; class Actinopteri; order Beloniformes; family Adrianichthyidae; genus Adrianichthys; species Adrianichthys oophorus. The sequence goes on from BSAI01000104.1 coordinate 5,393,328, forward strand.
TCTACTGTACCAAAGCAGTAAAAACCTGTTGTTGATACAGATGTTCAAAAGTGTTTCGCAAAATGAAAAGTTTGAGATCTTTAGACACGTGTCTTTGTTTACAAGCTTTAGTTCGAAATAGGAATCCTGAATACAGACCAAACGCAAGGTTCAGGACTTGATCTGGACCAAATTCAGCAGTCTCGGTCCGGAATGTCTTAATACGGTCTCGAATGAACTTGTTTCATTTTCCTGACTGGCCTGTGATTCTGATTCCAGATCTGTTGAAGACAGATGATCAATCACTCTTGATTTCTTATGGTTTCTGCCTGTTTGAGAACCCCAATGTGAAACCTCACAACCTTTAAATGTGTGTTTCTTGCAAAAAAGTGAGTTGCTTTCCTTTGAATTAAAGTGCAGTGTTCCCTCCAGTGACAATTTGAACTAGAACCAGTTAAATCCAGAGAATATGGTCAAATTCAAAACAAAAACAAACAAAAAACCCCACGGATATGGTACAATTTCCACCTTATTGTGTAAGTGCTGCACAGCGTCCTTTTCCCGGGAAGGTCACATTCTAATTTTTGAGGTTTTTTCAGTAATAGTTTGGTTTGAAATTGAAAATTTTAGTATGTTATGAAACATTAAAACACTTCCCTTATCAAAACTGTAAATAGTGTTATAAAATACTGTTCAAATCCTCTTCTGATCTATTGTATAAGCATTCCCAATGTTCTTTCAATTATGATTATGCCATTTTTAGGCAATATTTACAAACTTGTATCGTTTTCTATGACGCAGTTTCTGCAGAGCAGTAGGAGTTCACTACTAAATATGCCTTTGACTCGTGGGCGGTGCCATCTACCGTCAGGTACTTGTTTACACGCTCTCCTGCTAGCTAACAGCCCCTCACACACCCAACATAACGTTAGTGATGCAACAAAAATAGTGAGCAATATTGCAGCTCTCCAGCTGTACAGTTTTGATTGAAATTCCAGCTCACATGAGGAAAATAAGGACGGACATGGATCTATCTGTCTGCAAGTGGATGCATCGGAATGGAGCACAGCAGGGAGCTTGCGGCCCGCCGATTTTAGCTTCTTTGTCACCTTTGCAATTTTTTTCCAACTGCATTTTGTTTCATCTGCTCCTGATTCAACACGATTTAAATAAAGAAATACTCAGAAATTCAACTTTAAGCAGAATTTTCATTATATATATCCACAAGATCAAGTTCAAAACAACAAAACATGACTTTCATTGGAGTATTGATTTCATTAGCTCGTTAAAAGACAGTTTCAATCCTAAAAAATGTAAATAAATAAAAAGATTCAGATCTAAAATAAAATAATAAAAGAGAATATGAATATCTATTTGGGTGGCACAGTGGTTAGCGGTCTTGCCTCACAGCTGGAAGGCCCTGGTTCAAATCTCAGCTGGGACCCTTCCATGTGCAGTATGCATGCTCTCCCCGTCCATGTGCAGGTTTTCTCCAGGCAATTCGGCTTTCCCCCACTGGCCAAAAACATGCTACATAAGTTCATTAGTGTCCTTGTGCAATTGTGTGTGTGCAGCAGACTGGCAACCTGTCTGGGGTGTACCCCAGCTTTGCCCAACAGCACCCAGGACAGGCTCTGGTGACCTCAAAGGGGTTATAATGGGTTAAGAAAATGGATGGATAGAGAAATATCTAACTCTATCTTAAATAGGTTTGAGAGGGCGTGTAAAACTTGGCTGATTTCTTTTGGTGCTCTGGGTGTTTGCCAAATAATTTAGTCGTTAAAGAGGATTGTAGCAAGATTTTCGATTTTGTTTTTGAAACTTCAGATCCTAAACAGGCCACTAAGATTTACTAGGTATATTACCATGTAAGAAAATTGCTGCTATTGACTTGTATTATAAAAATAAAGATGAAAATCAGAGTATTTTGTTTTGTTGCTTCCACATCATTATGGTTTCACTTTCAGCCTGCAGGTGGTCAGGCCACTCGCACTAAAAAGCTGTTTTTTTGCTTCATCTAGTACTTTTCATAGTGAGCCCTACTCAGAGTGTGCTGCATAGTTTAATCGTGGCTGCTGTCTGTGCGGCGTAATTACCAGGACCAGCGTGGTGTCTACAAGGTGAAAGCAGCGTGGAGCAGTGGCCAACAGCCAGGGACAGGGATTTGGCCATGGCACTCTCTCTGTTTCATCCCAAAGTCTTTGTTTATATAAAAACAGTAGTGAGCCTTTAACCCCCAGATTACTCCCTACTGTGAGGATAAAGATGCACACACACACACACACACACACAGTCTGAGAACAGGCCTTGGGCCAGGGCCGGCACTGTCCAGGGATAAAGAGATTGAGGCAGACAAGAGGATTGACTGCAAACCTTCTATGCTTCGCTACAACAATGTATCCTGTTTGATTTTGATTTAAATAAGGGAATAAAGAGTTCAGCCTGGTCCAACCAGTGTTATCACATTAAAAGAACCAAAACAGGTCCACCTATGAGTAAAGCAGGTCAAAAACAAAGCCCTGGAATAATGGCAGCTGTTTTCTTCTGACATGCACGCTCTGTTTTGTTTTGTTTTTTTAAAAAAAGACACAAAAGTATCTTTGCTTAAAAAAACTAAGATTTTATAAGAAGTCCCACTCTGATCATCTTTTGATTTATTTTAAAATCGTTCTTAGTGGTCTTTCAATAAGGATCTTGCTTTTTTGGTTTTTTTTTTAACCAAAGTAAAAGAGTTGTTTTCTAAATCATAGTTTCTGCACAGCGGCAGAAGTTCATTAGAAATTTGCGTCTTGCTCGGACGCTTCTCCCCCCCATTTCCCTCCTCGTTACTGAGAGTTTTCTGTTTACACTCTCTCTCACTAGCTCACAGAGCCTCACTTCCCCAGCCTCCCCCAATGTGAATTCTTGAACACTCATATATCCCGTGGTCTTTGCACAGGACGAGCAGGGGGGGAGGGGCTTCTTCTTCTTTTTCTTTCACTTTTGTTCACAAGCTCATGTCCGCCAGCTACAGTTGAAAGAGGCTTGGTGTGAAATGTTGAAAAGGTACAAATCTCGCCAACCTTGCTCCAGGCTCTGTCTTTCACAGCTCTATTCCAATACACGGACGTGGTGTCGTATAATTTCAGAATTCCACAATTATTCATTTCTCCTCCATGATCAATTTTCAAACGATTGGCACTTCTGTGAATTAATGGGGAGGCCATCCAAATCCGAATCCCTGATTGGTCAAAGTTTGACCTGTTTCGACTTTCGAAGCGTGTTGAAAACATTCGTTTAGACCTGAAAAACGATGCGTGATTGTGAGAGTTTGAATGCAGAATCTTGAAGTGTGTGTTTACAAAGACTTTTTATTAGAAGTGCTCGCTTGAATCCGGGTTATTGAGCGTGATGTGAACATAGTTTAAGATGACCTTTAATGCTGCTTAGCAAGAGCATGAATGCACACCAAAAATCCAGTTAAGCAAAAGTGCAAGTTCTTATTTTCTACACTCATCAGGAGTATGCTGGAGTATGATTGGGTGGAAGCACCCATGAAACTGCCAGGTTTCACTCTTTAACAAAATATGTAAAGAAACTGGGTGAGAATTGATGAACAATGAAAAAAATCAAACAAAAGAAATCTCAGCAGTACATAAGAGTTTGTCATTGCGCCCTTTTTTTATTTTAGAAAATGTAAATGCAAACCCACTCAGAACCCTTTTAGTCAGATTAAGAACAACTATAGGCATGCAAAGCCTTTTTTTGGTGGCATTTTTCTCCAGACTGACCTTTCCAGAGGTATACATTTCAGAATGAGACTTTTGTCTCGAAGGAGCAGCATAGCTGTGTCTCTCTCGTCACTTCTTCATCTAGGCTCTACAACACCCATCTAATTTAAGGGCCCCTTCTTCCTCTTCTGTACTGTGTCATCTAAGAACCCCATTTGTAATACCGGCGGAGAGCACAGTACAACTTGGCCTCCCATATTTCTCTGAGATAACCAAACTAATGCGTTTGACCTCCAGTCTACCCTTTTGTATAATCACAAATACAAATATTTTCCCCAGACTGTATCCTTGCAAATACAAGAGGCTGGAGGTAAGTATTGGCACCAATCTGATTAGGAATACTCTTAAAGAAATAAACCTTTTTTAACAAACAATTAGAAAACTGTAGAGGTAGATGGACCGAAATGAACAGTTCAGTTCAACAGCACTGGGGTGCTGTGATGATGGTTGTCAGCAGTGATGATTGACTGATACATCCATGCAAACCCTTTTTTTTCCCCCCAACAACAATTCAAATTGCTGTTCATCTCTTAGTCAGTCACCCAGACATCCATCCTGGCAGCCTCTGGAGGGATGAAAAACAGGGGGGTGGGGGCTAAAGTAAACAGAAAAGAACAAATGAGCTCTGTGACGGCTCAGCAGGCTCTGCCTCCCTCCACAACTAAATGGCCTTTCTTTGTTGATGGCTGAAAGGGGGGCTAAATATCCTGTGATATCGGAGCCAGAACCATCTCTCTTGATGCTATTTTCTGAGGCAAAGGCTTTCATATGCAAATGAGATCTGGGTCAGGATTGGTTCCACCCCAGCGGCTGGTGTGCTTCCATAATGGACATCACATTTGGGATCAGAGGATGAGTAATGGGGAAATATTTGAACGACTCTTCTGTTTGATTCTGAAGTCCTTCAATGTTTTTTTTTCTGTTGAGTTTATTCATACACGTTTGACGAGATCTTTTTGTGTGAAAGCAAGACCACACAAATGATGCATGGTTTGGCACCAAGAAAAGTGTGCTTGATTACAATTTACTGGAGAATTTTACTTAATGTTAGATATGTCTTGGTGGATGCATCAAGCTACGTTCCCACCGCCCTCGGACATCCCCCCAGAACAGGAAGTACCCCTATATCACTAAAGAAATTTTTTATTTTAACTCGCCACCCCAACAGTTACGTTTTTTCATTTTAAACTTGACTATATTTTTCTACAATTCTGAACACTTTTGTGTTAGGGTCAGGGTAAGTTGTTTAATTTCCACTTCTGGTCAATAATGTCAGGCGCCATCTTGTCCACGGCCAGGTCCCTCTCTTCTGCAACGCACGTTCAAGCATTCGCTGTCAATAAAATCTTAAAAACTTGTTAAACATTTTTGATTCATATCACTTTCATTTAACTCTTATGATTTAGTAAAATACATTGTCATAAATAAAGGATGCTGTTAAAAAATAAATCAAATAAAGTAAACCTCAGTTGATGATCTTGTGCACAGAAGATAAACAGAAAAATCATGCTGGAGCACTGTCCTGTTATCTGGTCATATCATGTCATGCAGGAATAACTGCAACTAGACATTTCCATTACCTGCTGGCTAATGCTGGACATCGGCTCCAGGTCAATTTAGATTAAATTTGAGGGTCAAGATGTACACAATTTCCATTTCGTGTTTCAGTGTTTGAGTAGAGCAAACAAACCAAAAAGGGATTTTTTTCTGTTGGTTCTTAGTTATTAGTAAAATCTGGACTCTACTAGCCAAACATTTCTCAGGAACAATCATTTGAGTATTTCAAAGTAAAACAGTTATTCCCTTTATTTGTAAAGTTTCTCTAAATGATTATTCTCTCACAAAAACATAACAATAATAAAAATTGAAAGTGTAGTCTTATGTGATGTTTTATAATAACCCTAACCACAGTAAGGGATGTGTGTTATGTGTGCTAAACATACGATAAGCCCTTTTTTCACATCACTTCAACTACCTGAATAAAGGTGGTGAATCGGATCATTGAAAATGAACCAAAAACGACTATGAATCGTGTCGTCAACCACAAATGTTGTTAAAATCGTTCTTGAAATGAGTTGTTACAGCCCTCAGGGTTTGTGATAATGGCTTCCATCGATGACTGACTTCTGTAGAGGCTGAATGGATCAGATATCAGCAACAAGTTACTGGAGACAGAGAAGCAAAAGCTGCTGCTGAAGCTCGGCTATTGTCTTAATGTCACTACATTCACTTTACAGTCACACTCTGAACTCATGTGTATTATCACAGCTGGTCAGGAAAGCATGTGGCCAAAACATGGCTATCCTACTAAAGAGCCAATTATTTGATTCAAGGCTGTGGAGCTCATGGAGAAAGCTTTGGGGGAAGAGAGGCTTGTCAAGGGACTGTGTGTGTGATGTGTGTGTAGTCCCGTCACACAAACACTTGCATGACATCACTGTCCCCACACAAACAAGCGCTCTCACGCTTTGCTTTTCTGTGACACAGACAGACAAGAGCCTTTTCCCTCCACCGCAGGACAATAACTGTGCAGTGAAGTGGGACCGCAGGAGGAAAAGCATTTATTCTCGCAGAGCAGCGCTGATGACCTGGCTCCCCTCTTGCTCTGGCTCTCCCTCTGGGCCTACACAGGACGCTTTTGTGTTGGCTGGATGGACTCAGAGGTGGCGGGTTGGGGTGCAGGGCCAGCGGCGGGCGGACCGCTGTCACACCACACACAGCTTTTTCAGAACACAGGCTGTACTTTTGACATGTGTCTACTGACATTACCCATGATGCTGCCCCCCGTCCTCCTCCCGCTGGCTTGGGCTGTCTCCTCGCTTCACAGGGGTAATGGTGTGTGAGACAGGTCGGGGGGCGGAGGGTGTGTGTGTGTGTGTGGGAGGGGTGCTGCATGTGTGTGCGTGTGTGACAGAGGGAAACGGGAAGTGCTTCTGCCGCGGCGGTTCTTCAAATTGCCAGTTTGCCTGTTTCCTGAGGCAACAGTTCTTACAGGGGGAGCTAAGAATGGAATATATTAGTATTTACATGCCTGTTTACAAATTCACTCAAGGACTAGTGATGGACTCTACCACACTTTTAAGATTTGATACAACACTGATTACTTTTCGCGTAAAATATTCTTATCGATTCTGATAATTGCTAATGTCTTCTTGTGGATTTTTTTATTTTATTTTTTTACTCTAGGATAATATTTGTTATCCTAAAAACAAATAACATCAAAAATTGGTCAGGTAACAATTTTAACGTGAAAGTTAAAACACAAAATCCTTCTTTCTAAAATCCCCTACTCATGCCGTGTTGTTGCTAAGGGTTACACGCACAACTCCTATAGTCACATGACGAATGTCATGATGAAGCGGTTCAATATGTTGTCAGGTTGGCCGTATTTTGTAACAAAACACGGAAGCAGATCAGCAAATAGCCAGAAATATCTCAAAATGCCGCGTACACTTTTATTTTCTCATTGATTACTTAGTAATCAATACTTTAACAGAGTCGTCAATACTAAAGTTGGTGATTTATGGGTATCTATATTTGAATACCTTAATATCGATACTCCATCACCATTCGGGACCGCATGTAGCCTATCCGAAAAACAACATAACAGTTTAGCAAATTTTCACTCCTAAGACTAAAATATTTTATTTTGAAATTTGTTTTGAGCACATATGATAGGGTACACAATGCACTGTCCCTGCAGTGGATTTTGAAAAGTTTTTACAAGTTAATGCCTATTTAATTACAAAATGTGGCAATTCAGTGGAATAGAATGCAATTAAGGGATGAAAGAGAAAATGTTAAACATCTTTCAAACGATTCGAATGATTGAACAGATTTTAGTTTGAAAACAGACCAAAGACCCTCCCTACGGTGGCCCTGAAGTTCAAATCACACCAACAAATCACTCAACACAAAAGTTTATCAAAGATCGCAGCGATAATTAAAAAAAAAAAACAAATTGTGTTTTGTAAACATCCATTCGTTCTTCAGTCAAAATATGTAGATCATTGACTATCCACGGAAATGGCAAAAGTTGTCCAAAAATCCATGTTTAGATGCATATTTTAGGTATAAAATTGCATGTTGGTAAAAAGTCTTTTTTGTGATGACCATCAGCGTTTGTTACACCAGTCGTGACCAGTAAACTAGTCATGCTGTGATATCTGCCCCTCTGAGCTCTGGTTACCCACAGGCTGTAGCAGTCAGACACACAGGAAGTCCCTGCAGGTCATTTCAGTTTTATCCGCTTTTGCCGATTCACTGCACAGATCAAAACATCAATAGCAAAACCCCAACTCCTCTTCTGTGAAATGTGCAACCCTTAAAATCAATGTTACCACTTTGCACTACTAACATCAAAGCGTACAACAAAAGCATTTTAAATTTAGGTTGGGAGAAAATCTATAATTTTACATCATGCTGCGATGTAACTGTATTTTAACAATCTAAGCTGCTCAAAAATATACTTCTAGACACTAATAGCCAGACAAAGTAGTGTTATTATTGTGCAAAAATAAAGAAAAGATTACATGTTTTTCTTTTAAACCTGAGCTTAATCAATCATTCCAATAGGAGTGTGTTCACATTATTACTTTGTTGCTTTGCAACTGAGTTTTCCAAATACAGTTAAAGTGGAAAATTAGACAAAAATGGGCTATGCACATTTACAGTAAATGAGGCTATTTGCAAATGAAACACAATTAGATACTAAGAGTTTCACAGTTCCCGAGATTTACGTGGGAATTCCCGACAAAGGTATTACAGTGAGCTGCTGTTTTAAAACAAAAGTTGCCCACTCCTATAAAAATTGTGTTTTAACATGTTCTTGAGGCAATTTTCTCATGAAGGAGGACATTTATGAAGAAAATGAAGCTTAAATACAATTCAGAGTATTTCTTTATTCAAATCATTGTGAACCAGGAGCAGATGAACAAATGGCGTTGGAAAAAGCTAAGAGGTGTGACGTCTGAGGCATCCTCTTAGATCCATGTAAGCCTTTGTTTTCCTCATCTCTCCACACTGTGACCATAAGAATGGGGATGATGATGATATTTCTTCATCTCCTGGTCAGCATTGTTTTCATAAGATTGGAGGTGCACTGAGACAGGACAGAGTTTGCTTTCTTCAGGGACTTGATCACATCTGAGAGGTCATTTTCAGAGCTAATAGGTGGACAAACTTACAGAAAAACTGTACATATTTGGATCTGCTTCTGTTTTTATGGAGGAAACAAAACTTTTACTATGTAATATTTGTTTGACCGTTAGGCAGCTTTTTGTCACGGAACAAACAAATGCAAAACTGTCCAACCAGAAGTAAAGATAACCGACTATGCTAATCCAGCTGTTTTATTACAGATCGATGAATTGAAAATATGTGAGTGCTTCTGTCCACCTCCAGCTCTGTCCTTTAAACTCTTTTGTCCTGCCACCAAAAAAACTCATTTAAAGTTTTCTCTTGGGAAAAGCACTTGATTAAAATGTAGTAATATCAAGTTTTGCTGGCTCTCATGTTGGCTTGACTTTACATCCTGTTATTCAAAATCTCCCCTTTTTGCTCTCTGACTTGTAAAGTGAATAAGCAGGCTCTCTTTTTACCTTTCACTTTGCATGAAGTCCATAGAAAAAGCTGGCACTTCTTTGCCTGTCACATTAAGTTGGCACCGCACTGGTCCCTGACCCATTAAACTCTGTGACCCACTCAAACAAAGAGCTGTTCATGGAGCCCTTAACTGTTCCGTCAGCCTTCCTGCCTCATTTAACCTCTCCCAACCCCTTCTGCCCTTTGTTTTCTCTGTCCCTGCACTTGTTTTCTTAAAAATCACTTCCTCCATTCACTCTTTGAAAGTGAGTAAGGAGGGGTTTTTAATGAACAATTTTGACTGTATTTCCAATAGGACTTCACTTTAAAATAGCATACAGTAAATGAGATGTTTGGGGTTTTTTTAAGTAAAAGGTCACATTTGAATGAAGCTGATCATAAATGCAGCAAAAGAAACATCTATTCATAGGATTGGTTTACTTTTGCTCACCTTTTTTTATGCAAATATTCAGCAATGTTTTTTCTGAGGTGTAAGTTATATTGCTCTGGTTAAAAAGCTGGTTTATTGAGTCTCAGGTTTTTATGGATTTGAAAACAGCTGGTCATTTGAGAAACCACTCCATGCTATCTGTAAACTAGCTAATTCTACCTTTTGGAAAACAACAAATTTGCATTGACTAAAAATGTCATTATCAAAGGGATCCTTAATGGTTTTTCTCACAACCCTCATCCCTGCCGCCCCTCTGATATGAGCAGTTTCTGTTGACGCCCTTCCTGCTTCGCCTTTATTCTATTCGGTGTAACGATCACAAACAAACGTTTCACCTAATGCTGGCTGTCTTTAAATTGGCTTGCTATTTGAAGAACAGAAGCACAGTCTTCTGCATGCACAGAAACACTGCAGGGCAGGGAGAGATTTGGAAACAGTCACATTTCTTTTCAAGAAAACACAAACTGAATCCACTGCTGCCTGGCTTTGATATTATATGGGGAGAATAGTGAGTGTCATCCTTAAAAAAAACCCACTCTTCTTAAGTACCTTGATAGAGCCACTTTGCAGCACAGCAGGCACACTTATTAAAATCCATTAAGTGAATGCTGAGACCATTTTTGTGTGATGGGTACCACAGTGTACCACTGTGCTGTACCTTGGGGCATAGTTGCTTTTTTAGAGTTAAAAATGTAGTGCAAAATCCCATTTATAAACATAAAGATTTTTTTGCTTAACCCACTAGACACGTTTTATTTTAAATGAATAACACATTTTTAGTTAAACAATTAAAGATAATAGTTGTCTTCTGTCTCGTGATGGACTTAGTTTGATGTGGCTGCACATGGAGAAATATTTCACCCCATCATTTCATCTGCCCAATAAACTACGGACACACCGGGGACGTGACACACGTTCAAGAACGCGCTAACCACACAACTAATGGTCACGCTGGACAAGCAGGGAGGGGCTTCTTTTTCTACTGTTTACTAGCACATGTCCACCGCCTACAGTTGGAAGAGCTTTGCTGTGAAATGTTGAAGCGGTGCGAATCTTGCTCCAGGCTTTTTCTTTCACAGCTCTATTCCGATATATGAAAGACTATGCTGTAGAATTCCAGCGGGGAACAAACCGCAATTTTTGGTTTCTCCTTCGTGATTAATTTCCGAACAGTTGGCATTTTGTTGAAATAAACTAAGTCCCTGATTGGTCAAAGTCTGACCTGAACTGGAGAGGAAGCAGATCATCCATAATGTCATGCAGTTTCCCAGTAGTTGATCGTTTAGGGTGGTTTTCCCCGAAACAGCGTTTTCATAAAGAAAAAAAAATGGGTCACCTGACTCTTTATCTGTTACCTATCTTTCATAAACAAACTGAGTCGTCTCCAGCAGGTTAGGATCTGCTTCTTTGGTCTGCACCTGTGTGCAGGTCAGATTTGACATCTGCTCCAATGAAGCAAAATGTCTGCAGAACCAAATGGACTTGGCACAGAACCCTCGCGAAAAAGCACCCAAAGCTAATGGTACTTAGTTAATTAAAAGACCAACATCATCACTAAAGTTGTGTCTGTGTGACACGTGGCTTCAGAGTGTGACAAGCAAGCTATCAGTTTGAAAAGATGTTCAGGGTGAGACTTTTGTGTCTGTTTTACACTTTGTGTCTTAGAAAGTGTGATGATTTGTTCCTGTGGTAAAATCCTGGGATCACTGACTTTCCAAGGTCCAAAGTATCATTAAGACAAAAAAATGTTCTTCTGATAGCAAACCCTTTCAAAGAAAAATCTCCATCTATATTGACACCTGCATACTTTCTGTAATCTGCTATTCAGCGTAAAGGACAAAAAAACTAACATTCACACATGTCTGGACTGCTGGTTGAAAGGAAACCTGCAGAATCTTTGACAAAGCCTGAGGTGAAGTAGTGCGCTGCCTATTAATCAGCCAGCTAACAATGAAAATATATTGAGTAAAAAGTCAGCGCGTTCACCTGAGTTTTGTTATTTTCAAGGCTCTTGATGATTCACTCCCGCCGATAAGCATCATAAAGTTTTAAATATGCAGGTTCATTATCCGTGAATTTCACTGCAGCCCTTTGTAGTGCGATCAAAGGTTAACAAGAAAAATACTGCCTATCACCCTGTGAAGATGATTATTTTCGATAATATATTTCTGCCATGTGTTTTTCCGCGCTAACTCTTCTCCAGGAGTTTCTTTTCTGTTGCCCTGTGATCCTAATTGCCTCTGTCTCATTACAGCTGCGGTTGATGAAGGAGGAAGGAAAGAAGCTTAAATGTTAAATCGTGCTATAATCATGTCAGATTACTGCTCCTTCACTTTTTATCTGAGTCCTTCCACTGTGCTAATGACTTATTTGTACCAATTATTTGCTTTGCTTAGCTTGTTAACCTCGTGTTCACCTCAACAGCTAAAACGATTGATGTAAAGAGCGTTTCACAGTTTCTCCTTCAGAGGCGCAGTGAAACGCTGGCCCGAGTTCTGCCGGTACGGTTTCAGGTTTTCTGGCGATACACTTTGTCCCCTTTTCTCATCTTTTCGCATCCTAAAAATACTTGTTGTATTGTTAAAGCTCTTAAAGACATCAAAATATAAATATTTACTGTAACAAAATCACTGCATGGCTATTGTTTCCATAAACCTTTGCAATGTTTTCAGAAATAGATATGAGATTAAAAACATTTTTATAAATACATTTGATGTTTGAAAAGAATCAATTTTCAACTAAAAAGCCAAATTAGAAAAACATAGGCATATACTAATTATTTTATTTGTCCAACAATAAATACATTTATAGTAAAGGATATCTCTTTCGTGGTTCAAACTGTCTACATAAGCCCATCCATCCACTACGATGACATTTGTTGTTGGTGTTTTTAAAATTTTTCTCATGATGGAGAACATAAAGAAAATCCAGATTAAAATTGCATTTATGAGTATTTCTGTATTCAAATAATGATGGATCAAGAGCAGACACAAAAAGGCCATTGGGAAAACCTTCTAAGTGTGACATGGAAGCTCCCTGCTCCACTCTATTCTGATGCATCCACATGTAGACAATAGATCCATGTGCGTTTACTTTTTCCTCGTCTGAGCTGGCATCTGGATCAAAACTGTACGGCTGGATAGCTTCGATATTGCTCACCATTTTTGTTGCACCGGTCATGTTAGATTGAGGGTATGAGGGGCTGTAAGCTAGCGGGAGAGCGTTCAAACAGGTTCATGACAGAAAGTGGCAGCTGGCTTACTCTATGACAACAGTCCCACCCATAAATCAGAGGTTGATTCCAACAAACTCCTGCTGTTCTGCAGAAACTATGTCTCTGAAAACGACACAGGTTTTTTAAATTTGGCTAAAAACTGCATTATAATAATTAAAGGGCCTACATCATGCAAAATTGACTTTTTTGAGCTTTTAAGTTTATTATATCGTTAATTCTTTTTTAAAGAATTCTAATTTTGCTCCATTCACATTCCCAGGGAATGACTGAGTCCTCACATTCATACATATGAACTCTACATATGTTTATACATGAACGAGCGGACAGGTTCACACAGGCACTCTGCTGAGGCCGGTTCTAGGCTGACGTCATGAAATGGACGGTATCCACAAGGAGCGAGATCGAGGTGTCTTACTTCCAAGTAGCAAAAGGAGCTCGGAAAAATAATTAATATTTCATTAAAAAATTGTTCTTTAGTATGCCAAAGGCAATATACAATTATATATTTGGACAGTTTACTCTGAAAGGATTAAAAATAGCATGATAGGCACTTTAAAAGACCACTGGGAATGCTTTTAGAATAGATTAAAAGATGATCAGAATGGGGCTTTAACCTGTTTAATCCCTTTTTGTGTCACGGTTGCTGGAGCCTATTAAACCCACAGTCGGGAGAGGGCAGGGTACACTGTGGAAAGGTCACCAATTCATTGCCAAGCCATAAAACCACACAACCTTACACTTAGGGACAATTTAGAGTGACCAACTGACCTTACCGTGCATTTTTTGGACTGTAGGAGAAAGAAAACCCACTCATGCATGAGGACCACAGGCAAACTCCACACAGTAAAAAGCCAGTTGAGATTCAAACCAGGACATTCTCGTTGTGAGGTCAGAGTCATGACCACTACACCACCATGCAGCACTCTATGCAAGTCATCCATTCAAGCATCTATTTCAAAACCTACTGAATCTTTTTTGAGATCAACCCAGCTACTGTTGGACTAAGGCAGGGCACACCCTTACCAGGTCGCCAGGCTGTTGCAGGGCCACACAACCCCCACACTCACACCCAGAGTCACCAGTTAACCTATGAAGCATGTTTTTGACCACTAATCACAGCCTTCATGTGAGTCACCTATATCAAATAATGTCAGAAAGATGGCTGACCAAATATTCCAGAATTGTCCACTGAAACAAATGAAAGCACCAGACAGCATCAAAACCTTATTTTTAAAGGTCTAAAAATCTGTTGACCACTCTAAGACACTGAGGCTGTTTCTGCACAGTCACATTCATTCTGCACATGATACATGTTTCAGATATGGTCTGAGTTCACCATGTTGCATGTTTTAGTGTACGTGCTTCCATAATTTCAGCTTTCTTCTGCCGACACTGCAGCACAGTGTAAGGACATGAAAGACGGATGAAAAGGAATCAATGGAGCCAGAATAAGCTGTGGTGCATCCATGAATCCCAGCTGACATCAATACAACTTTGTAAATCTTCCAGGTGGACAAAAAGACAAAAGTATCTGTGACAATTCTTAACTCTGTCAGAGTAGCTAGAAAGCGATTTGAAGAGCTTCTGTTCACTGAGATTTTTGTCACTGAGTCATAACTTTTAAATCACTGATGCACTATTAAGCCACACACAGTGCTTTTCACACACAATGTGTTTTTGTAATCATGGGCACAAACATCTGCAGCAAAGGAGCCACTACAGTTTTGTCAAGCTATGTTATTTCACCTTCACGTTTCAGGTTTTATATGCAGGCACCGTTCTCGTCTTTTTGTGGTTTTGATGGTTGAAGTTCTTTGGATTGATGGTTAAATGAACTGATGAACAAACAAACAAATAGACAGAGGGATGATTGCCACCATGAATGAAATCCTCCTATGGATCATATCTATTTTATGTGCATCATTATAGATATCTACCCAAGCATTGAGACAGTCACGAGAAGAAGATTCCACAATAAAATTTTGAAACCAGAGTCTATGTAAAAGGGTGTAAATGCATGTTTCAGGCTTCCGCGTTCCAAATTCTCACGTTCACTCGTCACTAAGCAAATTTTTAAGACAGTTTTTGGACTTAAATCAAGGACAATCAGGGACTTGGTTGTGACTATGGGTAGCATCCTTTTTGAATTCACAAAAGTGCCAACCATTTAAACATTGGTGATGGAGGAGAGGAGAAATGAAGTAAATGTTGGAATAGAGCTGTGGAAAACAAAGCCTGGAGCAAGATTTACCAGGTTTGCACCACTTTGACCTTTTGGACCAAGCCTCCTCCAGCATGAGTACACGCACTAGTATCGATCAGCGACAGTCCAGTGCGAACACCATATACTAAAATGTTCTAGAAGCCACGTTTAGTGGGCTGTTGTATGTGCATCCCATTCACGGTGTGTACGTAGCATTAGGGTGTCACATCTGGAAGACTAACAGAGCAAAAAGGCCTTTTTTCTCTACTTATTGTCAACTGTCATTTTGCTCCTTAAGTAATTTTCGATGGATGCAGTGTTGTTTCAGACTTTGGACTGGAGTCAGAGCATGCAGAGATTCATCCCAGGACCCTTCTGTCTGTTAGCCAGCAGTGCAAACCATCGCCACACCGTGTTGGCTCGAGTCAGAAATATCATCTTGTTGGCTCCCTGCAGCACAGCTTCTTCCCCGGGTTTGTTTTGGCTCCAAAATCTTCAAGACTTTCCGCTCCTTGCTCTACAAAGTTTTTAAAAATTGACTTGAAGTCTTGCCTTTATTGTGTGTGTGATCAAAGATCAAGGGAAAGGCCTGTATAACAGTGAAAGTATTGTATTTTACATTACATCTCAGCACACACACACACACACACAAGCTTCCTCCAATTTGATACGCTACTCCCAAGTGGGCTCTTGTGTCCTGCAGAGACTGATGAAAGCTTCTCATCTGAAGAACAGGTCAGATGGAGCGAGGTCTGACTGCTTTCAAAGGGACCCAGATGACCTCTGCCAACTGAAGCACCGGTGCTTTCAGCCTCTACACGCCCTCCCTTTAATCTCCCTGTGCTCTCCACAAGCACTTGGTTATCCAGCGACTGAGGTGGAGGGAGCCTCTTGTTTTCTACCTGTTGTCCTC
>BSAI01000104.1:5409861-5437526 GCA_036245035.1 Adrianichthys oophorus
AAAAGATAAAAGTGATGCCTTGGAGAGAAAAGAGAGAAAAGGCTCATCATTTTGCTCTCCATTTCATCTCACGGTGCTATAAAAGAGGTGAAATCAGAGCGCTGTCAGCTAAAAGGGAGTAAAACCTTGGCCTCCTGCTGCATTGGAGTGAGGAGAGAATGAGAGGAAAGAGGAACGGCGACCTGCATCTGCTCTCCTTCAGAGGAGAAGCTTTCAGCTGTCAGGAGAACAAAAAGTGGTTGCTTTACAGGCAGAGCATTGCAGAGTGGGAAGAAGCCTTCAGTTTTTAGAAGACTGGAGCAAAGTGTTTTGCTTTGTTTTGGTGTGGTGCAACAAGAATGCAAACATGCAAGCAAAAACTGTCTTGACATCCAGTAGGATCTGCATAACCTCTGAAAAATCAAGCAATCCAATCACATTACGATGAGTCCTCAGACATTGGGTGTATTGTTTTACTTGGTCAAAGACCCACTCCAATGAAAATGGTGTTTTTAAAATGTTCTAGTGGCATTTTGAGCAGTTTTCACTTGTTTCCGTTGAAGTAAAAACCTCTGCTCTGCTCCATTCTGATGCATCCACTTGTAGATGAATAGATCCATGTACGTCTTTGTTTTCCTCGTCTGAGCTATCGGGCTCAAAACTGTACGGCTGGATAGCTCCAATATTGCTCTCCATTTTTGTTGCACTGCTAATGTCAGCTTGGGATTGAGGGGCTGTAAGCTAGCAAGAGAGTGTAAACAGATGTATGATGGTAAATTAGGGCGGGCTTATTCCGCACACAAAAACACTTGGAGCTCTTCAAAGTGTTGTTGCGCTGATTGTATTTTCACACTTCCTTGTCGGAAAAACAAAACAGTCCAGAAATCATAAAAGGAAGGGCATTACCCACTGTCACTATTTTGGAAAAGATGTTTTTGCACCGTTTGTTGTTACATAAAACAAAATAATTCCCTTCAAGGCCTCAAAAAGCCCATTGTTGCTGCCAGATGGTGGAATCAGAAGTTTGCATGCTGCCATATCATACTTCCTGTATTTGATAGTCATGTCATTTCTCTTTACCCCCACAATATGCTGATAACATGTTTTATTTACACAATGCGCTCTGTGATAGCTTAGCATGTACACAGACTCTTATCTTATGCTGATGACATGCTGTTCTAGCTGAAGATGTCGGTTTTCTGCAGATGAGAGCTGCTGGTTCAACTTCACCACCTGATTTACTAAGAGGTTTAGGTTCATGTCCAAAATCTTGTTAGCTGTGTGGCATCATCAGTCTACTGTTTTATTACAAGTCTTTCATTCTGCTATTGAGGATCCATGACAAAAGTATACCAACACCCCATGACCCACTTGCAATGAATCTCAAGGGTTGCATGTACATCTAAAGGTAATAGTGGCTGGTAGGGTTTACAGGAAATATTTCCCACAATACTTTGTTATTTCATGCATTATACAATTGGTGTTTCAGTTTTTTGGTGAGGGTCTTACACTAATAGCACACCATACCTCCACAAGTCTGGCAGCAGTCCCAGTTCAGCCAAAAACCACAAACACTGGAAACAAGAAGATTACATATCCAACTTCTGTCATTTTGGAGTTCAGTTAGGGTCCAGAGCTAACAAGACGCAACCAGTAGATTCTGTTTGATCAGATTCTGTGTAAGGACCAGGACAACCACGTACAAGGGTTCACGGGGGTGAATAAAAGTTTAGTTACAGGTTAGGCTTTGGTTTCAGTCCACTCTACAATGACTCAGAGGAGCACGTAACCCGAACCCAGTCTGATAAGATAAAAAACACATAAAACCAAATAAAACCCCAGGATAAAACAGTTAAATAGTAAAAACAAATACATGTGATAAAACAAATAAAATAAGAGGCTTCAGGAAACGCCTCCTTGTCTTAAGATTGTTTGATCGCACTGAGGAGAGACAGAGAGGAAACTTATCTGGAAGAGGGGCGGGTCGTGACCGCTGACGCTACACAACGCCGCCGGTAGGTCCTGCAGCTGGGCCGTCCCCAAGGACAGCTCCCCCCCGCTCCTCGTGTCCTCTTGCACCCCTTATTTCTGCCGCTGGTCCTTTTGTTTTTCTGACTCTAAGGCTCCGAACTGCTCCATCACACACCTGTGAGTCATGAACCAATTGTTTGGGGCCTTCACCAGCCCTCTGAGTTTTATAAAAGAACGCAAGTGGAAGACATACACGCATAAGAAAATTGAACCCTGTGTCACTAGACTTAAAAAAATACATTTCAAAAATACAACTGGATTTACCATGTTTCAGCAGACCTTCTGCGGTCTCAGAGTTTCCTGGTAAAAAACTTGGGCACGCCACTGCATCAACAATGGTACCAGAGCACAAAGGATGAAGGACAGAGTCATCATCAGTACATAGGACGAGTGAGGTGGTTCTCATAAGCAGGGTTCATGGTCAAAAACAACTGACAAGAACTGGTCTTTTGGAATAAAACTTTACTTTGTTTTTCTTCAAAATGGATTAGATTGAGATTACAGGCATAAAGAGAAAGTACATTTTTGCTAAAATGACATTACTCAGGGCTGCAGGTTAATTATCTAAATTAACGTGCGAGTGTGCCTCTGCAGCAGACTGTTGAACTGTTCAGAGTCTACCCTACCTTCACCAAACAGTAGCTGGGTTTGGCTCCAGCATCCCCATGACCCCAAAAAGAGATTGGTTCAGAGGGCATAGGGATGGATTGGTGGATATCTTGTTGTTTTCTTTAAGGGTTTAAAATGTGTTAGATATAGCTGGATGTCACAAAAAATTTCAAACAAAAAAGGTAATTTCTGCAACTATTACAGATCAGGATAGTTGTTACTGTCTGCTTTATGTTCATGTGTGTACATGTTTTGATGCCGTTACAATAACTTACAGCTTTTGGACTTCTTAGGAAACCCGTGCATTATAGTTTGTAAACACGTTTTAAGTTCACGTTTAATTCTTGATTTAGGGCCAAATGTATGCACATTTAACGTATTCAAGAGGTGTAAAATTGAACAGAAAGGATATAGGATCTGGTGCAAAACTCAGAAAGTAGTGTCATCCTTAATCTGTTCTTTAGAGCAAAACTGAAACATATACATGCTGATATTCTGTAGAATATCAAAAGAAAACAGCCGCAGTGAAGTAAAGAGACAATACAGAATTTTCCGTGCACAATTGTAGCAAATTTTCATACGTTTGCCTTTTTAATAAAAAAAAAAGGGGAGGGTTAATTTGAGCAAAACAATTTCACTACATTTGTGCACGTTCAAATCACATGGTTGAACCACAAAGGGTGTGGCAGAACAAAACTTAAAAAGCAATACAATTTTGGCAATTGAGGCCAAATTTGAGCAAGTTTGAAGCTTAAAGCAGCTCCTATAATTCATGTGATGGAGAAGTAGCAAATGAAATGCCTCAAACTGATGTAACTGAGAAACATAATTTTTACTTTGATTGTATTTCCTTTTTAACAATAACGTACTTAATGCAGTACTGCTTCACGTCTCTCTGGAGTCACTTGGTTGCCATGAGAAAAACACTCTTCAGATGAAGTCTTCATTGGGGTTTTAAACATTTCTAGTCAACAGATTTACACCCGATCAGCTCGTCTTCAAGCTAATAAAGGTATTTGAATAGCATGGATGGCCCGGCCACGTGCACAGAGCCTGAAGCCCACAGGCTCGGATGAAATCACCACATATTGCATCCTAACCACAGATCCACCCCTCTCTCTCACAGACGCAGCCAGACATCGCAGCCTTACAGCCAGCACCCCCACAAAAGTGAAAATGAAGGTACTCACCTCCTGTGGTGGTAGATGATGGAGGAGAGAGGCAGAAGCGGAAAGGAGAGGGAAAAGATGCGAGATGACGCCATTCACACACCTTCTAGCAAATATCGTGAGTTCTTAATGAATCTCGGGGAAACTTGCGGCCTCGTGTTCAAGTTCTGGATGGCGTTTTTTTTTCTCTGAAAGTCGTGTTTTATCATCATCTCTGAGAGGCGGTGTGTCTTTTTCTGGGACGTGGGGGCGTGTGTGAAATGTGAGTGCGACCGAATGTGTTTCTGCTGGTTGTGTGATTCAAGAAAAGCAACAGAATAGTCGCTTTCTATCCGTGTGAGTGTGTATGTGTGTGAGTGCGGGATTTGGCTGGCCACACCAATACTGAGCTGTGTCTCACCCCTCCCACCAGGACTCCTGTCAGCAGGCCTAAAGCCACAAACCATTCCTTCTGGAAACAAAGCCACAAAATTACAACAACCACGTCTGTGTCTTCTGGGCCCTTTGCTTGGGCTTTGACTCATGTCCGTGTGTCCACTGAGACAAAGAATCAGCTATTTGAAGAACAACATAGCCATCAATGGCTCGCTTGACGATGGAAATCCTTATTTCATCCACTGCCCGGACAGTAAATCATTGCTCATGAAGGCCGAACACTTCTGGATTTTGGTGTAAAACCAGCTCTTTCTGATCAATCAAACCCAGTCTAGCGTTTTAGAAAACAATAAGAGCTTTGTCGGCAGGTTGTTGGAGCTAAAGCCTTCAGGCAGAAGCATCTTTGTTTGCTGGTTTAAAAAAATCATGCAAATGTTTATTTTATCCAATCAAGACATTAAAGATTGTGCCTGTGAAACATTTCTTCAAAACTCTGATGCTATGTACACACCGGGCATGTGTTCAAGAACCAGATGAACGCAGGTTCTTGAACGCTCTTTTAGCATATGGTGTTCCCACTGGACTGTTAGTACCTGATGCTATTACATAGTTGGAAGGGGCTAGCTGCAAATGTCAAAAATGTTGCTCCAGGTTTTTTCTTCCTCAGCTCTATTCCAATAAATTAAAGACTTGGTGTCATATAATTTCAGTCGGCCACAAACCGCAATGATTCCTTTCTACTCCATGATCACTTTTCAAACTTCTGTGAATTAAAAGGTACGTCATCCACACATGGCTACCAGATCCGAGTCCCTGATTGGTCAAAGTTCAACTGGTTTAACTTTTCATGTGCGTTCCCAGAGAGCGTTTTCTTTTTACGTAGAGCCCAAAAACAGACTTCAAAACTCGTGAAGCGGTAAGTGAACGAGAAAGTTTTGAACGCGTAAACGCGGAGGCTGGAAACCACGTTTACATAGACTTGAATTGGAAGTGGTAGCTTGAACGCACGATGCCAAAGGAAGGCGGACGTAACATCAGGGAAACTCTACCGGGGAAATAAGACAAAGAGAAGGAAGACCCCGTATTTGTAAAATTTAGACTTTATTGTTAAGATTTTGGTGAGTGCGTGACTCAGGTGACTCGGGGGTGGGTCCCCGTGCTGGGCCGCCTGGCGCCGTGGGAGGTCTGCTCTCCTGGCTGGGCTGGGCCTTGCTCTCTGCGCTTCCGTACCTCACTGCGCTCGGGTGTTGGGGGCCCGTGTGGCTGTCCTGCGGGTCCTGGTCTGGGTGCTTGGCC
This sequence comes from Adrianichthys oophorus, assembly GCA_036245035.1. NCBI lineage: Eukaryota > Metazoa > Chordata > Actinopteri > Beloniformes > Adrianichthyidae > Adrianichthys > Adrianichthys oophorus. The sequence continues at coordinate 5,415,321 of BSAI01000104.1, forward strand.
GGGCTGCCTGGCGGGCGGATCTCCTCCGTTGACCCCACAGTATGGGTGCGGGGGCGGGCCCTGGTCGGCGCTGCTGCCTCGGCGGGGGTCTTGGTGCGGGGATGTCTGGGAGCTCTCCCTCCTTTTTTTTTTTTTTCTTTTCTTTTCATTCCTTCATCCACTTCAGCTTAACATAACATTCACCTGAGCACAGGCGTCAGCTCACCTTTGCACCTTCAAATAGTGTGCGTGTCAGAAGGTAATTCTTTGCATGTGTTGGTTGGTATGCACAAGTGTGTGTGTGAACTGGATGTGGACAAGTTTGCAAACACTTTTGGAGCCGGCAGGTATGTTTGTAGCAGCTGAGTGTGTGGACAGGCCCCGCCCATTTTAGACCAACATTCACTATTTTAATGGGTATAGGCTCCAACATTTTGCTGCTTGTAGATTCGCAACTCTACTTTCCCTTTCCATTAGTCATCCTCTAAAATCTATTATCCACCCCCCTCTTTCCCCCTTTCTTTTTCCGTCCGGTCCAACAAAATTAATATTAATAAAGTTTTGTTTAAATTACAAAAGGGGCTTATACCAACATACAATTTGTGTTCCCAATGATTTATAACCCCAATTGTAAGAGTAAAATCTGTCTAATGCAATAGGCTTTCAGCTCATATCTGTCTGCTCAGCTGTTGGACAGGACAAGTTGAAAAAAAAAAAAAGAAAGTGATGTGAAAACTTTTCCAGTGAAAAGCATTACCTGTAGAGAAAGTCTTTACATTGCAATAAAATACATGAGTTTTATCTGACCGTCAACCAAGAAGAACATATTTAGAGCTGGTTTTGGGTAAAAAAAAAAAAACCTTCTTCACCTAGAAGACGCAAAATTACTGAAGTCATTTTAATGCAATTTTAGGAAAAAGAAAAAAGTTAAAATTCATAATTGAATGAAAATAAATCCTCTTTTCTCTTTAAATAAAATTAAATAATTGTTGATAATTTAGCAGCAGCTTTCCCTAGTTTCCAGATTCATTGCTACATGAGGCAATCTCCACCAACGATCATTTGACAGAAATCCTAATCGATATCAGTTTCCCACATGTGTGAAATCAGTTTTCATGAAGGCCATTCTAGAAAAACGTTTTATTGATTTATTAACAACTGTACATTTTTCAGTGCTTACAGCATTTGCTACATACTTTGGTGTGATTCAGAGGTGCGTTTTTCCTTTTTTTTTTTTACGTCTCTGTGTGGTAAATGCGACAGGATCAGGAGCACAGTGTACAATCCAGAATCATTTACTCTCAACTTGTTTTGCTGATTTAAAGTTTTGTTTACATTTGAGAACACATGCCTGCCTCTGTCCTCACCAACCTTTACGGGCAGCGAGCACTTCTGCTAAAAACACATGGATGTGTCCTTTTCGTCTGTGTCACGGACAAACATTTTCCAGGAATGTTGAGACACCGAGGGCACAGGGCCTCCCCATGCAGTCCAACTGGAAATCAATAGAGCCACATCCGTGCTAGTCAAGTTAGCAACGGTCGGTCGCCGATGCTTCTGCTGCCAGCTGAGGTCCAACGTTTCGACTGAGCTTTGACCAGCCCCTCCCATCTCCCACAATCAAACACAGTCAAACAAACAGGGAGAAGGAAAGCACAGACAGTCCAGGAAACTTGGGTAACTTGTAAGATTCATATATATTTATATACTCAATAAGTAAATTTACACCCATCTCTTTTTCTGAATCGCTTTGTTTTATTTGCCCATGTGATCCCACGGGGGTCCAGTCCATCTGAGGTGCTGCCAGAGTCAGGGAGCTCCGTGTTAAAAGCTAAAACACATTTCACAAGCAGTGTGACAAAAGGCCATTTTCAAATCTCCTCCAAATGTACAAGATTCCTGCTGCTCAGCCTGCAGAATGTGCTTTAAGAAGATGGTTCAGGTAAAATAGTTGAAAGTTCTAGTCTACGTTTTGGTCTTGCACTACAATACCATGGTCATGGAAGAGAGTGGACCAAAACTATCATCACAAGTACAGCCAGGACATGAAAATATATATATATATTTTATATAATATGTATAAAATGTCTTTTTTAATCCCATATGTACATGTTTGCAAAGATTATCTGAGGAATGAACTTCTCAGATGAAGCTCCACTTCACCAGATTACATCCAGATAATCTCAGAGGAAGGATAAAAAAAACAAGCATCGAAGAACTTGGAGGGAAAAAAAAGTGCAACCCAAGAAGAAAGGGTTTACAAAAAAAAAAAAAAAGAAAAGAAAAATAAATTCACTTTGTTCCAGTAAAAGCATCTTCGGGTCGGCAACATCCATGAATTCCACAAGTAATCATTTGAAAATTACGCAGTTTCTCGCAATCCATAGATTTCCTGGTTTGGTCAGTAAGAAAAGTAAAAATCGCATCAGTAGAAGTGCCAAAGCAGAGCGCCACCCTCGTCAGGCTAGTAGATAACCTCGTAGACGGTGGCCTTCTTGTCCCCAGATCCTGTTACGATGTATTTGTCGTCTGCTGAGATGTCGCAGCTCAAGACAGAGGACGACTCCTTTGACTGTGGACACAAATGTTCAAAAGTCACATTCTCGCTCTTTTAATAAATCCACTTTTTTCCGTATCTCCCCACCAGGGGCGGAGCTACAGGGGGGCTAAAGGGGACAGCTGATCCTCTTCTCCATTAGAATCATGTTAAAAACAACATATCTAAGGCTAAAAGAACTGCTGTTTTATTCATATTCTTATGTCAAATTCAATCCATTCAAGCTAATTTTATCACATTCAAATTAGTCACAACTAAGATGAAATCCTATATTTATACTATACTTAAACACTGTATTTAAACACTACATTTAATCTTTTTACACAAAAGGTGTAGCGCCAGTGTTGACATTATTTCAACTACCGTAACTCTTCAATGGCTTATGCAAGTAACGGAAATCCAGACGGATTCTGAAGGCAAGAAAACCAGCCTTACACTGATACGCAACACTTTACAGCAGTGAAGTATTTATGAAATCGACAAATCAGTTCGTTCTGTCGCAGAGAAAGGCGTCTTTGCGCCGTTATGAAACACGTTACGTTAGTACTGTGATGTTGACATATCGGTGAAAAATAGACTTCAAAAGCTGCTTTTATCTGCGTTATCAGCTGATTTAGTGAACGGTTGAGGAGTCAAAGAGGTCAAAGAACGTGTGTTATTTAGATGTCACCGAGTTAAAAGGAAAAATGTGCGATCAGCAGCAGTTTCTGGTAAAATAAAACCAACTATTTGGTTTTTTTTTTTATTCAAAGGTTGCCTTCTTTTAGTTCTCATCTTCCTGCAATTATTAAAACAATTTGTTGATTGGGAAGAATCCCAATTAATAATATTTCTGTCTTTAGCACTAAACTGATCATAAGGGATTGTCAAACGTACATGTTTTCAAACAGTGTCTGACAGGAACAGCAGAGAAAATTCAAATGAAAAATGTTCTAAATTAGACCTCACTTTGTAGGAATCTGGTTTGCTCCACGCTGTTTTAGAAACAGTATTTTCAACAGAACAAGTTTGAGTTTTTTCAACCCTGCAATTTTGTAATTTTTTGTTGTTTGTGTCCAGCTGAATCAAAAGGGACCCTGCGGAGAACACTTGTTGAACTTATGTTAGTTCTCTTCTTCACACTGAGCTCGTGGCGTGAAAACCCTCCAAAAACAGGCTTTATCCAACAATCCTTTCATTAGCAGGGAAAACATTGGTGTTTGTCTGAAAAGGTTTAATTTGAACACTCTTTTAAAACTGCATTGAAAATTGAAAATGTTTGATCCTAACTCTTATGTTTCCACTCCAGTTTGACTACACCTGAGCTTACTCCAAACCGCTAATGACAGTTTTAGCCCAATATTTGGACTTTAAAAGATGTTTTTTCTTGTTAGTTACCTGAAATATGCTGGCCCCATAAGGAGTCCTCCAAGCGTTCAGCAGGTTGTCCTTCCCTGTGCTCACAAACCATTTGCCTGCAGAAGCGCAACACACACCTCAGTTTACTGCTCATAAAACACAGACTATATCAGGCATGAGGCAAAGTGTCATTTGAATGAAGTCGTTCTGTAGTGAAAAGATGAGTGTGGACTGTCAAACTAAACTAAACAAAACATCATAATCTGAGAATTCCTGCATAAAGGGAAGCATTGATACAAACAAGCCAGCTTCCATCAGACACGCTGATCTGTTTTTTTTTCTTACACCTCTCAGCATGTAGGCAACAATGAAATGTATTTCCGCACTATAAGGTGCACTCAAAAAACAACAGTGCGCCTTAAAATCTGGAGCGCTCTATAGGCTACAAGGATTCATTCTGGTTGCGTTTACTGATGTTGAAAGAAGTGCACGGCCAAAATCGCTTCACTAGCTCTGTCAAAATGTCAGTCTGGTTTTTTACGAGTTGTGAACAAGGTTGGATATTCTGTAAATACGCTAATATGGCCAACATGTAGCGACATCAAACTGTGTTGTTATTTTTATGTTTTGCTGACAAGGTTAGGAATTAGCGCAGTCACGGTAATGTTTGTTGTAGGGGTATCGTCTGCGTTTTACCTGTTCAATACAAGGTTGAGAGTCACAGATATTATTAATACGCTAACACGGCTAACATCTGTACACGTAACCAAAAAGGTTAGGAGTTCCAGTCACAGTAATGTTTCTTTAAGCTGCATCAGTCTGGTCTTTTGCAAAGTTACAGGTGTTGTTTATAAGCTAACCTGGCTAATGCTTCTAAGGTGGCTAACGTGTAGCGTGTTACAAAACAGGTTCTAGAATCACTGTGAACCCAGTTAATGAAGTCTTACCGACTCACAGACTTATCTCTGACTTTTTTGTCTCGCTTAATGCGCCTAACAATTTGGTGTGCCTTTTTTCTGACAGAAGTTTAAAAAAAAATAGACCATTTAGTGACAAAGCGCCCTAAAGTGCAGTAAATACAGAAATACATATTGTAAAATATATGTTTTTTTTACTTTTTATGGTGAAAAAGTGAATGGAACCAAGCTTCAATTTTTTGAATCAAGATGCAAACAAACCTAAGATAAACAAATTAACACACTTGAAAGGTTTGTAAGCCAAAAACAACCATATTTAGACTAAATGTTCAGATCAATAAAATCATGGTAATCTGTGTAGGCGGGAGCTTGGGGTTGTTTTAGCAACTGCAAGATTTGGCGAAACAACCCCAAATATTTAAAAGCCTAAAGCTGCGTCACATCTACCAACCAGGAACTCATCTTTGAACGTGACGCGTGACTTGATCAGCTACGCCAATCCCGGGAAGCTGGCGGGCAGAGACAGGAGAGGCACCAGGGAGGCAGCCTGACCCCGGGTCTCCTAAACTTTGTTATATTATTCTTATTTTCACAGAGACAATAATAAAGAAAAACGTCTTCTAATTTTAGACTGGGTAAGAGTTTTTCCTCACCGAGAAGGAGGGTCTAAGCACATGGATGCCAGTTTAGCTTAATCTGTTTAGTTTAGCAACCAACTATTTTTTAGATTTATGACTGACTTGATGTTCTTTGCATAAATACTGATGTGAAGCCCATTGGGACAGCTATGGCTGTGATTTTAGGCTATATAAGTAAAACTCAGTTGAATTGAAAATTAGATATACACAAACACCACTCCATGTAGCAATCATGGAGAGGTTTTTTTTGGACAGGTGGCGAGCAGCAAATCGGAGCTGGAGAGGCAGCTGCACAGGCAGCGTAAGAGAAGGCTTCCAGTAGGGGTAGAGTCAGAGCAGGCAGCTTGTCATGGACTCTCAACAGCTCCTCTTCAACAAATTACTGTTTGTTTTCCAGCCACACTTCAACATCTCTTTCTTCTGACTTTCACAGTTGACACAGTTAAAAGTGAAATCTGTTGACAAGACAATAAATTTCAACCTAGTATCAAATAGCATCATATGAATATGCGTTCCTGTTCCTTTCCTTCTTGGAAGTGTCATTTTTATCAAAAAATGATTTAACGTTCCTTACAGTCACTTAGAAACCTCTAAGCTACTCCAGAGAAAGAATCCTGGAGGCGCCCCCGAGTCTACGCTCTCGAGTCTGCGCCCCCCGACCCGAGTCTGTGCCCCCGAGTCTGCGCCCCCGAGTCTGCACCCTTGCACCTTACATTAATTGTGGGACCCTCATTTACATTATTTTAAAAGGTTTTTAATTCTTTGTAACTTTCACTAAAATGACACGTTTTACTATTTTAAAATAATTTGTCTTAAATGTTTTCAAGTGTTGACTGTGTGACGTAATGTAGCCACACCTGCCAGCACCGTTCTTCTGAAAACGGAGGAAGCAACATTGGAACTCTGTGCGGTTTCTTACCACAGTAGGCAAACTTGAGTGAGAGGACGCAGCTTTCATGCAGATGCAGCTGGTACTTGTCAGGCTTGGTGTGGTGAAGCACCTCCACATTGCTGCTCTCCATTCCCACGGCCAGCCATTCTCCAGTGGGACAGTAGCCCAGTGAGAAGATCTGTAACAAGAACAGGACAGGTTGAATGGACGGCTTTCCTTCTGTATTTGTCTGGCTAGAATGTGAGAGCTGTGCATCCCAGAACTGCAGCATTGGTCTACCTGTGAGGTAAAGTCATGTTGCTGGAGCTGCCGGCCCTCCCTCAGATCCCAGGACCGGACCGTATTGTCGAGTCCTCCGGTCCACAGCTTGGTCCCGTCATGGGAAATATCAATGCAGCTGGCTCCATCTGTGTGGCCCTGAAACTGCCTAAATACAAAAACACCAACTCCACTTATTAGGGCAGGAACGAACACCGCAATATTATAAAATTAATAATCGCAAAGGTTATTTGATCCAATTACCGGCCACAGTGTTAAAAATACTTCCATTAAAGGAAATACTGACCTAACAAGTGTCTGGTTATGGAGGTCCCACACGGCGATGTTTCCATCAGAGCAGCAGGAGAAGCAGACTTTGGCGTCGGGGCTGATGGCCAGCGCGTAACAGGCCGGAGCAGAGGATGTGAGCTCGGCCTTTATGCGTGGTGTCTGCGAGGCCAAGTCCCAGATGGTCAGTGTGCTGGCCTCACCACCAACAATCAGGGTGCGGCCATCAGGCAACAGCTTGCAGGAGCGGATGTAATTGTCTCGATTCTGCAGCAGCAAAGACAAAACAATCGTCACTTCGTTTGTAGTGTTAATTTAAAACAACTTCATACAAAAAGGATTGAAGCATCTTCAAAAATAGCTGCTCAGCTGAAGATAGTTGAGAAATTTGTTTATTAGTTTCTTTGTCTTTGACATGGGAAGCTTTTAAGTTGACTTTCCACATTAATGAACGTCAGCACGAAACGAGAGATGCAAGAACTGCAGAAAAAGACTAATCGACAGCAATGTGGAAGCTGCTGGTCGAATGAAAACTGCACCCTTATGGCTTTATAAGAATGAATTGTTCTCTGGATACACCTTAGAGATGAGGGTGGCCATTTAAGACAAACTGCATGAAGCCAAAGCATCAAAATGAAAAACAGGAGATGGCTGGGAAGAAGTATTAAAGCGGGGAATGGCAGACAGGATTGGCCAATTTGATCTTAGTTACTCAGCAGGATTCTTTCCCACCAAGGGTTAAACCAGCCCAGCAGTGAGACACTTCCTGAAACCTCCACACATCTAGAACTTCAGAAACACGACCGTTTCTTCCACGCTTTTGCATTTATGAGTCTTGTAATTATGTCTTGTAAACAACAACAAATGCAAAATGAATTACCAAGCAGTCAAGCTGGGACACCGGGCTCTTGTTGCCTGGTTGGCTGATGTCCCAAATCTTGACACAACCTTTGCCGCCGGTGTAGACGTGACGGGTGGGATTACTGATGGTGACGGCACACACTACTTCCCCGTGGCTCAGAGTGTTGATCTGGCGAGCGTGGCGTGGGATCCCCGGCCCTATCAGGGCATCTGGGGGGAAGGGCACGGGCTGCATCTGACCGTCCGCGCTGACGTGAAAGGAATAAGCTCTGCGGATGACAGAGGGTCTGTGTGACCCAGGGTGCCCGGAAATGCTGGGAAGAAAACTGACCTGAAGAAAAAATTAAATACAAACACTCACGGTTTTCCACCAGAGATGGAAGTGAGGCCTGCAGGCAGGCCAGGGGCTCTCATGTGGGGATGAGGGTCAAACCCTGCCTGGGGGAAAGATAACAGGAAACTGGTTAGAATGTTTGAGTGTTCATGAAAGATCAGGTGCTCAAATCCATCCATGTAAATCCCTGGAGAACTGGAGACATCATTCACTGTTCATGCAATAAAACCTGGGCTAATGCTAAGGCTAAAGGTCAAAGCATTCAACAAACATGACAAAGCGCTTTACACTTATCTGAGCCATCTTTGTACTCAAGTATGGAAAAATGTTTGGGTAGTTACAATCGGAGAGCGTCCGTATGCAGCAGCGGCAGCAGCGCTTATCTGAGGAGAAATGAGACCCGGGTAGACTCCAGGGCTGGTCAGGGACCCGTTCATCTCATGAGGACCCATCATGGCAAACGGACTAGCGTACGACAGAGGTGTGCGCAGGGCAGGGGCAGCTAAAAGCAGATAAAAAGCTTCATGACTTTCGGAAACATTTCACTGTTTTTGCAGGCGTGAGTAATTGTTATTTCTTCTGAATAAGAAATAACAATTCTCAAAGCCTGGGTTGTAATAAAACCATAGCAGAATCTTAAAGTGTGTTAATGCTTTGTTTTCAAAAAGTAAGAGTCTTACTTAATGCTTCCATGCCAGGTGGTTTTCCCATGGTTAGGGGGCGCAGTCCTGGAGTGGTGCTGGTCCCTGGTGTAGGGACCTCGTTCCTCGGTGTAGGCGTGTTGGATTTCAGGCTTGGTGTGGACGATTTCTCATTCTGCAACACAGGCTCTGTTTAGCTTCAGGGGGTCTTACTCAAAGTTGCATGTTTACTTGTAATCTGCACTTCTCTCTAACGTACTCAGACACCAACACACCACATCAATAGCAGAGTTCAAAACCTCGCCTTCAGTCAAAAGTCCCCCCGGACAGGCAGGCAACTCGAGTTATTTCACTCCAACGCGAAGGCTTCATTATAGAAATAGTGAGCGTTAGTGGGCGGGGGCATAAACCTTCGCAGGCAGACTTGTCAGTGGTGGATTTAGAGACGAAACAGTGAGAAAGACGACGCCTCAAACACATCGATGTTTTGATCTTTTCACTGAGCCAGCTCACTGATGCACTAATGAAAGAAGCCTGGTGTCATTGCGGGTGAAGGGATGTGGATCATCTTGATCCTCTGTGAAACGGTTTATGTAAAACTCAGGTTCAGCCTGGTAAGTTAGAGCTGAAAGGAGACGCGGGACAGAGGAAGAGCGGAAGAGATGAAGGAAAAGAGACAGCCGTTCTCTCACTGCAGTTATTTACAGCCACAGGGCAACGCAGAAATGACCATTTATTGAGAAAGCCATAAAGAAGATTGAGAGGACTGAGCCTCAGGGTTTGATTTCCTAAGAGTGCATCCACCCCCTGCCCCCTTAAGCCCTGAGTAGCAGCCAAATGCTAAACCAGGGTATTATTTCACACAGACACCCACTTCACTTGAGAAATGCCCTTTAGACTGTCAGTTCAGACTTCATCCCCTCCACCGTGACCTCCTGATTGCATCCCCTCACTTTAGTCTTGCACTGCATCAACCCCCCCACTGTTCGCTCACATGGGCGTGGTCTTTCGCCTTGGAGGACGGTGTGCTGCCAGAGGAGGCAACAGACGCGGGGCTGTTGGGGGCAGCGTCCTTCTTCAGCACTCGCGACTTATCCAGGCCGTTTTCTGGGGGCGAGTGAGCGGGGCTCACCCGAGGGGTTGCTGGATCCTGCAGAGTTAAGCAAGACAGACGGGGAGCAAGACTGAGCAAACAGACTGGAGGAAAGCCACTGGCATGTATGTGTAGGTCAAACAAGCCTGGGCCTCATGCGCAAACACAGATAAATATCCTGCTGTATGCTCATACCCCCCTCCTCCTCTCACACATGCACACACACTTTCCATTCACCTGTCACACCCTTTTCTCTTTGTGTTCTTTGTCTTGCATTCTACATAGATGGCAAAAGAAATACAGCGAGTAAACACACACTCAAAGCACACAACCAATATTATGACAGACTTTTTGTCAACACTGTGAAAGGTGTCAAAGCCTCCACACACAAAGCAAGAGCCCTGTCTGGTTTCCTGTGCTGCCATCACACTGAAGGATGTGGAAATGCTCCTTCAAACAGGGCCTCACCTCATTAGAAACATCCACCACCAAGTCATCGCTTTTGTCTCCGTCGCTGTCCTGCAACAGAAAGTCCGATTGGAAACGGTCAGCCCGGTTTCCGAACCATCCAGAAGAAATAGATTCAAGAGCAAAACAGTCACCTGTATGAATACATCGATTCTTCCAGTGATCAGTGATTGTTACGTTTAACACCGGAGCAACATCTAAATAACAACCTCTTTGACATACTGTAACTCTTCAACCGTTTACGTGATCAACGTGAATCGGCTGATTCTGACGCAGAGAAAAGCGGCTTTTCATATCGACTTTGCATCGTTATGTAACAATACTATCGTAAAGCGTTGCATAATGGCGCAAAAATGATTTTTCTCTGTGACAGAATCCGCTGATTTAAGTCATTGTTGATTTACTATTGACAATTGTTGCTCATTAGTGCAAAGGCTGCATTTCTCAGCTTCAGAATACGCTGGAGTTATGTATGTATTTACATCAATGGTTGAAGAGTTCCAGTAGTCAAAATAAATAAACGCTGGTGCTAAAGGGTTATTCAGAAGTACTTGAACTGATGCAGCTCATTTTAGAAGTTTTTGAGAACTTTTTTTGTACTTAAATTTCCTGCTGGTTTATAAAGAAATTGCAGGTAGTACTTCATGATCAGTGCATTAACCTACTGCATGTTCCAGAAATACAGACAGACAGTCGTTTCAGTCTTTTCATCAATTGTTTTACAGTGTTCCCTTGCTATATTGTGGTTCACCTTTCGCGATCTTTGTGTTTAGCAGATTTTTTTTTTCAGTGCAATTTTGCGTGCTTTGTGTTTACACTTTGACCTGCGTCCTGATTGGCTGTGGACCTCATCAATCAATCACCTCTGTGCCGTGTCTCCGGTACAGAATGCAATCGATTTGGCAGAGTTTCATAAATCTTTGATTGTGATCAGATCTTTGTTTTAATTTTATGATACTGGACTTATTTGTCAATGAAGGTCTGAACTTTGAGATTTAAACTGGAGAAAAAACATTCATGAAAACATTCATGTATGTCTGAGAAAAGTGTATAGTGAAGGGTTTGACAGCCTTTCAACATCTGCAATCCTACTTTGTGGATTTTACCCAGGTGAGATATTTTTAGAATGTAATCCCTGGGGATAAACGAAGGAACTCTATTTATTTATTTTTCTCAGAGTCAAGTCTTTTTGTCTAAAAAAAAATAAAAATCAACATTTGGGGGGGATTATTTTTAAAGTTGTATCCAAACAAACTTAAGACGAGTTCAAAGCAAAATGACTCACATATCTGCTCATGCTGTCCTTATCATCGACTTTGCGTTTCTTGGAGTCCAGGCCGTAGTCTGAAGAGCTGCGGTGCTTCTCGCTCGCTGCCCGCAGGCTGTCTGATGGCGACACCGAGTTATTCTGCCGGGAACAGCACACACGTCACATCAGGCTGCAGCGAACAGTTAGCTTAGCAGCATCAAAAATGAAAACACATCGGAGGCACAAATGCAGGTTTGTTCTGCTTCAGCTTTACTCTACTGCTGAACAATGACAATTGCTGCTTTGGTTAACTTTTGGAATGGGCACATTTTACTTTTACATTTTATCGAGCAACAAACTGAAATTTGCGCGAAATAAATCTGCTTCCTGAACGGAAAGCTGCGTAATAGACTGCAGGATGTACATGGCAAACCTTTGGGACACCAGAGAAAAACAAATGATAAAATAATACATCAAAATAAACTAAGAATAAAACACAAGCAGAGCTTTCAGAGATTGTTCTGTGATAGTTTCTGTAGTCAGAACAGAAATACTGACTGTCAAAGTTGAAACATTAGGAAATCCTGGAGGACTGATTCTGCACAGCAGAGGAGGAAGTTTTGGACATTGAGCCCTGCGGCAGTTGCCAAAGCAGCAACACAGCAAAGGAAGCATGTGAGGCAGCAAAGCAAAACCACAAACCCACAGAAACACTGGAGGACAAGGCATTAACTGCTGTGGAGATTCGCACAACAGTGGAACCAAAGGAAACATGAAACGTTTGCACACTTAAAGACTGTTGAGGCAAATCAACTCCAGGCTAAATTGACCATTCAATAAAAAAAATAAAAACTTAAAAAAGTTTGAACAGTTGCCCGGGACAAGAAAAACAACATCTAAAAACCGCTTGATTAGCGTGAAACCCATGACTTTGTGTGGTTTCAAGGCAAAGAAAACTGATTTAAAAAATGATCAGCAGCACAGAAAAAGCAGAAACTGATACAAGAGCAATGTCAGGAGGAACGGAAAGAGGTTTAGTCAGCTGAGTAAAGCAGTTTGGCAAAATGTAGGGCGTGGGGGGGGGCAAGAGAGCAAAAAAGGAAAGAAACTTGGCTCAATGAGATCGAGCAGAGCCGAGAGGCGACGACTTCTTTACTCCATGCTGAGAATGCCCAGCCAGCCTGCAAACACAGATTCTGCAGCCTGACGAGGCGAGGTGGCGCTGTCAATCAGACTGAGATCCAAACGGTTGGCAGCCAAGGTGAGCACACCTCGGGGCCAGCCCACATTCCAAGCAGCTCAACAAATCCCTGATTTTATTAGCACTAGAGATGAGTGGTGAGAGAAAGCAGAAAGAGGGCCGACACCTGAGCTGAAAATGACAGGAAACGAAAGATGAGCTGAAAATAAATGGAAACTGCTGGGGGGAAAAAAAATGGAAGATCGAAGCCAAGTTGAGTGAAAAGTGATTGTTCAACTGTGGCTGTTGGCAAAATATTATAGCCTCCTGTACAAAGAGCCCCTTCCTTGGTCACCAAGTAAAGAGTCAGCCTTTTCCTCGCTGAGGCTAACCAACAGCTTTGTAGCTCTACCTCAGGCCAGAACACAGATTTGTTCAGCTACTGTTGCAGAAAAGAAAGCTACAGAGAGTTTTAGTTTGGCTTAGTGTGAAGATGTTGTCTGAAAGACAAAAATCTTCTACAGTCTGTTTGTATCGGAGCCTAAGACCTTTCAAGGACTGTTTAGTCTCAGTAACCCTGCACCTCCTCTCCACCAGACTGAAGAAAAAAACATGGCCAGGAAGACGGTGTGTGTGCGCTGAAGAAGAGTGGGAGGAGGGTGGCAAGGAGATCAGGTGAGGTGGTGCTGGCAGCCGCTCGTCACCACATGAGAAGGGCGGAGAATCTAGATTCCTTTCTGACATGAGTGAGCCCATTCAGGATGGTCACTCAGTGGGAACTTAATCTGTTGGAGCAGATTCAACAGAGCGTTGCGCTCTAGCTAACAGAGAGCTTTGAGCCAGTCCAATAAACAAAGACTTTAACATGAGAAGAAGAGAACGCATGAGGAGGGCAGAGGAGGAGACGGTGGAAATGGGTAAACGACTAAGACAAGGAGGCAGAGCCGTAAATAAAAATCTCTAAAGAGAAAGGATAAGGTTAATAAAGTGAGATGACATTTACATTTTCAGGGAAGGAGACTCAAAGTCATTTCTAATTGTCTTTGAATTACAGGAGGTAGCAGACTAATAATCCTCGTCCAGCGGCTGGAGTCATTTTCCACCTGGATTAGATGCTGCTGACTTATTTGGCCAGAACTCATTTGCTTTCAGTCATCTTATACCCCCGTGAGTACAAAAACCTCTGTGTTCTTACACAGAGAGCATGGATCTCTTTTGAACAGTGGGCTTAAGCTTATGTAAAGTACACCTAATCAGCAAACACAGTGAGCCAAAAATGGGCAAAGTCGAGAAACATGGAGAAGATGGAGGGTTGTAGAGTCAACATACCGTGCCGGTCTCGCGTTCTTTTAGAGGGATAACCAGAGGCGAGTGAAAGGATGAGGGACCAGGAGAGAGGAAAGTAAAACACAAATTAGTATGGGAGTATCAAAGACTGTACATTATTACAGCAAATGTCTTTATTCCTCTGGAAATGATCACTATATGGCACACTTAAAATCCCCTTTTTTTTTTTAAATCAAAAAACAACAGCGCACCTTATAATCTGGAGCACCTTATAAATAGATTATTGTCAAGGTGATTTTGAGAGGTATAATCAGCCTGCTTTTACTGCATAATGCAAACAATGTTAGATGCTATTGTGAATATGCTAACGTGTAACGGTGATCAGACTGTTTTTTTATGCCTGTTGCTAATAAGCGTAGTCACAGTAACATTTGTTTTCGCGGTATCAGTCTGTTTTTTAGATTTGGCAAACAAGGTTGGAGTTACTGTTGTTAACAGGCTAATGCAGCTAACGTGTAGCGAAGTCAGACAATGTTTTTTTTCTATTACTAAAAAAGCTGAGAGTTAGAGTCGTCACATTAATGTTTGTTTTAACACCATCAGTCTGTTTTTTTTTACATGTTGCAAAAAAAGTTGTATTGTGAAGATGCTAATGTGGCTAATGGGTAGCGGTGTCAGAGTTTTTTTTACATGGTACTAACAAAGTTGGGAGCTAGCATAGCCACAGTACTGCTTTAGCAGTATCAGTCTGTCTTAACTCGTTATAAACAAGGTTGGGAGTTACAGGTGTTGTGAATGCGCTAACGAGCTAACGCTTATAACGTGGCTAATGAGTAGCTGGTTACCAACAAGCTCTAGGAATACTGTTAACGCAGTTAAGAAAGCCTGCCTAACTGATGGACTTATCTCTGAAACTTTTATCTTGCGTAATGCGCCTTATAGTTCATTGCACCTTCTACATGACACAAGTTGAAAAATAGACTATTTAGTGACAGTGCACCTTATAAACCGGTGCGCCCTATAGTGCGGAAAATACGTTTTTATCAGTGTTGGAAATTCCATCAACTGTGTGGGTTAAGTGACTTGCAGTGCTCCTCACCTCTGTGCTCCAGGTCATGGTGGTTCTTCTCATCTTTTACAGGCAAGTGAGCCTGGCTGCCGAGAGCACCCAGAGCGAGCAAGCCTGAGCCGGCGCCTGTCACAGGAGGGAGACCAGGCGGCTGCAGGCCTGAGGGATGAGGAGGCAGCTGGACCGGGGGGCCATGGGCAGCGTGGGACAGGTGCTGCGCCTGAAGCTGTTGCTGCTGGAGACAAAACAGACAACAAGTGGGTCGGCTGGGAAAATATTCCATGACTGACCACACTTTACTATTCCCAGAGGCAAGGCATAAATATGGAGGAGGCAATCATGTATGACTCTTTTTTAATCAATCTAACATAAAAACCATCATCTATAGCTTAAAAAAGGCAGAATACAAATGCAAGACAACTGCGTTTCAGTCATCTCTACACTCTGCTTCATTAGCATTAATCTATGCAGAGCTGTCATGTAAAAATGTTTACATTTGAACATTTAGCAGACAGCCCTTATCCAAAGAGGTTTACAGTTTTTAATATAAATGAGAGACATTTGAGGATAGATGGATTACTGCCACACTTCAGCATGTGACGACCTCACTGCTGGCCCATTTATTTTCTTAAAATTGTACTCATAGAACAAAATAAAAATAAAAAAAAACATTTACTCAGAGGTGGGGTTCTGTCACATTCTGCCAAACTGCAGAATGGATTCAGTTTTATGCCCAATTCTGTTCAACTTCTACTTCAAAACAACTGTATTAAGTATTAGTTATTTTATTACATTTCCATTCTTTAAACTAATTTGTTGGATTATGAAAAACCTCTTGACCACTGAATTCATTTAAAACTGATGGTTTTGCTTTCAAATCGATGCTAACCAAAGGTAAGTTTGGGGCAGAAATGTTTTAATGCATACTTGCATCAATAGGCATGAAGCGGTTACGATGAAAAAAGAGAAACTCTAATGAATGCAATTATTGTAAACTAACAGAGCAACTTCTTTTTGTCTGAAACTACAGCCAAGACTAATGGATTTGATCAAACAATATTGTATTTTTGGGTGGATTTAATTGCACCTGGGCAATCAAAACCTGTTGTTAACAACATGATTTTTCTTTAAAAGCTCTATTCTGATTTAAGAAACACTTGGTGTCATATAATTCCGGCTGGGCACAAACCACAATTGTTAAACGGTTGGTAATTCAGTGTTTTGAAAAGGACGCCATCCATATGTCACTACCAAATCCAGATCCCTGGTCAAAGTTTAACCTGGTTTAAACTATAAATGTGCGTTCAATGGCCATGCATTTTGTACACAGAGCCTGAAAACAGTCGTAAAAACTTGTGTAGCAATGCATGAATGCAAGAGTTTTGAACTCAAACTCCCGGACCCCAGATAACGCATATTTACATGAACTTTTCATTGGAAGTGGTCACTTGAACATGCGTTTCTGAGCCCACTGTGAACATAGTTAAACAATTTTTTCAACCAAGTCCCAACAGTAGCACTCTTTGTTCTTTTAGAAGACCTTCACTTTGTGACATCACTTGCTGCAAACAGTCATCTTTCTTATCTTATCTTTACAGTACAGAACCATCTACGATCTACTATAATCGACACAGCAAACAGCAGTGGGAGAACATTTCAAATTAAACCAAATACAAATCGATGTTTACACTTCAAAACCTCCAATCATCTTAACACTATAGAAACCCAAGCGTAGATGCTAAATACAGCTCAGCCCGGACGATGGAAACGCACATAACCCTCCGATACGTCTGTGAGGCAGCCAGAGCCGGGAGAGCAGATAGACAGGAGTTAAATAGCCACTCAGGAAAGAGGGAAGCAAGTGCTTTAAAACAAGGTTAAATAACACTTAGCACATCCATCAACTGCCTCTCAAAAAAAAAAAAAACATGACTGCTATTCAGGCTCCTAGATAGGACTCCAATACGCTCATCCATACAGTCATTACAGAAAATGGAGACACTAGATGCGGGTATATCTAGCGGCTAACCACATTTAAAAGCTTATTAAGCAGCTGGTCATTATTCAGTCAGCTCATTATGTCAGACTGGACCTGAACTTATCTGATGGATAGAAACGACTGAGGGTCAGCATTGTTAATCGATATTGCGCTGGCGTATTGAGCAGCTTTTGTTGTGGAAAAAAGGAAAAGCGAGCAAAAAAGAGAGAGAAATGGAGGAGGCAGCCAAAATAAGATGAGGAGGGAGTGAAGCACAAGCACAAAAAACAACAGAAGAACGGCAGAGAGTGGGCAAAGGACCGAGGCAGGGACGTCCCTATTGAGGGTGCCTAATGAGGAAAAGCGTGCAGGGATCATTATCAAGGAGCCTCATTAGCGAGCTATGGCTGGGGAGAGGACAGACGAGAGGAGGGAGTCATGAGAGAAGGGAGGGGGAAAAAAAAAAAAAGAGCCAGAAAATAAATTGCTTCCAATTCAATATTCATGGATAAAGAGCTAGCTTTCTTTCACACTTATCTTTTTCATTATGTGTAAAAGCCGCAGCAGCTCAGACAACTTCCACAGGAAACAGGCAATTAAAGTTAACTAGGCGAAGCTGACTCCCTGCAGAACAGTACTGTCAGGTGGAACAAGCATCAACAGAACCAGCACAAACTAGCTGGCAGACTGGCTTAATAAGTCTGGCAATAATCTCCACGTTACCCAATCTGCCTCACAACATCTTCTGCAGTTTGTCGTGCTTCCTTCTGACATCTTGTTTCTTATCAGGAAAAGTAAAGACGAGGTTCAGACAAATCTGTGTTGCTTCACTCAGACGGATGACATCGCAAGCTGCCATTGAAACTGAAACATGTGCATGTGTTTTGTCTTAGAAAGACATCTTTCTTTACAGATGTAGAATAAGCTATGTCCAAAACAGTCTATGAGCACAAAAAGGCCTGATCAGGTGGCAGCTGCAGGTTTACATGACAGATTTAGCCAGTAAGAAGACCAAAGCTACATCTGATCACTGATCCATTGAAGAAACTGACTGATTCAGCCAAGAAAATACGGATGTAATGATTCATTTTAATGATTTGATTCTTTGGTTGATGATATAATTCATTGTACCAAAGACTAAATATAGCTCCTTTATTTCAGCTTGTTTTTAACACTCAGACACCATAATCAACACTTGGTCATCATACTAAAAAGTGTCACAACATAGTCAATTGTTGGTTTATTTTTGAACGATCTGAGTCGATCCAATTCACTGACCTAAAGTTGATCCAGGACATCTTTGGCCAAAAAAAAAAAAAAAAAAAAAAAAAAAATCAACAAACTTGCTTCAGACAGATCGATCGGGTTGAATCATGGAAATACATAAACTGGTTCATCTATTAAGTCGATTAATCGTTACACCCCGACAAGAAAACCCTTCTAAATGTAAACATCTGAATGTAGGATCCAGAAATCACTTGATGGTCTGTTAGAACCGCAGCAAATACTGGCTTCATAATGCAGGCGTGAGTATCCACATAGAACACACAAAGAGAAGGTCATTGTGGTACGCAAATAAGCCAGTGTGATTTACTAAACACACAAAACTAGATGGTAAAGTTCAACTCTGCACGCTACAGATTAACACGATCAATGATTACAAGAGCACACCCTGTAGCTAACGAGTGATGAAATGATGAAAATGTCGTAGAATGAGGCAGCTCCAACAAAAACACCAAAGAGATAAAAAGTCCAAGTCTTAGCTTTTCAGTTACAGACTATAAAAAGTGCTTTTAGGTTCAACTTTCTACTCTCATTCACATTTCAACTCAATTAAAGCGTACTCAAAAGCATTTAACCAGGGACTGTCGCACCTTCTGCAACTTATCAAAGGATCTGTAAATGAGCCAGAGTTTTAGAAGCATTCAGGCTTAGGGTGCTTAAATAAAAGACGCAAACTAATTGGAGGCTTTTGCAGCTAGGAAAATAAAAGCAAATTATTTGAAAGCCTAGATAGATGCAAAAATGTTCAATATTTAAAAAAAATAATGCCGTATGAGAAGCATCGCTGCAGAACACAAAGGTTTTCAGTGGACAGATCAATAAGAAAAACGTACATCTCTATGAGAAGTGAAAAATCAAAGACTGATTAAAAGACCTAAAAACAATGTATAATGGAGATATGATGCAATTTGTTTGGAAACTGGTAACCTTTTGTAAAACAAAAGACTTATCTGACAGATTTTAAAGCTCTTAAAAATAAACAATTTGCTGTTTTTCTTTGGTTTTACGCATCAACAATGCAATAAAAACACATCAAACAAAGCATCTGATGAATGACATGACTTGACACGAGCAGCTATGGTAACCTTGCGGCAATAACGAACAAACACTCCAAAGTAATAGGCTTTTCCTGGTTTGCATACTGTGTTGGCACAGCGTGAACCTGTACCTAAATATTTCATCTTTTACAACGTTATTGTTGGGTACCTGCAAAGTTCCTTCTGCTCTTATCTCTGCTGCAATCAACACTTGTCGTGACTCGACTGCTTTAATGCCTCCTGCTATTGGGTCAGAGGCAGAGGTAAGCCTGTTGGCCGGAACCTTTAATATAATTAAAGGCTAGCCAGAATGAAACCTGACAAAGCCTGTTATCTGATCTCAGTCTGGACTGTGCTGCTGTACATTAGATGTTCTTTGACGATTGCACAAAAGGAGCAAAAGAAAAAAAAAATCAGAGCAGAACTGCAGTTGGAAACACTTCTCTGTGTTGACAGGTCAGGGCTAACCAACAATTACTGGCTTCAGAACTGTGAACACCATGTTGACACAGCATTGCAAACATTGTTAACTCAAAACGTAATAAATAACTGCAGACGGGGACAAGTCTGCACAAGTGAGGAGGCAGTGACACCATACTACCATGTTTTCTGTTTAAATGTTCAAAAACTACAAATAAAACTGCTTACATGACAGAACACTTGGATGTCTAATTTTCAAAAACCCACTCCAAATGTCTATTTTAGAAGAGTTCCCAGTGGTCTTTTCAAAAGTGGTTCAAAAGAAATTCACTTCTAGTGCTCAACCGCTGGCTCACAGCTCTTCACAACCCCAAGCTAACATTAGCATTGTAACAAATCGCGAGCAATATTGGAGTTATCCAGCCGTACAGTTTGGAGCCAGATGCCAGCTCAGAAAACAAAAACGTACGTGGATCTATACGTACGCAAGTGGATGCATCTGAATGGAGCGTGGCCCTCCCAGTGCATCTTCTACGTAACAAATACGCTCCTTTTCAAACAGCATGTATTTGTCTGCTCCTGATTTACAACAATTTGAATAAAAAAAAAAATACTCAGAAATGCAATTTTAAGCTTAATTTCTTTATATATGTCCTATGTCATCAGAAAAATGCTACAAGAACGTTACAAACACAATTTTCATCAGAGTGGGTCTTTCCTCTACAGTATTTAGATCATAAACCTAAGACTACATGCTCTAGAGTGTCGGCCCTCCTCGGTTCATGCAGCTTTGCCCCTGTCCACAGGTCAAATAAAAGAAGAAAAGGGGTATACACACAGTCAGAGGCAGATTGGGAAGTCCACGTACCCCGATGATAGCATTCAGCTCAGTCATGGTCACCTGCTTGGCCCGCTCAACAGCTTGAGCCACCTGCTGTTGATGCTGCAGGACACAGTCAAAGAGTTCAATCAAACATGAGGTCTCTTTACCGTGTGTGTGTGTGTGTGTGTGTGCGTGTGTGTGTGTGTGCGTGTGTGTGCTCCACAGCCTTCATCGTGACTGCAGAGCTGTTAATATGCACTACAGACATTAGAAATACATGAACACAACTTTAAGAGGACAATGAATGATTGGATGCTAATCTCACAGGAGGCAACAAATTGAAAAATAAAAGCTGATTCTAATATTTTACACAGGAAAGGAGATGACAAATAATGTTAGCCTATTAAAGAGACGTCTGCTGAATTATCTTGGCATAAAAGATGCCGGTCTGGTCATAAGATGCAGATTGGTTGTTGACACTCACCTCTTGTGACAAGAATGGCATGATCTGTGCCAGAATTGCATTGAGGCGTTTGGCAATCTCAGTCTGTCAGAGAGAACAAATGAATAAATGTTAGAACAGCACAGTAATTAAGTACCTTCATAAATTCCCAAACTTCCTGTTTGCAGAGGCCATTCAACTACAAAACATAGACATCTGACTAAACTGGGGCCACCTTGGAACAAACTCCCTTCTCTGTCTCCACTGGCTCCATTAGGCCTTATTTCATTAAGAGGCTGAAATATGCGAATACCATCTGGCCAGAGAAAGCCTAATGAGGGCCATACTTTATAATTACGATACAAAAAGAGCGGGGTGGGGCAAGTTGAAGCAGATAAGTTAACTCGGGGCCTCGTCTATCAGATGCCTCTTTATTGACCACAAAATATTAGCTGGCAGAGTAAGACGATCCTGCTGAGCTGGATGCACATGGAGCACTTTGGATCTCTGCGTTTGGACAAATGGATACCCATCTTCTGCACTTGCAGTTCCCCAGACATTGTGCACAAGCCTTTCTTTCCTTTCCTTCTTTTTTTTTTTTTAAGTCTACACCCTCCAGGAAGTTGATGAAGACGAGCAGCAGGAGGAGGAGAGCATAAAGGTGGAAAACAGAATAAAAAAGAGGGAGAATTAGGTTTGTGGGGTTGGACAGTAAAGTGAAACCATCTGATGGGATGCCAGGGTAATGTGGTTTGACTGAACCCAGAGAGGTGAACTAATTGATTCTGAGAGATTAGGGGTGGACGCCCAGCAGGTGTGTGAGGGTTAAAGACATCCTTCCCGCCATTTTATGCGCTTTTTATGCATTCCAATCTTACTCCCGTAACCCTGTTTCACTGTGAACAGAGGGAGGGCGGGGCGCTGGAGGGGGCAGTCAGGCGGTGCCGGCAAATCTCTGCACAACCCCCATGTCACTCTTCATTTTGAATGGGAGGGGCGGGAAACAGGGAAAGGAGAAAAGCCAAGGTGGGGGCAGACCCTTGCTGGCCTGTCAGGCATTATCTCACAACCCCCGTCTGACCTCGGAGCCCACTGTGGCTTCACCCCCCGCCCCTCTCCAAAAGTGTCTTCGCACCCCTACATGCTAATCCCCACCCCTCTCTTCTCTGCCCT